>SJYV01015245.1:51398-61541 GCA_006410875.1 Neotragus pygmaeus
TGGAGTTTCAGCTTTAGCATCATTCCTTCCAAAGAAATCCCAGGGTTGATCTTTAGAATGGACTGGTTGGATCTCCTTGTAGTCCAAGGGACTCTCAAGAGTCTTCTACAGCACAGTTCAAAAGCATCAATTGTTCAGCACTCAGCCTTCTTCACAGTCCAACTCTCACATCCATACATGACCACAGGAAAAACCACAGCCTTGACTAGATGGACCTTAGTCGGCAAAGTAATGTCTCTACTTTTGAATATACTATCTAGGTTGCTCATAACTTTTCTTCCAAGGAGGAAGCGTCTTTTAATTTCATGGCTGCAGTCACCATCTGCAGTGATTTTGGAGCCCCCCAAAATAAAGTCTGACACTCTTTCCACTGTTTCCCCATCTAGTTCCCATGAAGTCATGGGACCGGATGCCATGATCTTTGTTTTCTGAATGTTGAGCTTTAGGCCAACTTTTTCACTCTCCTCTTTCACTTTCATCAAGAGGACTTTTAGCTCCTCTTCACTTTCTGCCATAAGGGTGGTGTCATCTGCATATCTGAGGTGATTGATATTTCTCCCGGCAATCTTGATTCCAGCTTGTGTTTCTTCCAGTCCAGCATTTCTCATAATATACTCTGCACATAAGTTAAATAAGCAGAGTGACAATATACAGCCTTGATATACTCCTTTTCCTATTTGGAACCAGTCTGTTGTTCCATGTCCCATTCTAACTGCTGCTTCCTGACCTGCATACAGATTTCTCAAGAGGCTGGTTAGGTGGTCTGGTATTCCTATCTCTTTTAGAATTTTCCACAGTTTATTGTGATCCACACAGTCAAAGGCTTTGACAAGCATATGGTCCATCATATCCAGCAGCTAGGGCTTTAAGGCCTGGAATTTCAGCACAAACTGTCCTCCGGGTCTTGATGACTTCTGGACACTCTTCAGAAGTGACCACTTGAAGAGCATCTAAGAGCAAGATGATGTGGTCCACATGCTTGGTGAACCACTCCAGGCCTCCACCAAGTCATAACCTCCCCAAAGTGCTATTTCTCTCCAGACAGTACCCCCAGAGGGTCGAGGCGGCCAATGCGGACAGCTGGGCACACATGAGTCAGTTCATGAACACTAAAGATGATGAGCTTGGGAGGGCAGGGGTCCACCAGGGGCTTCTATGAGCACACCACAGGACACCTCATCCTCCCAAGGCTGTGATTGGTGGCAGTGGTGAACAGGTCAGTGGTATGCTTGGCCCAATACTGCAGCTCCATGAAGCCTTTCTTCATCAGGTGCCTTATGAAGGTGGTTTTTCCCATTCTACCCCAGCCTACCAGGAGAACCTTAGATTGGAGTCAGAATCTTCCAGCACCTGCGAATGGAACTCGTGGGGGCCATGCTGCTCCTCCAGGGACAGCAGCTCTGTGAGTAAAGTGGCCACAGGCCCTGGGCCACCATTTGGAAGAGCTCTGCCTCCTTCTTGTGGAGAGTATCTTAGCCAACCCAGCTGAACATGCTGCCCGAGAGGTAAGAGGCTGGGAACTGGGAGAGGGCACAGAGCCCAGACAGGACCAATGGCATGCCCCTTGACCAAGCAGGGGCAGCTAGCACCGCGCATGCGCACCACGGGGTCGGCGGGAACGCCTCAAGCATGGATATCTGCTGGGTTTGAGGAGTGTTTAGAGGTCTGTAGGATTTTCCCTTAAAAGAACAAGGTGAATTCATCTGCCTGATTTTATATTCTACCGTTTTGGTGAACATTGTGTGATGCCGGGGAAAGGTATCTTTCACTGATTTATATTATGTGTTCTTGAGTGCCCAGTCACTTCAGTCATTTTGTGGTCTCTGACTCTTTGCAATCCCAAGGACTGTAGTGTGCGAGGCTCCTCTGTCCTTGGGATTCTCCAGGTATGAATACTTGAGTGGGTTGCCATGCCCTCCCTCTAGGTACACCCTTCACCAAAATCTTATACAAGGGTTCAGACAGTAGGAAATCCACCTGCAATGCGGAAGACCGAGGTTCGATCCCTGGGTGGGGAAGATCCCCTGGAGGAGGAAATGGCAACCCACTCTAGTATTCCTGCCTGGAGAATCCCATGGACAAAGGAGCCTGGCGGGCACGGTCAATGGGTGACAGAGTCGGACACGGCTGAGCAACTAACACACAACCCTAGGTAGTATAAGTAAGGTATTTTTATTAAGATGATCACTTAAAAAAAAATGCCCTAAATTAAAATTCTGGAGTTATTTGAGACCAGGGAAAATATTACTAAGTTTTTAGAGACTTATTTAATGTTATAAAAAATGTAAAACAATAACTAGTTGAACTTAGCCTTAAGAACCAATTAGTGCTTAGTTGCCTCTGACTCTTTGTGACCCCATGGGCTTTTGCTCACCAAGGTCTTCTCTCCATGGGGTTTTCCAGGAAGAATATAGGAGTGGGTTGCCCTTTCCTCCTCCACAGGATCTTCCTGACCAAGGGAGGGAACCTGTTTCTTCTGTGGTTCCTGCTTTGGCAAGCATATTATTTACCACAGAGCCAGCTGGGAAGCCCTAAAAACTAATTAGCTAATAGTTAACATACAAATATATATAAAGACAAGTCCTAATTTAGTGCATTTATTTCTTAATTTATCATAATTTACTCATTGATGTTGAATAAACAAGGTTTGGTAACTTACTATTTCAAAGTATATATTTTAAAAAGGGAACCTGGAATAATATATTATTAGCCCACACTCAGATCAAAAAGTGCTTTTACTGCGTTCATCAAATGATCTGTCTGTGTTGGGATACACATTCCATGTGTATCAAGTTCATTCCATGAACTTCAAGATGCTCAAGTTTAGTTAAATATCAAGGATGGAGTATTTCACAGCAAAGGATCAAATGGTTTGCTCTCTTATAGTTCCAACTAAATTATTCTGTTCTGGAAGAAGCCAATCAACCAGAATAAACTACTTATAAATATTACTCTCAATTATGAATTTTTGTTTTCCTATCATGGAATACAGTAAAGCTATGAAGTCATAGGTGTTTAATTTTAATATACATTAAAGTTTTATATCACATGATGGGATTCTTCTTATGTATTTTTGCATTTCCCAGAAATGACTCAGTGGTATTTTTAGTGTGCCCATAAATATCTAATGAACTCTCAATCAACCACTAAGAGAAAAAGGTATTTCCCATTGACCCAAGAGGTTTTGTTCAAGAAATTGAATTGAAAAATTGACAGTCCAATGTGAGTTTGATACAAAATTGAAGATACATTCACATGAAAAATAATAATGTCAAATGCCACTTCATTACAATTTGATTGCATTGGACCTATTCATAAATAGAACTATTGTTCTAAAATTCCTGGAATAACATTTATGCTTTGTTAAAGGTGAAAATGTTCTGAATCAACTCTCAGAACATGAAGAATTATCTTTGATTAAAGTTGTGCCATGGAACTTTCTTTAATGATAGGAATGTTCTATAATTTCTATCACTATATAACCTGATAGTTACTAGCTACAGGTAGCTATTAAGCACTTGAAATGTAATTAGGATAACTGAGGAATTCCCTTTTACATTTGAATTCATCGAAGTTTAAATTTAAATAGTTCTATGTGGTTAGTGGCTATTGTATTAGGTAGATCAGTCTTAGATTAATAATAGGAGTTACTTGCATGTTGGACAATGCTCCACAAAAGGGATTACCAAGATTTCCCACAAGTTTTTATAGATAGAACTTATTCTTATGATATGATGAGAAATTTTATTTTCCGTAAAAGGTATTGAGAACTGGCTTGCATTAACATAGCCCAGCAATCTTAACTAAGAACCAAACCCCACCCCTCCTACCCTTTCCACTTGTACTGACTTTATCCCTAGATATTCTTGCTCATGAATTTAGGGCTAGACACCAGTAGGCAGATACTGTGTTTGATTCAAGAAGATCCTATAAACCAATATATGATAACATAATTTACTTATTTAGGCAAATAGCTCTTCTCAAAGGAAACATTTTGCTCAGCTGGGCAAGAGGTTTGATTATCAGACAATTTATTAAACAGACAACTTATCAGTTTACTCATTAAGGTTATTACTTGCCTGTGCCTACAGTCCTAAGCTTTTGTGTCAAAAATATTTCCAGCCCCAATCACCTTATAATAAAAGATTTGCCTTAAACCAGAAGGGCAGGGAAGCCAGGGGTATGTAGTCCATTCAGTCACAAAGAGTCAAGACATGATTGAGTGACTGAGCAGCGACAGAGATGGCCCTAGACTCTGATAATCCTATATGCATCTTCCCCTGATATTCCCTTCTGAGATTCACTGAGGTTCAATCAAGACAGTGTTCTCCATGCCTGTACTGGTCTAAAACCTGTTTCAGTTCAGTCACTCAGTGGTGTCTGACTGTTTGTGACCCCATGGACTGCAGTACACCAGGCTTCCCTGTCCATCACCAACTCCCAGAGCTTACTCAAACTCATGTCCATTGAATCAGTGATGTCATCCAACCATCTCATCCTCTGTCATCCCCTTCTCCTGCCTTCAGTCTTTCCCAGCATCAAGGTCTTTTCAAATGAGTCAGTTCTTCACATCAGGTGACCGAAGTATTGGAGTTTCAGCTTCAGCATCGGTTCCAGTGAATATTCAGGACTGATTTCCCTTAGGATGGACTGGTTGGATCTCCTTGCTGTCCAAGGGACTCTCAAGAGCCTTCTCCAACACCACAGTTCAAAAGCATCAAACAGTTTGCTTAATCAATAAGTTTTCTGGTGACCTTTTAGGGAGTCAGTATTGCACAGAGATATTGACAGGAATCCCTAGTTAATAATGATTTAAAATCATGCTTCATTATTTCTGGAGAGAAACAGAAAAATTAGTAAAGTCCAGATGTACAGTTAGCCCTATTTTGTTTCACTATTTTCTGTAAAATGAGAATATTAGTAGTGCTAATTTCACATGTTATTATAAAGTTTGAATTAACTGATCTATAAGATTCACTTGATTTTCTCCCATATAAGTCCTGAAGAGATATTGACTGTTTTTAATATTTATCCCAAGAAAGAAATATCTCATGAAATATTAATATTTTCCCAATAGAGTAAAAAATGCCATTAAATGTTCACTAAGGGAGGATTTATGTATTGTTTTTATAATAATATTAAATATGATATATATTAACCATATGTAATTTTATAACTCCACACTGATTATATATAATTTATACATTAGCTATATTATATATAATTAATATAAAAGTTAAATAGAGGCTTTCTATTCATAAGAACATATATATTATATATACACACATAAATTATAGTTTTTATAGAGAATAGAAAACCTGTTTTTGAGAGTAGAAAGGCTAACTCATTTAACATTTAACTTGGAGTAACATTCTTATGCTACAATCCAGTTAATCAGAAAACTGTTCATTTTTGATTTTAGGTACTGACTCAGGATATGATAACATTCCCCAAAAAGTTCATGGGAAGGAGGTGTTTGGAATAATGCAGGATTGTACATGGCTCTCCAATGTGATGAGCAACTACTTTCTTTCCTTTTCAGTGAAATAATTACATGCACAAACTTCTACAGCCTTCTTCTATTGGAGAAAAAGTGTCACTAGGAAATACCATATTCAACTTTATATAAAAGTTATTAGTGAAATGTTGAAGAGAAATAAGGAAAACTGTGGAATTAATATACTAAAGACTGGAACTATACTGACAAATGAGAGCACATTTCAATTAACATTTGCCAATTATGGGAAATCCAAGTTCAGCTTAATCGACACCTATATCAAATCCTTTAGTCCTATAAATTAGCTCCCTGGGACACATAATTCCAGGAAAGTTTAACAGAGTCATCTATAATTGATGTGTTAGCTCTCTCACAGTATGCCAGGGAGTGCATTTAGGTGTCACTGGGCTATTTCAGTACTACTGGAGATGAACAAATTAACCAGCTGCAGAGCCAACGGAGTTTCACAAAAGAGTCTATTTTAAGTTGTTATGTACTTTGAGAAGATTTATGATGAATGTATGAGATTAAGGAGTTATACAGATAATGGTAACAGATTTTATTATGCAAGAAACACTATTGCTTATTCAACTATTTTTGTCTATTTATACAAGCTCTTTATCACCATAGAAACACACAATAACTTTATTAAATCATTGTATGCTTAGTGATTGTCTACATAATAACAGGTGTTAACAGCAGACTCTAACTCTACTTGATATTGTTACTGCAACAAAGTATTCAATATTTAATTTTTCAGGAGCATGCAGAGCCTAGTTTGGATATAAATTTAGAAGAACATAATGCAGATTAAATGTAAGCTCCTATGGGAAGATAAGTGAACTCAGAAATAAATTAGCTTAAAACATATGCATGTATACATCCTCTTTCACCAATTAACATATATAAGCATTGTTATTGTTTTATTCCTGGAATACTGTTATCAGCATCTAAAGAATAAATTCTGTCTGCCTAATATGAACATGACAACATGATTGCAACAGTTTACTGTCAAGGAGATGATTGTGCAAAGACACTGGTTTAATTTATTTTTGTATTTGACAAAGTATTTTTCACAAGTGAATTTTTATACTAATTTGATTTATTGTATTTCCAGTAAATATCAGTTACAAGAAATACTGATAATACTTGAAGAAAAAGCAATAGAAAGGCAAAATAATCCTTGTATGTAAATTAAAATGGGTGAAATATAATCAATAAAGTATTTCAAATACCCCATTATTATTCTATGAAATANTTCTAAGGCCCACTTGACTTCACATTCCAAGATGTCTGGCTCTAGATTAGTGATCACATCATCATGATTATCTGGGTCATGAAGATCTTTTTTGTACAGTTCTTCCATGTATTCTTGCCACCTCTTCTTAATATCTTCTGCTTCTGTTAGGTCCATACCATTTCTGTCCTTTATCGAGCCCATCTTTCCATGAAATGTTCCCTTGGTATCTCTGATTTTCTTGAAGAGATCTCTAGTCTTTCCCATTCTGTTCTTTTCCTCTATTTGTTTGCGTTGATTGCTGAAGAAGGCTTTCTTATCTCTTCTTGTTATCCTTCGGATCTTCACATTCAGATGCTTACCTATGTACATCCTCTTATATATTTTAAATACCTGTGGACTACTTATAATGCCTAATACAATACAAATACTATGTAAATAGTTGTAAATACAAAGTAAAAAGTAAATAATTACCCATTCCGTAAATTCAAGTTTTGATTTTGGGAAATTCTGGAATAGTTTTTATATCTTTTGTTGGTTGAATTCTTAGAGTCCACGGTCATGGAGAGTAGATTGTATGTGAAAGAAATGAAGCAACAGCCATTTTATAGATCATTTGGGTTTCTTTGTTATTATTGTTTAGTCACTAAGGCAAATCTGATTCTTTGTGACCCCATGTGCTGCAGTCTATCATGTTCCTCTGTAAATAGGATTTTCCAGGCAAGAATACTGAAGTGGGTTGCCATTTCCTCCTCCAGGGGATCTTCCTGACCCAGGCATCGAACCTGCATCTCCTGTTTGGCAGGCGGATTCTTTAGCACTGAACCACCAAGGAAGCCACAGACCACCCATTCTGCTACTTAACTGCTTGCACATCAAGCAAGACAAAACTGCTCACCTCTAAAATATTCCCCCTTTCTTATGATCATCCTTCAGCTTCTCTGATTCATGGTCTAGATAGGTGTGTTCAGGGAAAGATAAAAAATGATGTTTAAGTCTTTGGTAAAGTACATGGATGAAGCATGATTTTCTCAGGATGGGGATGAATATTCCACTGGGATAGGCTATAATAGCTGAGACAACTGGAAATAAATATGCTGCTTTTGTATACTGAGTGTCTATAGCCTTACCAAATGTCAGCTGTCACCATCAGTAAGCCTTACTTGTTGCAACTGCTAGTAAATGTAATAAACAAATTGGTTCTCAGGGAAACAAAGAAAAAAAGTCCATATGAGGTCTGGAGTAATGACCCAAGGCAAATTTAACCCACCAGTGTGTCGAGACATTCTTATTGGCCTTCGGAGCTAATTCACATTTTTGGGTTTATTGAACATATACACCTGCCTATTGCCACTCTCTCTTACTAGCAACAATAAAATCTACAAATATAAAAGGGAAACAGTAATAGAAAATAAAGATATTGACTAGATTTCACCGAGGGACATAGGATAACACAGTTTGATCAGGTTATTCAATTATATACTTAATCTTAGAAATAAAAAAAGCGCCAGCATAGAGTTCAAAAAAAAAAACTTTTTAAGATTATCTTCAGCATTATATTTCACTATAAAATGCTAGAAGGTCTCGAACATCTAGAGTTAAAGGAGAGTCACATGTGAGTACTTTATTGTGTCCACCACAAGGGGGCGACCAATGATACACTCATGATGTAATCAAAACCAAGTTTTATTACCCTGTGAGGACATTCCACGTTGGCTCAATGATAAAGAATCCACCTGCAGTGCAGGAGCCACAGGTCACGAGAATTTGATTCTAGGTTAGAAAGATTCCCTGGAGGAGGACACGGCAATCCATTCAAGCATTCTTGCCTGGAGAATACCTAGACAGAGGAGCCTGGTGAGGTACAGTCCATGGGGTGCAAAGAGTTGGAGACAAATGAAGTGACTTAGCATGCAGCACATGCCAAGAGAATGCAGCACAAATGATCCACAGGAATGACTTCTCTTTCTTCTGAATCTATGGGGGAAATGTGGTTTTACTTCAGTCAGAGGTTCATTATTGTAGCTCACGAATTAACATTTTGCTGGTGGCCTGTCAGTGGTTTCTGACTATAGCAGACTATGGATTTGTTATACACAAATATCCTAGAAAAAAATGAAATATAACTGGTTCTAATTTTATATTGTTTAAAGGTCAATAAGACTAATCATAAACTTCCTACATTTGCATTTTAATGGTAATTTTATATCCAGCAATGGGCTATTCAATTTACGGTTGACTTTTAAGGGAATGATGAATATTATCTAAAATATGTTTGCCTAAAGCTTAGAGTTGAAGTTTAAACATCTTTAGCTTGTCTTTTGACTTATGGGACATTTGAAGAACATTTGGAAATTCTCAGTTACTCTTCAGTTCAGTTCAGTTCAGTCACTCAGTTGTGTCCGACTCTTTGTGACTCCATGGGCTGCAGTACACCAGGCCTCCCTGTACATCACAAGCTCCCAGAATTTACTCAAACTCATATCCATTGAGTGGTGATGCCATCCAACCCTCTCATTATGTGTCAGCCCCCTCTTCTCCTGCCTTCAATCTTTCCCAGAATCGGTCTTTTCAAATAAGTCAGTTCTTCACAGCAGGTGGCCAAAGTATTGGAGTTTCAGCTTCAGCATCAGTCCTTCCAATGACTATTCAGGACTGATTTCGTTTAGGATGGACTGGTTGGATCTCCTTGCAGTCCAAGAGACTCGCTTAGGACACTTTATTGGTTGCTGGTGATAAATGGAAATCTATGGGCATAAGAGCAAGTTGGATTCACATATAAGCTTTAGATATCTGGGCAGGCACATATCATGACTAGAGTTGGAACTGAGTGTATTCAATGGATATGATGTTTAAGTTAGGAATTTTCCTCATCCCCTTTCTGGTTTACATCACTTCACTGATTATTTCAAGAATAGAGAAGACTAGTTTTGTTTACTATAATGTGAGTCTCTATCTTTTACAAATTCTGATGTCTTATCAATAAATCTTCACTTCAAGCAACATAGATTTCCAGCACTGCCTTGTATGGTTTACTATTGCATTATTATCCAGCTATCCATAAGTATGATTGGGATTGATCTCTGTGTGCTGCCACGTGTAAAACAGATAGCTAGTAGGAACCTACTGTATAATTCAGGGAGCTCAGCTTGGTGATATGTAGTGACGTAGATGGACGTGATGGTGGAGAGGTGGAGAGGGAGGTGCAAGTGGGAAAGGATATGTGTATACATATAGAAATAGAGGAAAAGAACAGAATGGGAAAGACTAGAGATCTCTTCAAGAAAATCAGAGATACCAAGGGAACATTTCATGGAAAGATGGGCTCGATAAAGGACAGAAATGGTATGGACCTAACAGAAGCAGAAGATATTAAGAAGAGGTGGCAAGAATACATGGAAGAACTGTA
>SJYV01015245.1:69966-136609 GCA_006410875.1 Neotragus pygmaeus
TGTCTTTTCAAATTCTAATAGCAAAATCAAACATTTTGGGAAGTTTAATTTTCATTTTCTTGACTTCAGTGACACCTAAAAAGTTTTATGTATTTTTAATTAAGTTTTTCTAAATTCCCTATTGATTCCAATAGGTTTTGGAGATTTACTCTTTAATCAGAGTCTAACTCAGCTTCGGTTTTTTTTTTTTTTTTTTTCTTTTTACTTAGGGTTAAAAATATTACTGCTAAAGCTTAGGCGTAAACTATGGGGGGGGGGAAATGTCATGATATTTATTATGTATTTTCAGGAATATTCAGTTTTTTAAATTATGCTATTTCATCTTTGTATAGATATGTATTGGCAAATTTTTGTAAAATGCCTATTTGAAAAAATAGAGAATTTTATACTTTATAGAAGATAAACGAGGATCCTTTTACAATGGAGAAATTTTAATGTTGAATTTGTTCATTGTATTATCTTTAAATAATCCAATATACCATGCCCAATAATTTCAGAGACCCTCTCGACTCTATCTCAATTTTTTGATGCATCGCTTATAAAATCTGCAATGGTTTGTTTCTCATTTGGGGCAGAAATTTCCCCTTTGTTCTCCAAACCTTTTTTTTTTTTTTTCCTGGACAAACCATACTTCACTTCTAAGGCTTCTAGTATGGTCATGTGACTCAGTTTCTGGCAAGTTAAGTCAGAAATTACAAAGGTCATTTCTAGCCCTGGCCAAATATTTCCCAGGTGTTATCTCTACCTCCTTTATTAGACATGCTGGCTGAAATCAAAGGATTCAGAATTCTAAAGCAGGATAGACCAAATTGCAGGGCGGACTTAGGTACCTGAGTCACCTTTAGCAAGACCACATACTCATCAGATACACCCATTTTGGACTTCCCATGACGAAGAAAGATACTCCTTTTTCATCAATCAATGGTTTTAGGGGTTAATGTGTAAAAATGGGCTTCCAGGGTAGCACTAGTGGTAAAGAACCTGCCTATTAATGCAGAAGATGCAAGAGACATGGGATCAATCCCTGGATAGGGAAGATCCTCTTCAGGAGGGCAGAGCAACCCTCTCCCGTGTTCTTGCCTGGAGAATCGCATGGACAGAGGAGACTGGCAGGCTGCAGTCCATAGGGCTGCAAAGAGTTGGACATGACTGAAGCAACTTAGCATGACACAGCATGGGTATAAAAACAATCACTCCAAAAACATGATCTCTTGTCTTCTATCTGACCATGGGGACATGGTTGAACTGTATTTTCACTCAGTCAGTGACATTCATTGTTCAACTATCTCCTGATCTTCTCCACTATTGATTCCATCCATGGTAATTCCATATTCTTATATGGCCTTGAGATTCTTCCCCTTGATTTTTAAATGTGACATGAACCTTATAATTGAAATAATTTATAGCATTTTGGGGGCTTCCCTGGTGGCTTAGATGGTAAAAAAAAAAAATCTGCCCACAATTCGGGAGACTCGGGTTCAATCCCTGAATCAGGAAGTTTCCCAGAGAAGGGAATGGCAACCCACTCCAGAATGCTTGCCTGGAGAATTCTATGGACAGAGGAGTCTGGTGGACTATAGTTAATGGAATCACAGAGAGTTGGACATGACTTAACGACTAACACACACACTCAGCATTCTTATAATAGAAAGAAACTTTACATGCATAATGCAAATGTAATTATAGACACAGTATTTGTTAATTTTACGTGTCACACTGAGTGGACCACAAAGTGGCCAGACATTTCTTCAAACATTTTTCTAGGTGTTTTTGTGAGGGTGTTTGGATACAATTGTCGTTTAAATTGGGAGAGTGGAATAGATCAGTTTCTGTAATTTAGATGAGCCTCATTTGTTGATAACTTAAATTTAAAAAAAATAAAAATAAAAAGCTTACCTTCCTCTAAGTAATGGAGAATTCTTTCTGTCTGATAGTCTTTAAATCAGATGACTGGCTATTTTCCTGACTTCAAATTTGAACTGAAACACTGGCCTTTCTATGTCTCTGGCTTTTGGACTGGAACTGCAGCATTGTCCCTTCTGACTTAGATTAAAACTAATCCATCAGCTCTCCTGGATTCAGCAAGCTAACTCACACTACAGATCTCAGATATCTTCGTTACTCTGTATATGTGTGTGTGTGTGTGTGTATATATATATATAAATATATATAAAGTAGAAAACATTAAATGAAAAGAGCAAATGATTTTTTGTAAAGGCAGCTATTTATAGAATTGGACAGTGGAATGGACTGAATCCTATCAACAGCATAAGGAAGAAAATAAAGTTCTTTTAGTACTGAAATGTTAAAATCACTGTGAAGATCTAAAATTTTTAGGCTACTGAAGAAAATCAAGTACTTTACTAATTAGCTTCCTTAAACAAAGAAACTATTAGTAGAAAAGAGAAACTAAGAAGAAAACATTTTCTGAAACATCATTGGTAGGAATATGCTGCTTATTTTTTTTTTATTTCAAAATGTCAAGAGTTTAATGTTATATTCAACTGAGTATCAAACAAAACTCTGTTTATTTCTAATTCNAAGAAAACATTTTCTGAAACATCATTGGTAGGAATATGCTGCTTATTTTTTTTTTTTTTTATTTCAAAATGTCAAGAGTTTAATGTTATATTCAACTGAGTATCAAACAAAACTCTGTTTATTTCTAATTCTATCATTTGACAAGTGTTGCCTTAGTGTCTACTAAATGACAGATACTGAGATTATAACAATTATGAGACAGAAGACTTGCTTTCAAAGGCACTCAAAATTTGGTGAAGCAAAGTCCTATTTTAAATATAGTAGCAAAAGTAAAATGTTATAAAAGATATAATTCCAAACTATCGTAGTGACATAAAATANACAGATACTGAGATTATAACAATTATGAGACAGAAGACTTGCTTTCAAAGGCACTCAAAATTTGGTGAAGCAAAGTCCTATTTTAAATATAGTAGCAAAAGTAAAATGTTATAAAAGATATAATTCCAAACTATCGTAGTGACATAAAATAAAGAGGAAAACTCAGTTAATCTTGGGAAAGACATTAAGAGAGGTTAAGAAAGGTTCCCTCAGTGGCGATTACTTGTGTGGAGTCTGTTAGTTTAAAGCGTTAGTTTGATAGACCAAGACTCAAGAATATGGGCTTCTCTGGTGACTCAGATGGTAAAGAATGTGCCTGCAGTGCGGGAGACCTTCATTCAATCCCTGGATTGGGAAGATCCCCTGGAGAAGGAAATGGCAACCCGCTCCAGTATTCTTGCTTGGAGAACTGCATGGACAGAGGAGCCTGGCAGGCTAAAGGCTATGGGATCTCAAAGAGTTGGACACGACTGAGCAACTTCCACTTCTTCTTCTTCACAGAGTATAGATCAGAAAAAAAGGTAGTAGAAGAAAATACAGACTTGAACCAATACATTTGGGAGATCATAAACTCTGATGCTGGGAGGGACTGGGGGCAGGAGGAGAAGGGGACGACAGAGGATGAGATGGCTGGATGGCATCACCGACCCAGTGGNGACTCATTAGAAAAGACCCTGATATTAAGAAAGACTGAAGGCAAGAGGAGAAGGAGATGACAGAGGATGAGATGGTTGCATGGCATCACTGACTCAATGGACATGAGTTTGAGCAAACTCCAGGAGATGATGAAGGACAGCAAAGTCTGGCACGCTGCAGTCCAGGGGATTGCAAAGAGTCAGACATGACTGAGCAACTGAACAACAACAATAATTAAAATATATAAAATGATAATATTATATCATTACAAAAAGAAAGAAAATTTTAGAAGGTTAACCAATCTTTAGTTTTGGGGAGGAAGGATTGGGAACCATGTAGGAACCAGTTCCTAGGAAGTAAAAAGTGTCATTCAGGACAAATCATGAGTTATGAAACTGGTAACCAATAGATTAATAAATACCAAGAACAACAAACACTTAAATGTAAAAAAATGAATTAAATGTCCATGACTTCAGAATACTAATTTTAAAAAGATATAGTATGAAATATACTATGTATCCTTAATACACAAGAATATTGTTCATGGTATTTGAATATTGATTATAGCAATTCTCAGCTATTCAATATAACTCAATCTCCAGAAACAGTACCTAGGCTTCTTACCAGAAAGAACCGATTATAATCATTAACACCCTACACAAATGTACCAGAGGAACACAGGAAAGTATAAAGAATTATAGTCAACCTAAAAGTTAAGGAGTATCTCCTCTAAGATAATAATCCAGATACATACTTTTTGGTCTCAATTAACTCTTACATAAATATTAGAAAGGTAGGCTTTGGGAATTCAGAAATAAATATCTGGGTAATTTACACAGAAAGAAGAGAGCTACAGGTTTTGTAAATGATTGCCTGTTCTAAATGATAACCATGTTAAAAAAAAAAAGCAAATGTATATGTAACCAACATTTTAAGGACATCACAACTGAGATCAGGAAGAATATTTACATTCATGGAAGGAAAGCTGTGGTTCTTATAGCTGAGAATTGCTATGAAGTAAACATTTGGAAGCCTAAGCCCTAGTCTCCATATCTCTAAAGGCCCAGGTCTGCTCACTTGTAAAATAAAAAGATTCTAGTGTTTGAGAGGATAACAGCTAGTTATTTTTCACATTTACTGATGACAAATATTAAGAAGCAGGTTGCTGCTGCTGCTGCTGCTAAGTCGCTTCAGTCGTGTCCGACTCCGTGCGACCCCATAGACGGCAGCCCACCAGGCTCCCCTATCCCTGGGATTCTCCAGGCAAGAACACTGGAGTNTTTTTTAGCATTGAAGGCACTTGTTTCCAAAATTCAGATTAGTTTCCCTCCTTCTGGTTTAGTGGAATGGTAAAAATCTCCACACAACACATAACTTATTTGAGCTGAGCTTTTCCGGACTCCTTGCAAGCCTAGTAATGACATTGCTATTCAGATACAAGGCACTAGAGATAGGTAAATTTGCAATGATCCTGGATAAGAAAAAGTTCAGACTCTTAATGAGGAAAGTGGGAATATAGATGAAAAGAAATGGTGGATTCAAAAAGCAGAAGAGAATTAATGACTTATTTATTTATGAGGTACTTAAGTAAATGATGAAAATAATACCCTTTTTTTTCTTTGTGTGACTGTGGAGACTGTGAAAGTCTTATAGCAAGTTATACAAGTGAGGTAAAAAATTTGGGGTAGAAGACAAATAGTAGACATTATCTGAACTCTTTTTTTGTGTGTGTATATGTACTAAGCTGCTGTTTTTCAGAGATATTCTTTAGTCTTTGCAATTATCCTTTATTTTAAAAATTTTTATTTATTTATTTTTGGCTGTGCTGGGTCTTCATTGCTATGTGTGCTTTTGTCTAGTTGTGGCGAGCAGGGGCCACTTTCTAGTTGTTACACCCAGGCTTCTCATTGCAGTAGCTTCTCTTACTGCAGAGCACAGACTCTAGGATACGTGGGCTTCAATAGTTATGGCACATGGACTCAGTAGTTGCAGCTTCCAGGCTTTAGAGTACAAGCTCAATAGTTGTGATGCACAGACTTAGTTGCTCCACAGCATTTGGGAATCTTTGTGGATAGGGGATTAAACCCTTGTTTTCTGCATTGGCAGGTGGATTCTTTACCACTGAGTCACTAGGAAAGACCTAAGTATTTATTACTTTGATCACATTTTACAGATTGGGAAACGGTTTTAAGGGAATTGAGTAGCAATAATATTACATAGCAGAATAGAGAACACACAACAACACTTGCCAAGATTTGTAATCTTTGACACTTATGACGTTNTCACTAGGAAAGACCTAAGTATTTATTACTTTGATCACATTTTACAGATTGGGAAACGGTTTTAAGGGAATTGAGTAGCAATAATATTACATAGCAGAATAGAGAACACACAACAACACTTGCCAAGATTTGTAATCTTTGACACTTATGACGTTTTGAAAGTGAAAATGTTAGTCATTCAGTCATGACTGCATCTTTGTGATCCTATGAACTGTAACACACCAGGCTCCTCTGTCCATGAAATTCTTCAGGCAAGAATACTGGAGCAGGTAGCCATTCCCTTCCCTAGGGTTTCTTCCTAACCTAGGGATCAAACCTGGGTCTCCCGCATTGCAGGCAGATCCTTTACCAATGGAGCCACCAGGAGAGTGAGACAATTCCTGGGGGAAATTGTGCTATGCATTACAGGATCCATGAGCACTACTTATTAGATGCCAGTGGCAACTACCTTCCACTCAATTATGAAAACCAAAAATATCTCCAGATATTGCAAAAGCCCCCCAGGAAAAATATTTGCCCCATTTTGAGACTCTGAGAGTTGGTGATGGACAGGGAGGCATGGCATGCTGCAGTTCATGGAGTCACAAAGAGTCAGACGTGACTAAGCAACTGAATTGANATATCTCCAGATATTGCAAAAGCCCCCCAGGAAAAATATTTGCCCCATTTTGAGACTCTGAGAGTTGGTGATGGACAGGGAGGCATGGCATGCTGCAGTTCATGGAGTCACAAAGAGTCAGACGTGACTGAGCAACTGAATTGAACTGGACTGAGAACCATCAATCTAATCTCCCTTATTCCAAACTTGCAGCTGTTAATGAGTCTTATCTATTGCCTCCTGAAGTTCAGTGTGTATCTTTGAATTTGACATTAATAGATTATAAGTATTGTAGCTAATTCTAAATGGAAGCAATGGTATAAAATAGCATATAAGCATTATCAGAAATTTGAGAAAATGAATGAAATTGTCCTGGTCTGATGGCAATTTTAATATCTCTAGCATATGCATAATTAGTGATACTAAAGAATTTCACCTAACCCATTTTGTTTCATATTAGATTTTATTAGCACAATTAAGCTGCTCTTTAAAATCCATAAAAGTCCATCTGTCTGTAGTCTAGAGTCAGGCACATCTTTTTCAAGGTCATTTTATAAATTGATAATTAACCTTCTAAATATAGATACTTCATACTAAAGGTCTTTTGCCATATCTAATTAAAGCAAAGCAGTTGCATTTATATCTCCCAGAAGATATGTGGTTTGCATTTATTTTAGCATTACAATTAAAATGATGATTTCTTGGTTTTCCTAAAAATAAAATGATGGATGTAAACAACATCTGTTAAGATACTCACAATAGTATTTGTGTGTAATTATTAATAGTCCTTTATTAAGCACCCACTTGTTGGAATTATAGATTTATAGATTTCAAAAGAGATCACCCAGAAAAGTACTAAATGGGAAAAACAGAGTCAAACAGCTGTTAAAAATTCAAACATGAAAAGATGGTCATGGTCTACTGATGTATAGAATTCCAAGTTGGTATAAGATTGAGAAATAAGATCACTAAAAGTACTATTGAGGAAAAACCCAGCTAAGCACAAGTTAAAGGAAGATTAGTTGAACAACAAAGTAATGTAAATTATCATGTAAGGATGAAATCTAAGATATTAAGTAATACATTTATTATTGTTTAGCTCTTAAGTAATAAAGGAAGTACCTGCTCTCTGGTGGCTCAGTGATAAAGAATCCAGCTGCCAAGCAAGAGATGTGGGTTCAATCCCAGGGCTGAGAAGATCCCCTGGAGAAGGAAATGGCAACCTACTCCCATATTCTTGCTTGGGAAATCCCAGGGACAGAGGAACCTGGTGGGCTACGGTCCATGGGGTTGCAAAGAGTCAGATGCAACTCAGCACGTGTGCATTAGTTACTGGAGAATTGAAGGAATGCAGTTAAAATATAAGAGGTCACAATGCAGAGCCAAAATACATTGTTATTTTGAAGTTGAACTGTCTTTGTAGTCAGTTGTCTGCATATTTTAATTAAAGATCCAATACAAATTGATAACTGCAGGAACTTGAGGGCTTTAAACTGCAGTTCCTTCACTGGTAAACAGTGATGTCCATATTTACCTTGCAAAATACCTATGAGGATAAGGATTTGTTGTCCTTAGGTAAAGCTAGTATTGGCCTTTGATTCAATAGGAGTGAAACTATCAAGGATCATAAGTCTAACTGTAGTTATCAGAAGTATTCAAAACAAAGGATATAGGTAGTGAGCTATATTTTCTCAACTATTCACACTTGAATGTAGGATGGTTTAATATAAAGTATTGCTTATATTTACAATATAACTAATATTCCAAACCGGAAATATTTTTAATTTTTCAGATAAAGCTTTAAGTAAATACAGTGTAGAAAGGATATTATAATCATCTATCAACAATTGTCAATGCACGATCAACCTACTTTTATACATATTCACCCAATTTCCCTTCTCTACCTAGAGTAAATTAATGTGAAATTAATTAGAGAATCATTTTAGTTTAAATATACCAGCATAAGTTCTATAAAACAGTTTTTTTAAAAACACAAAATATACCCTCAATAAAATTACCACATCAAAAAAAAAACCCTTTTAAATATCAGAAAATATAGACACATTGTTCACAAGTACACATTATAAATCTGTTTTTAATTTCTTTTTTATAGTTTGAGGGCAAAACTAAGTGATACCTGTGTATGTAATTACATGATATGGCCCTCAAGTCTCTTTTTTCTCTTTCTCACTTTTTAAAATTTGTAATATAATTTACATGCAGTAAATTTCACAGATCTTATGTGTACATTTGAAGAATTTTTACATATATATAATTTCTAAGTCTGCTTATCTATCAACTAAAACTTACAAGATTTTATTTACTCCAGAGAATTTCTTTTTATTTTCAATAGTATATTAGATGGTTTTAAGTAATTTTTTGCATGATTGTTTTGAACAGGTAAACTTGGCATGCTGCAGTCCATGGGGTCACAAAGAGTCAGACACGAGGACTGAGTGACTGAACTGTATTTAGATATAATTGACACATAAAATTGTGTAAGCTTAAGTCGTATAATACGTTGATTAAATGTATTTATATATTGCAATATGATTACCACTTCAGCAGTAGCTAAAAGCATTTCTTTATGTACCTTTTAGGGGGCAATTTCTTTCCCCCCAGAAGCAATAACAAACTACATTTCTGATTTCCTAAATATAGAACAGTTTCACTGTTCCAAAATTTCTTTGTGCTTCACTTAGCTCTTCCACTTACTCAAACCCTGGAAATCATGGTATTTTTATCATCCTCATAGTTCTGTCTTTTCATATATGTGGCATAGTTAAAAGTATACAGTAAGTGACCTTTTTAAAATTTCTTCTTTCACTTAGCAAAGTATAATAGCTTCTCTCACTTAGATATGTACTTCATATTTTGTCATGGCTGGCTAGTTCAATTCTTTTTATTACTGAATAATATTCCATTGAATGGATATAAACACAGTATTTTGTTTATCCATTCATCAGTTTGTTGAATGCTATCAGACTTGTTGACTGCTATCATTTTGGCAACTAGGTGTAAAACTATTGTCAATATTCACATGCAGATTTTTGTGTGAATATTAGTTTTCAATTCACTTCAGTAAATACTAGGGAGCTTAACTAGATCATACTTGGCCTGAGTTTAGCTTTATAATAAAATATAAAAAAGTCTTGCAAAATGGCTGCTTTACTTAGCATTCCTACCAGCAGTAAATGAAAGTTCCTGTTGTTTTTACATTCTTGCTAGAATCTGGTATTGTCAGGGTTTGTTGGATTTTAATAGATAGCAGAAACAAATTGTTGAATTTTTAGTTTCTCTCAATACTTTTTTCTCTGATTTTTTGCATTTTGAATATGATACGTTTAGTTGCAGTTGTTTTTGTTATATTTTGGAGTTGTTTCAATTTGTTTTGTCTTGGCAATTATCTTTGCCTGACGTCCTTGAGCTTCATGAATCTGTGGTTTGGTGTCTGATATTAATTTAGGGAAACTCTCCATCATTATTGCTTCAAGTATTGTTTATGTTCCTTTCTCTCTTCCTTTCCTGTCTGATGTCTGCATTATATATACATTATATGTTATGTTACAGTTTTTATTGTTACTCCACATTCCTTAGATATGTTACTCCTTTTCTGTCTCTCTCTCTCTCTTTTCTTCACTGTCAGTTTTGGAAGTTTCTATTGGTACATCTTCAGGCTCAGAGATTCTTTCCTCAACTATGCCCAATCTACTAGTAAGTGCATCACAGACATTTCCCATTTCTGTTAGTAATTTTTTAAATTTTATTTATCTTTTAATTGGTAGAAAATTGTTTTACAGTTTCATGTTGGTTTCTTCTACAAAACAACACAAATTAGACATAATTATATATACCCCTTCCCTCCTGAGTCTCCTGAGCTCCCCTACATCCCACCCATCTAGGAACCCAGAACAGGCTGGGCTCCTGGTGTTATTCAGCAACTTCTTACTAACTATATGTCAGGCGAGTGTATACTCCGTGGTTCTTTGTCTCGTCACAACAAAGATTTAGAGTGATGGACCTTAAAGCCCCCCTCGGAGTGTCACAGCTCTCGGGTCTTGGATAGACCGTGTTATAGCTCTCAGGTCTCGAACGGACCATGTTATAGCTCTTAGACAAATCGGTGTTACAGCTCAGTGTTACAGCTCTATTTTATTTAGAAGATAGCAGGAAAATCCATCTTCAAGGCATGAGGGCACGTCAATCCAAAGATGTGAAGAGAAGAGCATCCCAGTGTGCAGGCAGGTGGGGGGGCGGGGAGAGAGAGAGAGAGAGAGAGAGAGAGAGAGAGAGAGAGAGCTAGCTTTGGTCCTCTTTTTATATGTTTTTCTCTCCCTGGGCTTGTCCTATGTAAATTGGGCCATCCAAGAGTGTTGTTCGTTTTGCCTGAGGTCCTTACTCTGGTCCTCGGACTTTCCTTNGAGAGAGAGAGAGAGAGAGAGAGAGAGAGAGCGCTAGCTTTGGTCCTCTTTTTATATGTTTTTCTCTCCCTGGGCTTGTCCTATGTAAATTGGGCCATCCAAGAGTGTTGTTCGTTTTGCCTGAGGTCCTTACTCTGGTCCTCGGACTTTCCTTTGTTCTACTTTCGCAGGCTTTTCCCTTCCTTGTCTTTAAACAACCACCATTTTGGACTCCTTTTCCCTATTCTACCTACCTAACATGTATATTTTACACATGATCAGCTATAAATGTCAAAGCTACTTTCTCAATTTGTCACACCCTCACCTTCTCCTACTGTGTCCATAAGTCCGTTCTATACTAGGTTCATCAGTACCATACTTCTAGATTCCATACATATATGGAATATATATATATGGTATATATGTATATAAAGCATATATATATAATGTATAAGGAATATACATATATATATATATGGTGTGTGTGTGTGTGTGTATATATATATATATATATACCTTAATATATGGCACTTATATATAGATTTGTGAGTTGGACCATAAAGAATGCTGAGTGCCTACGAATTGATGCCTTTAAACAACAGTGTTGAAGAAGACTCTTGAGAGTCCCTTGGATTGCAAGGAGACCAAACCAGTCAATCCTAAAGAAAATCAATCCTGAATATTCATTGGAAGGACTGGTGCTGAAGACGAAGCTGCAGTACTTTGGCCACCTGATGTGAAGAGCTGACTCATGAAAAGAGACCCTGATGCTGGGAAACACCAAGGAAGGAGAAAAGGAACCACAGAGGATGAGATGGTTGGCATCACTAATTCAATGGACATGAGTTTGAGTAAGTTCTGGTAGATGGTGAAGAACAGAGAAGCCTGGCATGCTGCAGTCCATGGGGTCTCAAAGAGTTGGACACAACCGAGCAACTGAACAACAATAAGCAATTATATGCTGATAAAAAGGACAACCTAAAGTAATGGAAAAATTCTTAGAAAAGTGCAACCTTCCAAGACTGAATCAGGAAGTAGAAAATATGAACAGACTAATCACAAGCACTGAAATTGAAACTGTGACAAAGCATCTTCCAAGAAACAAAAGGCCAGGTCCAGATGACTTCACAGAATCCTATCTAAAGTTTAGAAAAGACCTAACAACTATCTTGCTCTAACTGTTCCAAAAATGGTAGAGGAAACAAAACTCCCTAACTCATTCTGCAAGGCCTCCCTCACCATGAAACCAAAACCATACAATGGTATCAACAAAAAAGTAAAGCTACAGGCCCATGTCACTGATGAACATAGATGCAAAAATCCTCAACTAAATTCTAGCAAATAGAATCCAATAACATTTTGCGAGAATCATACACCATGACTCAAGTGTGGTTTATCAAAGGGATGCAAGGATTCTTCAGTATACACAAAACAATCAATGTGATATATTATACCATATTAAAAATTGAATGATGAAAACCATATGATCATCTCAATAGATGAAGAGAAAGCTTTCAATAAAATTCAACACCCATTTATGATAAAAAAAAAACAACCTCCAGAAAATTGGTATAGAAAGAACCTACCTCAGCATAATGAAGACAATATACATTAAACCCACAGCAAGCATTATTTTCAATGGAGAAAAACTGAATGCATATCTTCTAAGATCAGGTACAAGACAAGATTGTTCAGTGTTTTTTATCTCTACCAATTTCTTTCTTATTCTTTCCATCTCCTGTTTAGATTATCATCACATTCTTTCATGTTGTTTATTTTTTTCTATTAGAGCCCTTAACATATTCACCAAAATTATTTTAAATTCACAGTCTTATAATTCCAATATTCCTGCTATGCCTGAGTCTAGTCCTCATTCTTGTTTTGAATCTTCAAACTGTTTTTGTCCTTTATTACGCTTTGTAATATTTTGCTGAAATTTGGACAGCAAGTGCTGGTTTTGGATGTTTCCTTTGCCCTAGTCAGTGAGGCTCTGACTAAATCCCCAACAGGCTGTGGTGAAATAGTTCCTTTTGAGGGCAGACCTTGCTAAGAAGAATGGAATGCTCCAACGTATTTCATAGTTGTTATTTTCCTTCTCTTCCTGTTGGAAGCCAAAGATATATTTCCTCAATATTCACCACAGAAATCTGGCAGAGCTTCAGGAAATAAAGTTCACTAAAGTATGGGGGTCCTGTTGGAGTTTTAAACTCACAGACTTGGTCTCACTGATCTCCACAGTTCAGACTTTCTTGCCCTAATATTGATTCTTGCAGAGACCTCTGCTTCTTATTTCCTCTCTGGAAAGCTATGATTCTCTGTATCTACCTGTTTGCCTCTCCACCTTCTAGGAAAGCAGTTTGCTCTGTGACCACACTTTTCTGACATCTAAGAAAAGTTGATTTTTCACCTTGTTCAGCCTTTTGTTATTAGTGCAGATTAAAAAAAAAAAAAAAAGCCTGCAACATGCAGGACTGGAAATGAGCACTTTCTTAATTACAAATGTTTACTATCATTTCATAATCATACTTGCCATTTGTATGTACTCTTTAGTGGTCTTTCTGTTCAGATATTTTGTCTTTTTCATGTGGATTGTTTATTCCTTGTCGCTTATTTCTTTTTTTAAAAAATTAATTTATTTTTTAATTTGACTTTACAATACTCTATTGGGTTTGCCATACTTCGACATGAATCCACCACAGGTGTACACAAGCTGTCTTTTGTATAGTTGGGTATGATGAATTTCGAAATAATTACTTTTCCCTGAGAATTTTCAGAATGGTTGCTTTTCCCCTTTATTTGCTTGAATATTTGAGGAATAAGTGTTAAGGAAAGAGGATATTCTAATCTTTGCAGTGAGAACCTGGTATTGTTCCCAAAAGTAAAACTAACGAAACTGTGGGGGCTGCCCTTATACTGGGCCTATAGGAATTTAACTTTCAGTCTATTCCACACTTGGTCTACAGCAGTTCATCAGCAATTGTTAGGGTTTCTGCCAGTCACTGTCTTCAGTGGTTTCTGCTCCTGGTAAATCATGATTCTCTGTATTTGCCTTTTCCTCTATTTCCTGAGTGACAGTTTGTTTTGTGACCTCAATTCTCTGATAGATCTGAGTTGCTGGTTTTTTAGTTTTTCAGAAATTTTTAAAAAATATGAGGGTGGGAGCCCTCATAATGAGGGTCTTCATATGTTAGAGCAGAACACTGTTGTGTCACTTTACATTATTTATGAACTGATACATACTTATAAACTGTTATATAAAATAATCTTGTTCTTTCTGGGATTTCTATATATTTATGTTTAGCTTTTGTATGTAATTTATCTAGTGTTTATAAAATGTGATTGTAAAATATGTTGTCAAAATGAAAAAAAAATTATAGAGGCTAAATAGTACCTTTGATATCTTAAAGAATTAATTCTCTCTCATTGCTCATCAGGCATATTTGTTGTTCTTAATAAAGTTTGTAATTGATTTTAATAACTATAAAAATGGAAATGGCAGCACCTTATTTAAAATTGTATTCAGTTCAGTTCAGTCGCCTAATCGTGTCAGACTCTCTGCGACCCCATGAATGGCAGCACGCCAGGCCTCCCTGTCCATCACCAACTCCCACTCGGTCTCACGTCCATCTAGTCGGTAATGCCATCCAGCCATCTCATCCTCTGTCCTCCCCTTTTCCTCCTGCCCCCAGTCCCTCCCAGCATCAGAGTCTTTTCCAATGAATCATCTCTTCGCATGAGGTGGCCAAAGTACTGGAGTTTCAGCTTTAGCATCAGTCCTTCCAAAGAACACTCAGGGTTGATCTCCTTTAGAATGGACTGGTTGGATCTCTTTGCAATCCAAGGGACTCTCAAGAATCCTCTCCAACACCACAGTTCAAAAGCATCAGTTCTTCGGTGCTCAGCTTTACTCATAGTCCAGCTCTCACATCCATACATGACCACTGGAAAAATCATAGCCTTGACTTGATGGACCTTTGTTTTAAATTTGTAAATTAACCTATAAAAATATACAACCTATTGTATGATCTCTCTTATTCAAATAGAATTTTTTTTCATTTTTTTCAAATCTTTTTTGGTTCAGGGAAATTTTATAAATGTTAACATCTACTTTAAATTGACTTATTTCTAATTTTACTTCCAGTCAGCTTTTTAAATTGCTGTTCCTTTTACTGTAAATGAAGGTTTTACCTATATTTTTATCTTTTATGATAGGCATTATTTGCCTATTTGTTAACTATTGGTTTTATGTACATTTCCTTGTTATTACTTTAGTAAGTTTTTCTGTTTTTCATTGGCTTATTTAAGCTATCTCTATGTTTAGTTTCTTCCTCTCAAATTCAATTTTTTTCTCTTCTCTGATTGCATTGTCCAAATGTTTCTTACATTATTTTAAATAGTAGTGAAACAGGAAACCGTGTATGTTTAATTTTAGCAGGAAATGTTTTCGTGTTTCTTTATTAGATAAAGATCTGTGGGTGAATGCATATCATCCTATCAATTATTTTTTGATTTAGTGTTTTTTACCATAAATAGATTTTTTCAATTTTATAACTTATAAAACTATAAATTATTGTTGTGTTATTTTGCTTATATTATTATGGTTGATTATATTAAAACAGTTGGTACTAACAGAATGCTTGGATTTCTGGGGTAGAGAAAACTCCATTTAGTCATGAATAATTTTTTTTTTTTACTTTTTCAATATTCTACTGAGTTCTGTTTCCTACTTTTCATTTAATATTTCTGAATTTATATTCATAAATAATCATGGTACATGGCTTTCTTTTTGGTGTAGTTCTTGATAATTTTCTTAAAGGATGTTATGATTTCATTATAAAACTAATTTGGAAAATTTTCTTTATTTTCTGTGCTCTTTAGTACGTTAAGTAGCATTGGAATAAGCTTTTTTAAAAAAGTTTCTTTAATACTTTAGAGAGTAAATGGACAAAATTAATATTTATGCCAGTTCTTGGGCTTTCCTGGTGGCTCAGATGGTAAAAAATCTGCCTGTAATGCAAGAGACCCAGGTTCGATCCCTGGGTCAGAAAGATCCCCTGGAGAAGAGAATGACTACCCACTCCAGTATTCTGGCCTGGAAAATTCAATGGACAGAGGAGCCTGGTGGGTTACAGTTCATAGGATACAAAGAGGTGGGCATGACTGAATGACTAAAATTTCCACTTTATTTTTCACTTATAGTATAATAAGACATATGATAAAATTAATAATGTGAGAATATAAAGTGCTATAACTCAGCTTGTAATATACTAACCATATTTATATATATCCTTTTTTGTCCTTTTTTAAAACTGACCATTGTGGATACTCAAGTTCTGTTTAATAATTGTCTGTTAAAATCTAATTTGTCATTTTGGAATTGCATGCAAAATATGTTCACATAATGTTTCAAAATATGATCATCTATATTGACAATGTTTCTTAAAATGACTGATTTCTAAATTGGTTAACATAATTATGATTAATAAATTATAATTATAATTCATTTATTCCTGAAAACATACATTACTTCTACAAACTCTTACTAGTGCTATGTTATAGTCATGTGATAAAGAGTTAGGATATTAAAATTAAAATAAGACTTAAATTTTTTTTCTGACTTTAGTAAAACTAATGGTAGTGTGATACAAATCCACAGGCAAGGAACTCTATAACTCCTAACAGTAGGTGAAAAACATAATGATACTCTATTTTCAGTATCACATTTTAATGAAATGCTATTCTGAAGTGTTAATAATTTAAGCAACTTAGTCTTACGGGATTTTCTGCTGACACTTAGTTCAGGACTTTAAAGAAATTGTAATCTATATTCTTTAGATTTTTAGCATGAAATTGAGTATGTATGAAACTCTACCTTATTATTTTGAATAATGCATTTGAAGAAAACTCTCAAGGTATTTAAGTATGATTACAAATTCAAGAATGATATTACATGATGATAAAAAATCATGATTCTTAAATTTAGTAGGCTTGGGTTATAATAAAAGCTTCATTTATCTAAATTACTGTAAAGAATTTGAACAGGTAATTTAATCGCTCCAAAGTTTTGATTTCCTATCAAGAATCAGATGAGCCTAGTAAAACCTAGCCTATTAGCTGGTATAAATTCTATCCTTTGGTTAGTAGCAGTCAAGTGTTTGCTGTATTTTTTATTAAATGAAAAAGAAAAATGATTGATAAAATTGAAGTTCCTTATTCTATGACCAATCAAACCTAAAAATCTCTTCTTCAGGTTATTCTGTGAATTCATTTGATGTTTACCGAATTTTCAGCAACAAATTTGGTTACATTGAACACATTTTCTAGGTCAGGCCCCTCAGCTCATCATTTGAAACAATTCTCCTCTGAAGCACATATTTCATGAGATCTGGTAACACGTATTTTGAAAGTGTACAGCTCTAATTATTGCTACCAAATTTATAAAGAATATCTGGGTGGATACAAGTCATTCATTTTTCTGATACATAAGGTTATGAAGCAGGAATGCTCCATTCCTTGTTTCCTCACTCCCACCACGTATCCGCACACCACTGGGGCGTATTCTCCAAATATTCATATAAGAGATGGAGGTGAAAGAAGAGATTTTTTTTTACTTCATTATGGAATTTTTTAAAAGTAGTTTTCATCCATACTTAGGAAATGAGTTCTCCAGTCTAGCAATAGCAAAAAGAAAAAAGATGATATTTTTATTCCCATTTGAAGACTATGACTATAAATGAGACTCTAATTAATTAGAATTTGTTAGTGAGGAGTGATAATTAATGAGGTTCTCCTGGACCTCCTACAGTGTAGAAATTAATTAAATAACAAATTAAAAAATGATTTTCTGCACATTTTCAAAGTGCGGTTACCACCTTCAGTAAATTACTTTCTATATTGTTGATTTTTTGCCTTTACCATTGTACTAGTGGTAGAACTGTAAATATGGACATTAAATGCCTCAATCTATTCTTCATTACATACAAAAAATTATCTCCCCATAAGATATGTTACTTTCCCCTCAAAAGTATATTTTTTTAGTATTTAAAGTTATTGCTCTAATTTTACTAAATCCACGTTTGTGTTTTTTTCTCATTTTGGAAACTAGTATTGAAAATGTATAGCTGTCAACCATTTTGCATAGTAACTAACATAGTACTCATTTGACAACTGATGAGGTCACACAGTTGCTGAAACACTCATCATGTCTAAGCAGAGAAATGGGCTATGGAGTCAGAACTACATGTATCCTGGTTCTGTTTTGTCACTGACTACCAGGTAGATCAGTTACTGGATCTTTTTACACCTGTTTGTACTTAGGTTTGGAGAAGGCAGAGGCACCCCACTCCAGTACTCTTGCCTGGAAAATCCCATGTACGGAAGAGCCTAGTAGGCTGCAGTCCATGGGGTTGCTAAGAGTCGGACATGACTGAGCGACTTCACTTTCACTTTTCACTGTCATGCATTGGAGAAGGAAATGGCAACCCACTCCAGTGTTCTTGCCTGGAGAATCCCAGGGACGGGGGAGCCTGGTGGGCTGCCATCTATGGGGTCGCACAGAGTCAGACACGACTGAAGTGACTTAGCAGCAGCAGAAATACTTAGGTTACCTAAAGTTAATAATCACTATACAATGTTCTGCTGGAACCATATGTATCTATCTTTAAATAATCTTGTTTCCTGTCACTGAATTCAAATATTTAAATTGTCAAAGGTCAATATTTGCTTTTAGATAACTAAAATGAAGGCCCATTATGTGAACACTATCTAGTGGTATAATTTAGGACCGTTTTACACCATGGGGTTTAGGGTTTTGTTTGTATGGTGATTAGTTTGTAATTGTTTTGGAGAGAACCAGTTTTTTTTTCTATATATAAATTACTTGAAAACAAAGAACACATAAATTATAAAAGAATAATAGATTAAAAACAAAATCTTCTCATAAGATACCACTTACCATATGGAGTAATATTACAAATTGAATTACGAGACTACTTTAAAAATTACTTTAAAAGATTCTAAATAACCTTTAAGTATTTTTCTAGTAGACTTTCAATTATCAATTATCAAGGAATTATCTATATATTTGTTTAGTATCTGAGAATATTTCTCAAAAAAAGATTATTTTTACAGGGATGGGAAGTAAGACACACACAGAGAGGAATACTTAGAAATATTTAGTGATTGTATTTAACTTTTAAGTAAACTTATAATTTCATGTTTTGAGATATGCTAATTTATTGATGTTAAAAGTCATGTCACACAGTTTGGTTGTAGAAAAGTAAAGAAAAAAATTAAATGGCAAATTATCATAAACTGATTATAACAAGAAAAAATATTATTACATACAATGCATAAAACTATATGTACAAATGATACTAATCTTTAATATTTTACAATTAGAAAATGAAAGTAAAATATAATTTTCTTAAATTATATTATTTTAATAACTGAATTACAAGAAAAATTTTATTATTCAGCTAGATATAATAAAGCATGTTAATTATCATCATAATATATTCTTTTCTTCTTGACAAAGATGATGGCATTGATTTAAATATTAGATAAGTATGTTCTTAAAAAATTCATAAAATTGAAATAAGTCAATGAAAAACAAGTCCTGATAAATTGACCTTCATAATGAAGGAAAAAATACAAAGAATCCCCTGTGGGTTTTGTTTGCATTTTGTCAAAATATTATTATGAAAATTCACTTAAATAAGAGAACTACTTTAAGTGACTTTTCATGTTTTGGATTTGAAGGTAAGGTCTTAAACTTAGAACCACTGAGAACAGAATCCAAGAGAATAAGAATTCCCCTTTTTTTAGGGGAGTAAGGAGATAAAAGAAATTATAAAAGTGGATTAATATGACTAAGCTCTTGTTATCATGGAGGGTATCGAATGAGAAAGAGTTGCCTTGCTTAAATTCCTTTATCATAACATATGTGCGTTAGGAAGGGAGAGTGTGTTAAATAAGAATGGCAAAGTACACCTATAGTTAAAGCTGTTCTGTTCTCTTCACTATAATTATTAATTTATAATTTGGATAATTGAGTATTTCATAAGTATGTGTGTGTGTATTTTAATTGCTGGACACTTTGAAGAGACAAATGTGGAAGTATGCTAAGATTCAGAATTTAAATCAGATTTTACTAAGGCTACTCACTTATGATGCCTAGGAAAGAATGAGAAAAATGCCCTCCAGCCAAAAGCTAAGTGACTTTCACACTCCATGTCACAAATATAAAAATTCAAAATGGCAAGGCTCTTTTACATATTGACAATATCTGAAACACATATTTTAAATTGCTTTATGGTCAAGCAAGTGATTAGGGGTTCATGATACTCAAGTATGAGAGTGCAGACCTTACCACACTCTGCAGGAAAAGAAAAGAATAACCTTTAAATCCTTATTTATCAAATTTCAAAAAGCTAAAAAGATGTCTGTTATTCAAAAGTGTAAATTTATCTAGTAAAATATTAATTTTATATTACACTAGATTTTTGTCATTTTTTTCTAAAGAGTCGTGCAGCACTGGAGGGACTAAAATGTTAATTAGTAAACATTCGCAATCTCACTAAAGCAAGAATGTTACTCCAGATAAGCAAATTAAACCATTATTTTGATTAATCAGTAGAAACATGAATAGAGTGGGTAATAAAATTCATAATGTGCTTGAATTTCTAAAACAAATCAAGAAACTTCAAAGACTCTTTGAGCTTATGGAACATTTATTTATGCTCTTTGGGAGGACAATTCCACTCTCTCCTGCCATTAACTGGAAATTAATACATTAATTAGTTCAGTAAAAATGTCCAATTTTACACAATGAATATGCTCTTGACTGTAGAATGGTGAAGAAAGATATATTTTTGGTACTCTGGTCCTGGTGGTTTAGTGGAGACTAAGAAGAATGCACATATTATACACATAAACATTTTAAAATAGCAAGCTTTAGGAAATAAATGAATGGTTTGGCTGTGATAGAAAATAAGGAGAGGGAATGTAGTACTCTATGTAGATAAAATGAGTAGATGAGACTAAACAGCATTTGCTGTCTCCTCTTAGTGTTTATTTCCTGTTCTTTCATATTTTCTCTTCAACATTGTTTTAGAGACATTTTGTATTCTACCCTTCTTGTCTGGAAAGTAACTTCAAATAATTACTTGTTCCAGGAGTATAGAACTCTAATTATACCTGAGCCCTTTCATGTATAAGTATGTCTTTCTACCATTATTTTAAGGACAACAACAAAAATATCAACTATAACAAAAACAATCTTTACTCATTTACTGAGAATAAAATTACTGGGCAATAATGGTTTACAAATAAAGCAAAATAAAACTCTTCCCATTATTGTAACATTTATTACATTTGAGAATCTGAGGGAAACAAATTTTGAATTGACTGAAGAAAATCTCCTCCTTCTTTGAAGAATTACAGGATATATTACTAATTCTTTTACTTCAACACTTTCCCCTAATAATGATAGGAATTGTATTAGCCTCCTTCTGTAGAACCTGCCTGCCAATGCAGGAGTCATAAAAGATGTGGGTTTAATCTCTGGGTCAGAAAAATCCCCTAGAAGAGAGCAGGCAACCCACTCCAGTATTCTTGCCTGGAGCATCCCATGGACAGAGGAGACTGGCAGGCTACACAATATATAAGGTCTCAAAGAGTCGGATATGACCGAAACGACTTAGCAGGCATGCATGGAGATCACTTAAATCCTTCTAGCTCCAACTGCCAATGTCAAATTGATTGATTCAGAGCAGAGTTTACCTACCTCACAGGTTCACCCTACCAGCACATGGTCACAGTGCCTCTTGCATCCAGTCTTAGAACTTTCCGAGTGACACAACTACCATTCACAGGTGAACCGATGCTTGACCAATGATGGATGCTGGACAGCAGATAACAGTTCCTCTTTAATAACTCAATCCTCGTACACAGTTGCAATATTCTTTTACAAAGACTCCACAGAATGTCACACAGGATTAAACATCAGTTGTCAAATAGGTGACCAACTTCGTAAACCATCCTCCTTAACTAATTCTTGAATTGGTCTTTTTATTTTTCCTCTTTATATCACTCACTCCTTTGGAAATAAGTTAACTATTTGCAAGTCTTTGATTCAAGTTCTGCCTTGGAGGAAGGAAGAGCTGTCATTAGTCAAGATAAAGTCTTACTTTAGAAGAACTCTTCATCTAAAAATTAATTTTTTTTCCACTCAGAAATATTTTTGCCACTTATATGCTGAAGCCGAACCTCTAGTAAGTACTTTGGTCACTTCATGTGAAGAGTTGACTCATTGGAAAATACCCTGATGCTAGTACTCCCCTGTAACTCAAACAGTGAAGAATGTGACTGCAATGCAGGAGACCAAGGTTTGAAGATCCTCTGGAGAAGGGAATGGCAACCCACTCCAGTATTCTTGCCTGAAGAACCCCATGGACAGAGAAGCCTGGTGGGCTACAGTGCATGGAGTAACAAAGAGTTGGACATGATTGAGAGTGATTAACACACACACACACTGATGCTGGGAAAGATTGAGGGCCAGAGGAGAAGGGAGTGACAAAGGATGACATGGTTATATAACATTATGAACTCAATGGACATAAATTTGAGCAAATACCAGGAAACAGTAGAGAACAGAGAGGCCTGGTCTGCTATAATACATGCAGTGGCCAAGAGTTGAATGTGATTTGGTCATTGAGTACCACCACCAACAACAATTTTTGAATTGTTTCTTTTCGATCTTACTGGAGGCTCCTTTACCACCATCATCAGTTACTTTCCTATATCTCAGTAAATTTCACTCATTATTACATAAGGCCTCATCTATCTAGACCAATGATTAACTACAAACAAAATGAGTTGCATTTTAGTTCACTGGCTTGTCAGCTGAATGATCTTTTGAATCTAAGTGAGTGCAGTGAAAGTTGCTCAGTGGTGTCCAACTCTTTGCGACCCCATGGACTATACAGTCCATGGACTATACAGTCCATGGAATTCTCTAGACCAGAATATTGGAGTGGGTAGCCTTTCCCTTCTCTGGGGGATCTTCCTAACCCAGGGATCAAACCCAGGTCTCCAGCATTGCAGGCAGATTCTTTACCAGCTGAGCCACAAGGGAAAGGCAAGAATACTGGAGTGGGTAGCCTATCCCTTCTCCAGGGGGTCTTCCAGATCCAGGAATTGAATCGGGATCTCCTGCACACAGATTCTTTACCAACTGAGCTTTCAGGGAACGAACAAATCAATGTGAGCACTCTTTTTAAATTTCTCCTCTCGTGTAGTTTTTCTCCTTTGTAATTGTGCTTTGAGGTAATTTAAAATAATTGCAATTGTAATTTAAAATAATCCTACTTTCTAGTCTTGCTACATTTCTCTCTTATTCTGAACATTACAATTCATGAGAAACTGCAGTTTAGCTGATGTATTTAATCACCTTTTTTTCTGTTTCTAAGAGGCTTAGAACTGCAAGACTTGCTCGTAGTAACGACACTTCTCATATTGTATTGTGCTTTTGCTGTCCTTCTTTGTATTTTCATATCCAGCTATTTTTTGACGTCTGGAATTTCTCTTAGGTTGTACTCACTTGGATCAAAGGTTAGAGAACAATGGCCCATCTTACTGATTAGGACAGACCCAGGACATTTGATCTGTGTTTGGTTAACCCTGTGCTGTCATTTGCATGCAGGATCACACTGAATCCTTGCAGCAATATAAGCCCTGTTTTACAATTGAGGAAACTGATGCAGAGTAAAGTTAAGCAATGTGCCTCATGTCACACAGTTAATGGAAGGCAGAATCTAGAAATAAACAACAGAGTCTGAATTTTGAATTCAAACAGTCTGAATCCAGAGTTTATGCTCATCACCATTTCAATACCTTTCCTCCTCTATCACATTTATAACACCGACAGTGTATAACAAAATAATTTATAACATTTCTGATGTCTCCTATGTATCAGGAAGTGTATTAGCTACTGAGAAAAGTAGGATGAATATCTCTGCATTCATTCTTATTCTGAATCATGTAGCTCTTTATTCAATTCATTTCTGATCATCTACATCTGAACTACTTCAACCCAACCCACAATTACTCCTACTATGTTACTGATACAGTGAATTAACCAGACTATATTCTTCCATGGTCCACCTCTCTGAATAACTCTCCAATCTGCAGTTAATGACACCATTATCAAGTATAACACACACACACAATTGTGTTGGTTCCCTAAAATTGTGCCATGCCTTCTCATTTATCTGTCTTTAAAGTCAGATTTTCTTAACATGACTCATAAGGCCTTCAATATAGAGCCTGTCTTTCTCTTCAAAGTAATGTATCAGCATTTTCAACCTCAGGCTCTACCTTCAGCCATAGTGAACTTGTTGAAGTTCCATATTTCATGCTTGTCCAAGTCTGGTACATACTTTTCCCTTGGTGGACTGTGAGCTCCATTAGAGCAGAGACTAAGCATATGTCCAAACCAATATACCACAATTCCTGCCACATGCTGGGTACTTGAATTTATTATTTGAGAGAATAAATGCCTAACAGATAAATTCTCCTTTGTCATTTCTCTGTTCATCCTTCAGATTTCAGATTATATATCATTTTCTTCAGAAAGCTTTAAATAACTTGCCCTAGAAGAATTATACATAACTATAAAGGCCTGGTATTCAAGAAGACCAATTTTTGTTGTTGTTGTTTGTTTGTATTCTTTCTGTATAATTTTTATTTTTTATACACAAAAGTGAAGTGAAAATGTTAGTCAATTAGTTGTGTCAGATTTTTGTGACCCCCATGGACTGTAGCCTGCTAGGCTCTTCTGTCCATGGGTTATTCCTGCCAAGAATACTCAAGTGAGTTGCTATGCAATCCTCCAGGGGATCTTCCCAACCCAGGGATCAAACCCAGGTCTCCTGCATTGCAGGCAGATTACTTACCATCTGAGCCATCAGGAAAGCCCTTTATATACAAGCTGTATGTTAACTGGCTGGATAGCAAATGAAAATGCCAATTATCCATCTGATTCTAAATCTATAAATATGGGATGGTGGGATACATAGATCTGGCTGAGGTGTCACTTGTTTAAAAGGGTTGCTTGCTTTCAGACCCATTGGACCAGTACTACATGGGTATTTGCCAAGTACTGTCACATCTTACAGCTTTTTAAAAGAGACCAGTAAAACAAAATTTCCTCTCTAATATCAAATTTAAATGTTGAGAATTTGTTCAAACTTTCAATAAAATTTGGTCTCTAACTTAGTTTATACCTCCATCTAAATTATACTAAAATTTTTCTTCTTATTTAATCTCAGTTGTTCTTTTAGGTGCCTGTAACACGTAGAAGATTTTACATAATTAGCCTTCCCTCTTTACTCCTGCCAAATTTAAATCTCTGTGAGATGAGATATATAGAAAGAATAAATATCAATGGGCTTCCCTGGTGGCTCACCAGTAAAGAATCTGCCTGCAATACAGAGGATGCAGGAGACACGGATTCGATTCCTGAATCAGGAAGATCCCCTAGAGGAGGGAATGACAACCCATTCCAGTATTCTTGCCTGGAGAATCTCATGGACAGAGGAGCCTGGTGGGCTAAAGTCCATGGGATCACAAATATCCTATCACGACTGAAGTGACTGAGCACGCATGCACATACCCATAGATACAGTCACAATTTTAAATTCAATACAGAGTCAACAGCCTAGAAAGAGTAGACCCTTGACGTATAGCTCTTAATCAATGAGTAAAAACTTTAAAAAGTATACTATCCCATCAATCATAAATACATGGTAAACTAATTATATATAAAATATTGGCTAAAAGGGCTTGAAATCAAGTAAACTGATTTATTTTATGTGGTAATTCTAAAAAATATATATATTTTTCCACACAGAATAGTTCTGCTAATATTCACAACTGCCAAAGTATAATTTCAGTTCAGTCGCTCAGTCATATCTGACTTTTAGCAACACCATAAACCGCAGCACGCCAGGCCTCCCTGTCCAGTACCAACTTCTGGAGTGTACCCAGACTCGTGTCCATTGAGTCGGTGATGCCATCTAACCATCTCATCTTCTGTTGTCCCCTTCACCTCCTGCCTTCACTCTTCCCAACACTGGGGTCTTTTCAAATGAGTCAGCTCTTCCCATCAGGTGGCCAAAATATTGGAGTTTCAGCTTCAACATCAGTCCTTCCAATGAACACTCAGGATTGATATCCTTTTGGGATGGACTGGTTGGATATCCTTGCAGTCCAAGGGACTCTAAAGAGAGTCTTCTCCAACACCACATTTCAAAAGTATCAATTCTCCAGCGCTCAGCTTTCTTTATAGTTCAACTCTCACATCAATATATGACTACTGGAAAAACCATAGCCTTGAAGACAGACATTTGTTGACAAAGAAATATCTCTGCTTTTTAATATGGCATCTAGGTTGGTAATAACTTTCTTTTCAAGGAGTTCAGTTCAGTTCAGTTGCTCAGTTGTGTCCAACTCTTTGCGACCTCATGAATCGCATCACGCCAGACCTCCCTGTCCATCACCAACTCCCAGAGTTCACTCAGACTCAAGTCCATCGAGTCCATGATGCCATCCAGCCATCTCTTCCTCTATCATCCCCTTCTCCTCCTGCCCCCAATTCCTCTGAGCATCAGAGTCTTTTCCAATGAGTCAACTCTTCACATGAGGTGGCCAAAGTATAGGAGTTTTAGCTTTAGCATCATTCCTTCCAAAGTAATCACAGGGTTGATCTCCTTCAGGATGGACCGGTTGGATCTCCTTGCAGTCCAAGGGACTCTCAAGAGTCTTCTCCAACACCACAGTTCAAAAGCATCAATTCTTCGGTGTTTGGCCTTCTTCACAGTCCAACTCTCACATCCATACATGACCACAGGAAAAACCATAGCCTTGACTAGACGGACCTTAGTCGGCAAAGTAATGTCTCTGCTTTTGAATATGCTATCTAAGTTAGTCATAACTTTTCTTCCAAGGAGTAAGCGTCTTTTCATTCATGGCTGCAGTCACCATCTAAAGTGATTTTGGAGCCCCCAAAAATAAAGTCTGACACTGTTTCCACTGTTTCCCCATCTATTTGCCGTGAAGTGATGGGGCCAGATGCCATGATCTTCGTTTTCTGAATGTTGAGCTTTAGGCCAACTTTTTCACTCTCCTCTTTCACTTTCATCAAGAGGCTTTTTAGTTCCTCTTCACTTTCTGCCATAAGGGTGGTGTCANGCATATAGGTTTCTCAAGAGGCAGGTCAGGTAGTCTGGTATCCCCATCTCTCAGAATTTTCCACAATTTATTGTGATCCACACAGTCAAAGGCTTTGGCATAGTCAATAAAGCAGAAATAGATGTTTTTCTGGAACTTTCTTGCTTTTTCCATGATCCAGCGGATGTTGGCAATTTGATCTCTGCTTCCTTTGCCTTTTCTAATACCAGCTTGGACATCTGGAAGTTCACGGTTCATGTATTGCTGAAGCCTTGCCTGGAGAATTTTGAGCATTACTTTACAGTGTGTGAGATGAGTGCAATTGTGTGGTAGTTTGAACATTTCTGGTGTTGACTTTTTTTGGGATTGGAATGAAAGTTGATCTTTTACAGGCCTGTGGCTACTGCTGAGTTTTCCAAATTTGGTGGTAGCAGTGAATGCAGCACTTCCACAGCATCATCTTTTAAGATTTCAAATAGCTCAACTGGAATTCCATTACATCCACTAGGCTCCAAAATCACTGCAGATGGTGACTGCAGCCATGAAACTAGAAGACGCTTACTCCTTGGAAGAAAAGTTATGACCAACCTAGATAGTATATTCAAAAGCAGAGACATTACTTTGCCGACTAAGGTCTGTCTAGTCAAGGCTATGGGTTTTCCTGTGGTCATGTATGAATGTGAGAGTTGGACTGTGAAGAAGGCTGAGCACCGAAGAATTGATGCTTTTGAACTGTGGTGTTTGAGAAGACTCTTGAGAGTCCCTTGGACTGCAAGGAGATCCAACCAGTCCATTCTGAAGGAGATCAACCCTGCGATTTCTTTGGAAGGAATGATGCTAAAGCTGAAACTCCTATACTTTGGCCACCTCATGCAAAGAGTTCACTCATTTGAAAAGACTCTGATGCTGGGAGGGATTGGGGGCAGGAGGAGAAGGGGACAACTGAGGATGCGATGGCTGGATGGCATCATGGACTCGATGGACGTGAGTCTGAGTGAACTCCGAGAGATGGTGATGAACAGGGAGGCCTGGTGTGCTGCAATTCATGGGGTCACAAAGAGTCGGACACAACTGAGCGACTGAACTGAACTGAACTGAAGGCCCACTTAACTTCACATTCCCAGATGTCTGTCTCTAGATGAGTGATCACACCCTCATTGTTATTTGGGTTGTGAAGATGTTTTTTGTACAGTTCTGTGTACTCTTGCCACCTCTACTTAATATCTTTTGCTTCTGTTAGGTCCATACCGTCTCTGTCCTTTATCAAATCCATCTTTGCATGAAATGTTCCGTTGGTATCTCTAATTTTCTTGAAGAGATCACTATTCTTTCCTATTCTATTATTTTCCTCTATTTCTTTGCATTGATCGCTGAGGAAGGCTTTCTCTTCTCTCCTTGCTATTCTTTGGAACTCTGCATTCAAATGGGTATATCTTCCCTTTTCTCCTTTGCTTTTTGCTTCTCTTCTTTTCTCAGCTATTTGTAAGACCTCTTCAGACAAACATTTTGCCTTTTTTTTGCCTTTATTTTTCTTGGTTATGGTCTTGATCCCGGTCTCCTGTACCATGTCACGAACCTCTGTCCATAGTTCATCAGGCACTGCCCTGTTTAGCCTCAGCAACTATAAAAGAATTCAAATGCTACACCTACACCTGCCCTTAGCTGAATGAATCATTTTAGCTTATTTTTGGCCTAATTTTTGTAGGTGTTAAGTTTACAGGTTAATTATAAATGTGTTCTACATTTCTGAAACAATTGTAAATATTGGGGAAAATGCAAAGAATCAGTCAAACATAATTGTGAATTAAAAAAGGCTATTTTCTCATGATTTAAATCACTCACACACATATATTTCTTCATAAGCTTGTCTTTCAGCTTTTTGGTTCCCTTTTTGTAATACAGAAAGTGTTTCAGTAGCTGCTACAGAGAAGAAGAATTCACCAATTTATGAAGTATTATATCTCCACTTCTGTCTCAGGAATCGTTGATATCTTCAACTCTAATTAGCAAAAGATTCTCTCTGGGCAAAGATGAGAATTTTTGGTCTGCCCTCATAGCACATACTAGTAGAGAAGAAATAGATTCAACCTAGATAACAGGAAATTATATTAAATAAATAAAAAGAACATTTCTCAGGGCATATAGAAAAGAGGTCTACCTACCTCCACAGAAGCCACTGATAAAATTTTACTGGGATAATTTTCAGTGGTGACCTGGGTATTCTAAAAAGAATAGCATACTTTCTGATTCAAGGGCATAGCTACCAGTGTACACAATACAGTAGATTGCAGGATGGTCTATGACAACAAAATAGATGGTCAAATTCACTTGAAAGAAATAATGGAATCCATGATGGGCTAAAATAAAAACTGTCTACATTACATTGTTTGATTGTTTTACTGTTCTCTCTATATAGAAAACATAAACATTTAAAAGTAGTTTTACCATATATTATCTATAATCACATTTTATATAAATGTATGAAGATATAAATATTTCTTATATCACCAAGGATTTCAGACAAGTACATTTTTTCCAATACTCCAAAGATGCATCATTCCAATCCTAAATAGATAACTGATTATTGCAGTACACAATCTAGTCAAGAAATGAAAAATCATCAACTTTACAAAAGTCTTGCTTCATGGAGCTAATATATATTTATTTAAGTTGCATGTCACTAATGCATAGAATTGAATAAAATGCTTTGTCTGCTTTTCAATGTCATTTGAGCATAACTAAATAACAGACAATCTGGAATGCATATTTTAAAATAATAATGAAAATATACACTACAAGTGACTATCTGTGCATACAGATACTGCCACTCTTAAAATGTTTCTGAAAATTGTTCCTGTTCTATTAAAATGAAAAGCTAGTTCACAACTCTTTCAATGACCAAAAGTAAAATCACTCAATAGTTTAAGAAAGAAAAAAATATTTAGTAAAACTATCAGGGAGATTTTACACAGGCAGCAACTCTTGTAATTACTTTTGTGATTTTAGGAGAGGAAAACCAGAGATATCTTTGCTATTACTGCATGTGTTTCCAGTCTACTTTTATAAAGTTCAAGACTTGTGGATTATATTTTATTGGAAAGGCAATATGGTTTCAAGAGCAATAACTACTGTTAATAATAATACTTTCTCAAGAGATTCGTATAGAAACATAATAACAAAAGCAATACAACACATTTCGATGTATTTTTTTCCTCATTAGAGTTTCTTGCACTCACTATGAAAAAGTTGATATGTAAGAACCGGGGCTTTATTTGCTTATTTTTGTATTCTATAATGCAGTTACTTTCTTGCATACAAACAGCACTCATTTACACATTTAGATAAATGGATAAAACTCTAGTAATAATAGATCTTTGGCTATCTTGGCATAGCAGGGCCTAAGCTATCTCTTTGTTTGTTGTTTATTAGCTAACATATCTGACTGTTTATGACCCCCTGGACTGCAGCCCCCTGCCGTCAGACTCCTTTTGCCATGGGGTTAACCAGGCAAGAATACTGGCCTGGGTTGCCATTTTAGGCAGCATTATAAAGTTGAAAATGTTTTCAAAGTGTTTTAGTGTGTTTCAAAATTAGACATATTAACTTCTCTTTTAAGGCTGTTGTAAAAATAAAACTAGAGTATCAATGCAATCTGCAACTATTTAATATTACTATTTTAATGCTTGACTTGACATTAAATAATTAGTTGCATCGGGAGAAAGAAGGCCTATCAGTTTCAGCTGAATGTGTTTATTCAAGTATACAGGTCAGCTTTATCCCAAAGCAAAAGTCTGCTCCTTTCAAACTCATCATGACTTGCCCCTTCCTATGACCCCTCCCATTTGAGGAATGCAGTTTTAGGCAATCCCACTAGATTTTTCAAATGGATATGGAGGAAAGAATAAGATATGTGTGTGAAATTATTATCTCTTTATTCTTCAATATTCAATTATTCTAGTTAATGCAAATTTACACAATAGAAGCATTTTAAATATTTTGAAATTGGTGGGAATATAAAGTAGAATTTAGTTAAATACATAGCAGATAAAGAACATCAGTCTAATAATTTGCATCATCTAGTGCAGTGTCATGTAGCTATTTCAAAACTTTAGTCTTCTTTTACCATTGATGAGCACACTTTGTCTCACTCTAAGTGACATTAATTGCACTTTTCACAGAAAATTGAAGACTCTAGATAGGAACAGAACTATTTCTTGCCACTAAACTTTTACATTTTCATCAATCTCTACTGTCCTACTTCCTGAGCTAATTAATCCATTGTTAATCCTAATAATCATAAGATTCTCAAATATTCTTGCCTTCTCAGAAATGGGATGTACCTTTTTTAATTATCAACTTTCTACTGCTACTCCTACCAAATTAAATCCTTCCCAGAGAGAGTTAATGATGCACTTGTCTCTTCAGCATCAAAAAATACTTTGTACCCTCTCTCTCTAGTATTGTTGTTCTCTTCTCTTTCATAGGTACAGTTATTGAAAAAAATTGTTTTCATCCTATTGTTTCTAATCCCATTCAGACTTAAACTCTACATTTCACCTAATTCCTAGAATGAAGGCAGGAGGAGAAGGGGATGACAGAGTATGAGATGACTGGATGGCCTTACCGACTCAATGGACATGAGTTTGGGTAAACTCCAAGAGTTGGTGATGGACAGGGAAGCCTGGTGGGCTGTGGTTCATGGAGCCGCAAAGAGTCAGACACGACTGAGCGAGTGAACTGAACTGAACTAGAATGAAATAAAGCTTTCAAAATGGTATGCTACTGCTAAGTCACTTCAGTCATGTCCAACTTTGTGCGACCCCATAGATGGCATCCCACCAGGCTTCCCCATCCCTGGNTTCATTCAGGCTGGGGAGAAGGGAAGATAAAGCAGCCACAACTGGGATGTACCAGGGAGTGCCTGCAGCAGTAGCAACCCGCTGGATGTTGTCTGGAAAGGGTTGTGCACTCTCCCAGAGAAATTGGCCCCAGGTCGTGGGTCCCTAGGAAGAGCCAAGCTGTTTAAGCTCCAGGAAAAGTGTGGGCAGTAATCTGTGCCTGCTCACAGCCTAGTGGTAGCCGCCACCTCTGGCATCATGACTGTATCAGCTGCGTTTTATCTGTGGCTTCAGGCACTTTCCTTAACTTTGACAGTGGCAGTCATGTCTAACTCTGCAGCTGACACTCTAACTGGTTTTGCCAGTTTTGGTGGTCACTGACAGGCACTCAGCCACCGTCTGTCAGTGTGGTGTTAGTGTCCCAGTGAAGACTTCTCAACACTCTAGGCAACCCAGTCTTTTCTCAGGACTCCTTCCATTGTGTGGAAGTAGTCCTCTCAGAATATCCTCACAGTAGCCACCACCTAACCTCTCTCTGCGATCTGATACCCAGGCCCAAGTCGCAGCTCTCCATCCCAACCCTCCTGTGGGTGGAGGCTTGGGAAGTTCTTCTCAACTGAAAAGTGCTGTTTTACAGTGATTTCTGTGGTGAATTTTCTGTTTTGCCCCCTGAGCCCCTGTCACTGCAGTCCACTGAGGTTCCAAAGCTCCCTCTTGGCCCTGCTTGTGAAGGGGTTTCTTAATATGTGGAATTTTTTTCTTCCTTTATGACTCCCTCCCTCAGGACACAGGTTCCCATCTGAAATCCTTTGTCACTTTTTTAATGTCTTTATCTTTTGCCCTACATTCTAAGGAGATTGGTTTGCCTTTTTGAAAGTTTGTGGTCTTCTGCTGTTGTTCAGAGGTTGTTCTTTGGAGTTGTACCATATTAAGATGGAGTTTTGATGTATTTGTGGGAAAGAAGGTGGTCTCCCTGTCTTACTCTTGTGGCATTTTCTTTCTTCTCTCCCTGTGACTATTAATATGTGTGTTTGACTATGTTATTTCATGTTCTGTAGAAATTTTATTTGTACACCTTATTTCCAGCTGAGTTTTAAGTATTTGCTGAATGTTTAATGAATAAATATTTGTTGTGCTGAATGAATTGTAATTCCTTGAGATTAAAGTCTTTGTCTATTATTTTTTAATGTCTATGAAAACTGCCATATAACATGGCTACTATCATGGTCCCACTGGGTGAAGAACATGGAGCCAGGTTCATTTGGCAGAAGGCATAGTGTAAGGTAGGCTTCTCTGGTGGCTTAGATGGTAAAGAATCCTCCTGCAATGTGGGAGACCTGTGTTTGATTCCTGGGTTGCTACAAATCCCTGGAGGAGAGAATGGCAAACCAATCCAGTATTCTTGCCTGGAGAATCCCATGGACAGGGGAGACTGGCAGGCTACAGTCCATGGGGTTGCAAAGAGCTGGACAAAACTGCATAACTAAGCACAGCATATCACATCATGTAAGGTATATATGCTGGGGATATAGAACAAAGGGACTCAGTAGTTGACTATTAGAAAAGACACACTAATTGATATAAAGATGAGGTGGGAGAAATAAACAGGGGCCAGACTGTGCAGGGCTTCTTGGGCTTGGGGACATGCATAAGTTCTATTGTAAAGGTCATGGAAAGCCTTTAAAAGCATTAGGCAGAGGAATAATTTGATTTAGTATTGGTGTTTTAAAGATTACTTTGATTAGTGTGGCAAGTACTGATAGGAAGGAGGAAAGTGTGGCTGTCATATGGCACCCCTCACTGACCTCTGATAGTATCTCTGTTATGCAGATTTCTTTCACTGAACTCTTACTCATGGGATTATCTATGTTTTGCTTTCAAACAAACTTTTAAAATTTGTTTTTCTTTTTCCCCCTCTTCATGCATTATCCCTAATGTCACAGTTTTAACACACACTGACAGCATAGTGGTTTTTCAACCTAAATTTTCTAGACAGACATCCTTCTGGCTTCTGTCATATATATCTGCTTTCTGCCTCAACATATTCATTTGAATATCCACGGATGGCTAAAATTCAAATGCATACGATAGAATTAATGCTTTCATCTTACTTAAGTTGACTTTTTCTCATTTATTTTCTGTCACAATTTCAGGAAAGTAAAATAACAATTGTCAGTCAAAACCCAAACATGAAATTCATTTGGACTTCACTTTTCTATCATATCTGATAAATCATGAGTTCTATTGTAATTCTTCTTGAATCCTTCTGCTTTTCTTTAAACACATCATAACAGATCTAGTTTAGGCATTTACAACTCTCTTTGGCTTTGGTAGCAATCATGCTTTACTTGTGTTCCTTTGCACCTAGACTCACTCTTCTCAATCAGATTCCTCACAAAACTTTTGAGATTTCAAGACTCAAAGATCAAAAACAAACAAACAAACAAACAAAGATCCAAAGATCAAACAGAAGTACTCCACGAAGAAGTCCAAAATGTATCAGAGGCAGTGGAGAGGGATTAACTAGAAACAGCAGATCGCTAGAGGATCTCCCAAATGTCTCTAATGCACGTCGTCTTCTTTTTCACTGACGTCACAGCTTTTGTGTAGTTTTGAATCTTCTCCCTCTAAGACTCTTGCCAGAGTAACTCATTATATATGCTGGGTATATTTNACCACAGTTCAAAAGCATCAATTCTTCGATGCTCAGCTTTCTTCACGGTCCAACTTTCACATCCATACATGACCACTGGAAAAACCATAGCCTTAACTAGACGGACCTTTGTTGGCAAAGTAATGTCTCTGCTTTTGAATATGCTATCTAGGTTGGTCATAACTTTTCTTCCAAGGAGTAAGCATCTTCTAATTTCATGGCTGCAGTCACCATCTACAGTGATTTTGGAGCCCCCCAAGATAAAGTCTGACGCTGTTTCCACTGTTTCCCCATCTATTAGTTGTCCTTATTATTGGACAGAAAGGATAAACCCCAGCCTCAATCAAAAGAGTTTAGGTATTCACAGGAACAAAGCCCTCAGGTTTTAACCGGACAAAATCTCAAATCATTTTGTTTAAGAGGGAAACTACAACCTTCGAATTGTATGTAAGCATACTTTTATTTTTGAACCTGAAAATATTCCTGCATTTGTAAAATGAGGCACTGAGAATGCCATCATTGGACTGACTTTATTTACTTATTTAGTTTCCTCCTATTCTTGTAGGTCAAAACTTATTATACTAATGGCTGACTAAGATTATTTTCTCAAGTTCAGTTGGATCAAACTGTCCCACTCCAAATTGTTCTCAACAACAAAAAAATCTCAGCTTAATTCAGAATGCAGTTTTCGGGCTTAACAAACTTTGCGATGGTGTTTGGCTGAGAGGAAAACTGTGGTACTGTGCCCTGCTTCCTTGCTGACTTCATGACTGCCACGGCGGTGTGGCAGGAACCAAATTTAAACCTTCTCTCATGCCCTGTGGTCCGATGCGTTGGATGCCCTGGGGGCCATCAGAGACTGGAATTAGAGGCCTGCAGGTAGGATGGCCGGATTAGCAACTTCAAGAACCTGTAATTCTTCAGTGGCGTAATAAGCAGTTATGTGCTTGTCACGTGTTAAGTTGCTTAGTCGTGTCCAACTCTTTGCGACCCCATGGACTATAGCTGGCCAGGCTCCTCTGTCCCTGGGATTCTCCAGGCAAGAATACTGGAGTGGGTAGCCATTCCCTTCTCCAGGGGATCTTCCTGACCCAGGGGGGTCTCCTGCATTACAGACAGACTCTCTAACCACCTGAACCACCAGGAAAGTCCCAATAAGCAGTTATACAACCCAGGAATTCAAACCTGCCATGGGGTGTTGTTGCTGTTACGTTCATCTCCTGTTTGGGTTAGGAGATAAAGGAAGGACAGGTGACCCCTTATGAAGGCCAGAACTGTGGTCACCACACACCTGTCTCCCTCTCAGGTTCATCGGGGTAGGGGCCCTATGCCCCCACCTTTGTATCTCCAGAGCTTATCACAGTGTCTGTAGTCAATAAATACACGTTGAACGAATGAACTTCATTTTAAACAATTCCCGCATTTTCAGACCAGCTTGGTTGTCTCACAGAGGGCTGGGTCAGTGACTTAGTCACAGTGTCCTCTTGGATCACTGTGTCCCCATCACTGTGACAAGAACAAAGCATTGCCAGGAGGTAGCAGGTTGGGGAAAGCATACATACCCGTGAACCTGGCCCCATGCAATCTAGCATAGCTACCTAACACCAGCCCTGCTTGACACTTTTTTTTTTTTTCCACACCAGGACACACAGAGAAAGGGATGATATTCGTATAGCANGACCCAGTCCTGTGACTACAGAATACTCCCTCTCTCCCTACACCTCACCATCACATTCCCAATAACATATGTACTGCAGTGCCTTTTACCCAGCACATCATGTCCACCTTTCAACAAAAAATTAAAAAACCCAGCAAAATGCAGTAACACAATTTGAAAAGACTAAGCAAACATCAGAATCAGATATGACAGGAATTCTGCAATTATCATACTAAAAATTTTTTAAGCTAGATTAATAAGTGAAGGGCATTAATGGACATAGTGGACAACAGGCAAGAACAGATGGATAATGAAAGTAAAGAGGTGGAAATTCTAATAAAGAATCAACAAGAAATGCTAGAAATCAAAAATGCAGTATCAGAGATGAAGAATGCCTTTGATGGGTCCATTAGCAGACTAGACATAGCTGAGGGAAGAATCTCTGAACTTCAATATATGACAACAGAAACAAGTGAAAATCAAAAAGAAAAAAAAAGTCTGAAACAAATAGGACATAAAATCCAGGAATTGAGGGACAACCACATGAAAATGCAATAATACCGGAAAGAAAAGGAACAGGAGTGCCATTTGAAGCAATGATGACTGAGAATTTCCTCAAATTAATGCAGACGCCAAATCATAGATTGAAGAAGTTCACAGAACACCAAGTAGGAAAAAAGTCCCATAAAAACCTATATCTAAGCATATCATAGTCAAACTTCACAAAATAAATAATGAATAAAAGATTTTTAAAGAAGACAGAGGAACAAAAACCTCAGAAACCATGCAGGCAAGAAAACAGTGGAGCAAAATATTTAAAGCGTTGAGAGTGAAAATTCACCAAACCAGGATGCTAAACTTCGTGAAATTATTGTTCATAAAGGAAAGAGAAATAAAGACTTGCTGCCAGTGGATCTGTCTTGTAAGAAATCTTAAGAGAAGTTCTTAAGAGAGAAGGAAAATAATATAAATCACAAACTCAGGTCAACCAAAAGGAATGCATCAGAGAAGGAAAAAGAAAAAGTAAAACAAAAAGTTTCATTTTGCTTCTTATTACTCTAGTAAAGAGCAACTGGTTCAACTAATAGCATGAATTCCCCGCTTTAGAATAGCATGAATAAGAAAATCAAGCACACACATACTCTATGTTTGTATGCATGCTAGCATGCTAAGTTAATTCACTCGTGTCTGACTCTTTGTGACCCTATGGACTGTAGCCCACCAGGCTCCTCTGCCCCTGCGATTCTCCAGGCAAGAATACTGGAGAGGCTTGACATGCCCTTCTCTAGGGGATCTTTTCAATCCAGGGATCAAACCTGCATCTCGAGTCTCCCGCACTGGCAAGCAGGTTCTTTAGTGAAAGTGAAGTTGCTCAGTCTTGTCCGACTCTTTGTGACCCCTTTGTGTTCCTCCGTCCATGGGATTCTCCAGGCAAGAATATTGGAGTGGGTTGCCATTTCCTTCTTCAGGGGAATCTTCCCAACCCAGAGATCGAACCCAGGTCTCCCACATTGCAGGCAGACGCTTTAACATCTGAGCCACCAAGGAAGCAGGTTCTTTCCCACTAGCAAAATCTGAGAAGCCCATATATACTCTGTAGGCTTACGCGTCCTTCCATACAGGTAGAATAAACGANTGGATATTGGCAATTTGATCTCTGGTTCCTCTGTTTTTTCCAGATCTAGCTTGAACATCTGGAAGTTTGTGGTTCACATACTGTTGAAGCCTGGCTTGGAGGATTTTAAGCATTACTTTGCAAGCATCTCCGAGATGAGTAAAATCATGTGGTAGCTTGAACATTCTTTGGTATTACTTTTGTTTGGGATTGGAATGAAAACGGACCTTTTGCATTCCTACAGCCACTGCTGAGTTTTCCAAATTTGCTGGCATATTGAGTGCAGCACTTTCAGAGCATCATCTTTTAAGATTTGAAATTGCTCAACTGGAATTCCATCACCTCCATTAACTTTGTTTATAGTGATGCTTCCTAAGGCTCACTTGACTTCACATTCCAGGATGTCTGCCTCTAGGTTAGTGATCACACCATCATGGTTATATGGGTCATGAAGATATTTTTTGTGTAGTTGTTCTGTATATTCTTGCCACCTCTTCTTCATATCTTCTGCTTTTGTTAGGTCCATACCATTTCTGTCCTTTATTGTTTATTCATTGTTTGCATGAAGTGTTCCCTTGGTATCTCTAATTTTCTGGAAGAGATCACTAGTCTTTTCCATTTTATTGTTTTCCTCTATTTCTTTGCCTTGATCACTGAGGAAGGCTTTCTTATCTCTCCTTGCTATTCTTTCGAACTCTGCATTCAAATGGGTATATCTTTCCTTTTCTCCTTTGCTTTTAGCTTCTCTTCTTTTCTCAGCTATTTGTAAAGCCCCTTCAGACAACCATTTTGCCCTTTTGCATTGTTTTCCTTGGGGATGGACTTGATCGCTGCCTCCTATACAATGTCACAAACTTCTGTCCATAGTTCTTCAGGCACTCTATCAGATCTAATCCCTTGAATCTATTTGTCCCTTCCACTGTATAATCATAAAGGACTTGATCTAGGTTATACCTTAGTTGTCTCATGGTTTTCCCTACTTTCTTCAATTTAAGTTTCATTTTGGCAATAAGGAGTTCATGATCTGAGCCACATTAGCTCCTCATCTTGTTTTTGCTGACTGTATAGAGCTTTTCCATCTTTGGCTACAAAGAATACAATCAGTCTGGTTTCAGTATTGACTATCTGATGATGTCATGTGTAGAGTCTTCTGTTTTCTTTCATCCAGCTATAAAATAATTCCATTGCCTTCTGGAGTTATAATGAATAATAATTAACTCTTTTCACACTAATTGACACAAAATTTTTGCATTTTTTCATGAAAAGGAGATCTTTGCATGTATGTCATCCTGGGCATGTCTCTTTCTTACATTAAAAGGGACAGTTGTGATAAAGATTCTGGAATCCAGAGTCTGGATTCAAAAATATGTGCTACTGATTAGCTCTCTGTACCTAAGTAAACTGCCCTAACCTCTCTGTGCCCCTGATTCCTCATTCATAAAATGAGGCAGTGATATAAATTCTTTCATGGTATCATTTGAGAATTAAACAATTTGTACAAGTAAATGCCTTAGATTATTTCTGTCCAAAAGTAAATACTCAATAATAAATGATGACTATTATTAACACTTTTACTGTAATAAATTTCTACAAGTGTCATTTAATAAGTAAATGGGAATTATATAAAATTTCAATGCTTCAAAATACTTCTAAAATGTTTTCTCTAATTTATACCATTGTGCACTACTCTCACATAGAACACGTATGTAAACATTCTGATTTTCTTTCACTTTATGTCAGAACTCTTGTTAATTTGCCAAGTTTATGAGAAAATGTGTGGTTAATACAGAGACGGTAAGAATTTTAAGAGATGTATGCATGTGTATGTAAATGGATAGAGTATAGTAGATCCAGATAATCAAAAATAATTAGAATTATTTCAGTTCATAAATAAATTGAAACACTGATAAATCACACAAGCAATGTGGCTTAAAAATTGTCATTTCAGGCTTGGACATTGCAACCCTGTAATTTATCATGAATCTAATAACAACTCTTTCATTTACCATAAACTTATAGTCAGTAGTATATTACAGAGTGTAATAAAGTTTATTCTTTTGGTATTCTATGAGGTTTTATATTGTGAGCATTTCAGTTTTACTCTCACTATAACTATTTGATGGATGCTTAGCTAATCACACTTACTCTTCTACCAGTGATTCTCCACACACAGCTAGGCTTATTAAGCAAAAATACTTCCTCTTCCCTTCTTTAGTGATGTGTGCATGCCAAGTTGCTTCAGTCATGTCCAACTCTGTGCGACCCTATGGACTATAGCCTGCCATGCTCCTTTGTTCAGGAGATTCTCCAGGCAAGAGTACTGAAGTGGCCTGTCCTGCCCTTTTCCAGGGGATCTTCACACTCCTTAAATGCATTGGCAGGAAGATTCTTTACCACTAGCACCAGATATCCACAGCTTAATCTCTGGAACCAATGACTGTGTTAGGTTACCTGACAAAGAGAATAAAGACTGCAAAGGGGATTAAGCTTGCTAATTAGATGAATTAAAACAGTGAGGTTATCTGGGATTATCCAAGTAGTTCTAATGTAATGACATATATCCTTATGCAAGAACAAGGGAGGAAAGAGAGTCAGAGAGATAGCAGCATGAGGATTTAGTCTGACTTCCTTAGCTTTGAAGAGAGCAATGGGACCACAAACCACTAAGTGTCCTTGGCCCCTTATCTATCTGGAAAATGAATAAAAAGGATTTCCTTCTACAGCCTTCAGAGGGAGTGCAGCCCTCTTTAAACTTAGAATTTACCCCAGTTAGACTTATCTCAGTCTTCTGATCTCCCGAACTTTAAGATAATCAATATGTGTTGTTTTAAGCCACGAGGTTAGTTGTAGATTTTTACAGCAGCAATAGGACACTAACAAAATAGCATTCATTCAGAATACATAAAATCACATACAGGAACCACTGATAGCATTTAGGTGCTTTCTGAGGCCATTAAGTATTCAAGACACAGAAGAAATGTGGATGAAGGTCAATGAAAAACATGGCAAATTGTAATATGTGGCCTCATGTTCATAATTTCTCCTAATGTGCATAGCTCATTAAAATAATGCGTAACTGGCTAATATTGCAGGATGCAATTGTGTTTAGTGTAAGTGGAAAAAAGATTTGGTTTACAACTTTTATACTTTCACTTTAGTATATTTCTGGATAAGTGAATAATTAATATTTACTTATTTAAAATCACACATATTTTTTGAAAATTAAACAAGAACCTACAGTTATTTTAAGGGGGTTAATTTCCTCTTTATAATGTTTTCCAAATTACCATATCTTGATTCATTTTTGATAAATTATTGAGACAATATTATTCAATTTTTATCTTCATCATGGTATGTGTATCTGTGGGCATGTGTGTGTGTGTAACCAAAATGAGACATTTTATCTACCACCAAAATTTTAAGTACATAATAAAATTTGTAAGAATAGAAAAAAGTATATGAATGAAAGAAATAGTACATGATTATAGGTCCATTCACCCTGGAAACACAAAGTGTTAGAAAACAATATTATATATTTGCATTATAATGGAGAACTTTTCTCCTCTGTTCATGTGATTTTATTATAGCAGTATAAATATATTACTACATTAGAGGAATATCCAATTCATTACACCATGACAGTAATGATAAAAATAAAAATAGCTAAATGGAAACAATGTTCCACAATTTAAAAAGAATTTTTTCCAGAAACTTTATCCTTTTATATCATAAAACTTTAATTCTATCAATTACAAGATTTTTAAAATAAATGTATCTTGAACAAAGCACAAAATCTGGTCTTATGTTAATCTTTAACAAAAGTTTTAATTATTATTGCTGAAATTATTCTAGTTACTAAGCAACATCAATTTAGAACAGAGCTTCTTTGCTATATGTGATTTTGTAAAGCAAACCAAACAAAACATATTAAGATGTAGCCTCAAATTCTAAAATAAAATATTTTCTATCTAATTGATTTCTTAAGCTTGATTCTGTCCTCTCATATATGTATTAGACAAGCAAACACATGAAATAATTTCATTACAGTATTTCCGAAACTATTATGAACAAAATCTAAAGCCCCTAATTAACACTCATTTACCTCTTCCTTGAAGCTTTTATCTGTCTCTCTTCTCTGACTCTGCATTTCAGTCACATGAAGAACTGAAGGTATGCCCAGTGTGTGATGTCCTCTCTCACCTCATGCTCTCTGTATATGCTCTTCACTTTATCTACTAAATAATTACATATATATATATATTTAATCTTAACTTAGATCAAATTATCACTGACAGAGTACTCATAATTCTATTTTCTCTTATATCTTTATGTTTGGGGACATTAAAATCTACTAATTCTTCTAATTCTGTCTTACGTTTGATAGGAGAGCTTAATCTTGATCCTGGGAATGCAATCCTTAATTTCAGTGTTGCATTCCTTGAATATGATCATATTGAAACATTTATCTTAATTTATAACTCTGAACATTTTGGATTGAAAACAACATATCCATTTGAGTTATCTGAAATGCACAATAAATTTTATTTCACAAATAGGTTATAGAAAAGTGTTTACAGATAGGACATTAATGCTTTGAATACTTAAAGTTCTAATTTAAAGAAAATTTCAGAAATTTATGTCCTACCCTGACAGGCAAATACATTAGACACATTTTTCCAGTCAAAGAACCATATATTAGAATTGAGATCAGACCATGTAAAACTTTCTAAGATATATATTTTTTATCTGACTGCTTTATATTACTAAAGCAACATTATCTGTACTTACAACTTTCCTAATATGTTCTACAGCACAAGAAAATTCTTGCGGGATCTTGGAGCACAAGACACAGGCTTAAAAGATGAATGAAAGAATTGTGTGGATTTATCCTTACTAGACAAGATTGAAAGAAATATAATGAGTAGCTAGGGAGGATTAGACCTAGTTCCATTTTTATTGTTAAAATCAGAGTTTTTTTCACTGAAACTTGCAAACTAGTTATATCCAGATTTTCCACCCTGTTTATTTTAGCCCCCATGATTCCTCCATAATATTAACTAAATATTTAAATTAAAAAAAAAAAACACAAACAATAACACCAGCAACAAAATCTAAACCTCAGAAAATGGCAAATGAACAGTATATTTATCTGAGGGACAACTTGTAGGACAAGAAGTTGGCCAAATCTCATTACATATCACTCCTGACAAAGACGAAAATGATCCTCCTAATTCTTCTCTCCCTCCTCTTCCTTCCTCTCTTCCTTCCTTCCACAAAGTTAAACACCTGCTAAATGTTGAATTAGAAAAACAAAACTGAACTATAAAATGGAACGAAGCGTTAGAAGGTCAACAAGATCACAAGATATCGTAAGAACCAGCAAGCAAGAAGAATTACACAGCATGGAAGTCCCACCAGAAAAGTCAAACCACAAGCACTGCGTGTAGAGACTGTTAGAGTAAAAAGGAAATTTGCATGAGATAAAAACTTCTAGGAATTTGTTTTGGAATAAGACACTATTTATTTTGACATGGAAATTTAAATAGAGAATCTAAGATAGGAGGGCAGAATTTATCACTGAAAAGCTTTTCTTTTCTTTGTAAAGCACTGTTTAATTTCATGGATGACTGAAAATTTCCATTTGAAAATATATTCAATTGTCCAAGAAATTTACTTATCTATAAAATGTCCATTCCTGTTAAAATGAACAAAGAGAGATCTACAAATTTTGGTTACATATACAATAATTAAAGCAAAGATAATTTTGGTTTGCTTAAAGATGGATAATTTCATTTATGAGAATATGAGTACACCTGCAGTTGAGGATAAAGCAATATGTATTTCTGACAATTCTAAAGGCATTTTAATAAGAGTCGTTTCACTTCATTAACATTAGTTTTAATTTAAAGGTGAAATTGAATAAACTACTAGTACCTGTCTTTTCATATACCCATATGATATGATTAACCATACACTGGAAATACATGTACCTAATTTTACGGAACTTTTATTCTAATATTTCAATTTTTATTATGTAATGTGCATATCACAGATTGGGACAATTTTAAATTGTTACTATTGTTCAACTTAATTATGATTTTTTGTTTGTATTTTCTAACTATTTTAGGTATTATAGAGGAGTCACAGATAGTATTCCAATGATACCTGAGAAATGGAGTCAGTGATTGCAGCCCTTCAGGGTTAGCCAGTGAGCCATGGAAAGGGAATACTTGCCACCAGGGCTTCCCAGGAGGTTCAGTGGTAAAATAATCTGCCTGCCAATGCAGGAGACACAGGAGAAACAGGTTTGATACCTGGGTCAGAAAGATCTGCTGGAGGAGGAAATGGCCACCCACTCCAGTATTCTTGCCTGAAATATCCCACAGACAGAAGAACCTGGCGGGATAATATCCATAGAGTTGCAGAGACTGACAGGACTGAGTGCCTAAGCACTATACATAGCAAGAATTAGTTTTGTAGGAAATCTGTTGTATTCAATTATGTTTCCTCATTTTATTTGTATTAAACTTTTAATTAAGCTAAAATATGCATTAAGAAATATATAAATATTATATGTAGAGTTTAGTGAGTTTTCACAAAATGTACACACCTGTGCTACCGATACTTAGATAAAAAAATCAGAATATTACCAAACCCCTCCAAAATATTTCTATATACTACCTAAACTCCCTAAAATAAGAACTCTTCTGATTTTTATTATCACAAATTGCTTTTGTCATTTTTACTTTATATAAATGTTGTTACACAGTATATAGTTTTACATACCTAGCAGTTCTAACAGGATTTAATAATGTGAAATTCTTTTTCATTAGACCATTTTTATTGCTGATCAATTATTTGGCCACACAATTTATCCATGCAGCAATCTTATTAAAAATGATACTGGGGTATTAACATGTATGTCTTTAAATGCATACATTTTTTTGTTGTTGATAATATTTCTAAAAGTGAGCATGCTAGGCCTTGGAGTGCTATGCACTCAACTTTAGTATGTATTGCCTGAGTTTTCTGAAACGTTTTTTACCAATATAGGCTCTCATCTCCTCTGTGTAATACTTGTATTTCTACTTTTTCAGCAACAATTGTGACTGTCCTTTTTAAAAATTTTAAACATTCTGTTGTGAGCATTTCAATTGACTTTAATTTGCTTTACTCTGTATCTAAGGTGAGTAATTTGTTATTTCCTTATTAATTATTTGAATAACACTGTGAAGTGTTAGATCTTTCCTTTTTTTTTTTTTCTCACATTTTCCCCCTAACTTGCTTTTTGTTGTGATTTGAAGAAGCCTTATATGTATTCAGTCTATTAGAACCTTGTTGATTGTATGTACATCAAAAAATCTTCTCCAACATTGATCTGATTCCTTTAGATTAACAAATGCTATTAATTTAATGTAACACAATCTGGCAGTCTTTTCTATTATGATTAAGGGAATTTTGTGTAATGTTTTTCAAAATGTTGACTTACACCAAAATTATAACAGTATTTTTTCTATATTAACTTCTGAAAGCTTTAGTGTTTCACTTTTCACATTTAGATATACAGTATACGTTGAATTCATTGTTGCTTGTGGTTTGAAGTAGAGGTCAAGTTTCATTTTTTTCCAATTTATGTATTCACTTGATCTCACACCATTTATTGAAAAAGCTATTCTTCCCTGAATATGTTATGATGCTACCTGTCATAAACTAAGTGAACATATGAGATTTCTGATCTATATGTTCTGTTTCATTGGTTTTATCCTTGTACATATATGATGTTGTCAAGTATTAGTTTCATAATACTTCTTGATATCAGGTTGTGCTAGTCTTTCAAATTTGCTCATCCTTGAATAGTTTTCTTATTTTTTTTACATATGATACTTTAAAATCAAGTTACCAATTAAACATACACATATACACATTTGCTATAGGGTTGGTTGTATTTAATTTCTACCCAGCATAAATATAGCAATAATTAGCATGTGTAGATGAATGCGTTTTCCATTACATGTGCACAGTATATTTCTATATTTATATAGCTCTTAAATTTCTCCCAACAAGTTTGTGTGTGTGTATGCATGTAGATATCTTAAAATTTTACATTTATTTGCTTTTGTGTATAGCATTGTAAAGACTTTCCTGGTGGCTCAGATGGTGAAAAAAAAAAAAAAATCTGCCTGCAGTGCAAGAGACACGAGTTTGATCCTTGGGTTGGGAAGATCCCATGGAATAGGAAATGGTAACCCATTCCAGTATTCTTGCCTGGGAAATANATCACTGAAAAGCTTTTCTTTTCTTTGTAAAGCACTGTTTAATTTCATGGATGACTGAAAATTTCCATTTGAAAATATATTCAATTGTCCAAGAAATTTACTTATCTATAAAATGTCCATTCCTGTTAAAATGAACAAAGAGAGATCTACAAATTTTGGTTACATATACAATAATTAAAGCAAAGATAATTTTGGTTTGCTTAAAGATGGATAATTTCATTTATGAGAATATGAGTACACCTGCAGTTGAGGATAAAGCAATATGTATTTCTGACAATTCTAAAGGCATTTTAATAAGAGTCGTTTCACTTCATTAACATTAGTTTTAATTTAAAGGTGAAATTGAATAAACTACTAGTACCTGTCTTTTCATATACCCATATGATATGATTAACCATACACTGGAAATACATGTACCTAATTTTACGGAACTTTTATTCTAATATTTCAATTTTTATTATGTAATGTGCATATCACAGATTGGGACAATTTTAAATTGTTACTATTGTTCAACTTAATTATGATTTTTTGATTGTATTTTCTAACTATTTTAGGTATTATAGAGGAGTCACAGATAGTATTCCAATGATACCTGAGAAATGGAGTCAGTGATTGCAGCCCTTCAGGGTTAGCCAGTGAGCCATGGAAAGGGAATACTTGCCACCAGGGCTTCCCAGGAGGTTCAGTGGTAAAATAATCTGTCTGCCAATGCAGGAGACACAGGAGAAACAGGTTTGATACCTGGGTCAGAAAGATCTGCTGGAGGAGGAAATGGCCACCCACTCCAGTATTCTTGCCTGAAATATCCCACAGACAGAAGAACCTGGCGGGATAATATCCATAGAGTTGCAGAGACTGACAGGACTGAGTGCCTAAGCACTATACATAGCAAGAATTAGTTTTGTAGGAAATCTGTTGTATTCAATTATGTTTCCTCATTTTATTTGTATTAAACTTTTAATTAAGCTAAAATATGCATTAAGAAATATATAAATATTATATGTAGAGTTTAGTGAGTTTTCACAAAATGTACACACCTGTGCTACCGATACTTAGATAAAAAAATCAGAATATTACCAAACCCCTCCAAAATATTTCTATATACTACCTAAACTCCCTAAAATAAGAACTCTTCTGATTTTTATTATCACAAATTGCTTTTGTCATTTTTACTTTATATAAATGTTGTTACACAGTATATAGTTTTACATACCTAGCAGTTCTAACAGGATTTAATAATGTGAAATTCTTTTTCATTAGACCATTTTTATTGCTGATCAATTATTTGGCCACACAATTTATCCATGCAGCAATCTTATTAAAAATGATACTGGGGTATTAACATGTATGTCTTTAAATGCATACATTTTTTTGTTGTTGATAATATTTCTAAAAGTGAGCATGCTAGGCCTTGGAGTGCTATGCACTCAACTTTAGTATGTATTGCCTGAGTTTTCTGAAACGTTTTTTACCAATATAGGCTCTCATCTCCTCTGTGTAATACTTGTATTTCTACTTTTTCAGCAACAATTGTGACTGTCCTTTTTAAAAATTTTAAACATTCTGTTGTGAGCATTTCAATTGACTTTAATTTGCTTTACTCTGTATCTAAGGTGAGTAATTTGTTATTTCCTTATTAATTATTTGAATAACACTGTGAAGTGTTAGATCTTTCCTTTTTTTTTTTTTCTCACATTTTCCCCCTAACTTGCTTTTTGTTGTGATTTGAAGAAGCCTTATATGTATTCAGTCTATTAGAACCTTGTTGATTGTATGTACATCAAAAAATCTTCTCCAACATTGATCTGATTCCTTTAGATTAACAAATGCTATTAATTTAATGTAACACAATCTGGCAGTCTTTTCTATTATGATTAAGGGAATTTTGTGTAATGTTTTTCAAAATGTTGACTTACACCAAAATTATAACAGTATTTTTTCTATATTAACTTCTGAAAGCTTTAGTGTTTCACTTTTCACATTTAGATATACAGTATACGTTGAATTCATTGTTGCTTGTGGTTTGAAGTAGAGGTCAAGTTTCATTTTTTTCCAATTTATGTATTCACTTGATCTCACACCATTTATTGAAAAAGCTATTCTTCCCTGAATATGTTATGATGCTACCTGTCATAAACTAAGTGAACATATGAGATTTCTGATCTATATGTTCTGTTTCATTGGTTTTATCCTTGTACATATATGATGTTGTCAAGTATTAGTTTCATAATACTTCTTGATATCAGGTTGTGCTAGTCTTTCAAATTTGCTCATCCTTGAATAGTTTTCTTATTTTTTTTACATATGATACTTTAAAATCAAGTTACCAATTAAACATACACATATACACATTTGCTATAGGGTTGGTTGTATTTAATTTCTACCCAGCATAAATATAGCAATAATTAGCATGTGTAGATGAATGCGTTTTCCATTACATGTGCACAGTATATTTCTATATTTATATAGCTCTTAAATTTCTCCCAACAAGTTTGTGTGTGTGTATGCATGTAGATATCTTAAAATTTTACATTTATTTGCTTTTGTGTATAGCATTGTAAAGACTTTCCTGGTGGCTCAGATGGTGAAAAAAAAAAAAAAATCTGCCTGCAGTGCAAGAGACACGAGTTTGATCCTTGGGTTGGGAAGATCCCATGGAATAGGAAATGGTAACCCATTCCAGTATTCTTGCCTGGGAAATACCATGGACAGAGAAACCTGGAAAGCTACAGTCCATGGGATTGCAAGGAGTCAGACATGACTGAGCAACTAACACACATAACACTGTAAATGGTATCATTTAAAAAATTTTTTATTTTCTGAATGTTTGCTCCTTTCATGTGGACAGTTGATGTCTATATACTGACTTTGCAGGATGCTGAATTCCTTCGTCAGTTGTTAAGAGTTTATCTGAAGATTATTGGGTTTTGTATTCATCTTCTCTGCAAATAATGGCAATTTTATTTCTTTATTCCATTTCTTACAATGTATATTTCTTATTATGTCTTTATTACCTTGACTAAGTTCTCCAGTATAATTGTGAAAAGACAACGTTATATAGTAATAGAGTGTACCCTTTTCTCATTCTGGAGTGAGAACACAGGTTTGAGGATGGTTGTGCAGAGTCACACCACTTAGTCCACACCACTAAGGGTCCCTTAGTCTTCACCCTTTTATAAAAGCGTAAGGTTAGGATGAACTTTCAAATTTACCTGGTAGGAAGTAAAGTAGGACATTATTGTTATGCCATATGACTTAATTTTTAACTTATCCTGCAATTTATTCCACATTTTTTATACATCTGCTGTTGTAGGAAAAAAGCTTAATCAATTAGCCCTTACAGTACTCCAAAACCTGTGGTAGGTAAAAAGAAATTGACTCTGTATTAAAACTTTAAGTTAACCATCTGTAAAACATATGGTTGACTTAAGCAATGAAATATATCCTTATAGAGAATTTGGGGTTATAAGAGATGTTATGGAAAAAATCAGCAACCTATTACACATTATTTCAACATTAAAAAATAAATGTGACTAAATTTGTCTCTACTTAAAGGGATATGCAGTTTCTGTCTTGTTACCCAGCTATTTGATATTTCAGTGTCCTCAAAGTGAAAAAAAAAAATTGCACACAAGTGAATTTTCTATGATTTAAAAAAAATATACAACACAGACAGATTTATTACTTCCTTTAGATAGCCAAGTTCAATTAACTTCTCAGCACTCTGTGTTGTTGTTATCATTGTTATATGTTGATTTGAAATCTGTAAACCCACTTTGCTTTCCTGCAATTAACTTACATTGATTTGGGGGGCTGTGTGGGAGGTGGGGCAGGTAGCAGGTGGTTTGCTTATTAGAAGAAATGTCCCAGACTCCTGAGGAAAAGGGACCTCTGGCATGCTGGGGAACCAGGGGTCTCCTCATCTTGACACCCTTGTCGGCCCTGCAGAGCTCCTGAGATCTAGAGATGGGATTTCTACTAAGAAGGAGGCCAGGGGCTACAGCCACTGGACCCTGTCTAATTGCACCATTCTCTGAGCTTTTCCTAACATTCAGAGCTTCCCCACCCACTTTCTCACTGCTTTTCTGTCTGGACCCTTTTGGAAAAAAGGCTTCAGTATTTTATCATTACTTATTATGTTCACTATATGCTACTTGTTGCTGCTGCTGCTGCTAAGTCGCTTCAGTCATGTCTGACTCTGTGCGACCCCATAGACTGAAGCCCACCAGGCTCCCCGTCCCTAGGGTTCTCCAGGCAAGAACACTGGAGTGGGTTGCCATTTCCTTCTCCAATGCATGAAAAGTGAAAAGTGAAAGTGAAGTTGCTCAGTCGTGTCTGACTCTTAACAACCCCATGGACTGCAGCCTACCAGGCTCCTTCGTCCATGGAATTTTCCAGGCAAGAGTACTGGAGTGGGGTGCTATTGCCTTCTCCGGTGCTACTTGTTAAACAACCCTTTATCTGATCAGGAAATATCCTGCGTGCATGCTACACCGCTTAAGTCATGTCTAACTCTTCTCAGTCCATGGGATTTTCCAGGCAAGAATATTGGAGTGGGTTGCCATGCCCTCATCCAGGGTATCTTCCTGTCCCGGGGATCAAACCTGCTTCTTTTACATTTTTGCATTGGCAGGCTGGTTCTTTACCACTAGCACCACCTGATCAGGACACTACTCCTATATTCTTTATTTACTTACAGTTTTTGTTGAAATCATGAATATATTGTTGTTGCTGTATCAAATGATTTTTCTTCACTAGTTGATATGATTGCATCGTACTCTTTCACTCCTGCTTTCATGGTTGTTAATGTAGTAATTTTAAAACTGTAAACCCTCACTGATTTTCAGAAACAAATGTAGTCTTTCAGTATTATGCTTTTTATGTATTATTTGAATTTCTGATATTTTTTATAAGAGTACTTTGTTTCAAATTTTAGTTTCATGGAATATGCTCTACAATTTTTGATATCAAGTTGTGTTGGACTCACATATAAGTTGGGAAAATTGCCCTATTTTTTGGTGGAAGTATTTGCATAAGATTTGTATAATTCTTTAAATACTTGGGAAAATTTCAACAGTGGCTCCATCAAGGATTGCATTTTTTTTTTCCATTGATTCTTATTCCAACTCTTCGTCCTATCACTATGGGAACAGTTTGATCAGTTGAATCTGCTTTTGACAAGAATAATGAATGTACTCTGTGGGGTAACAGAAGGATCTCTTCTAATCTCAGCTTTAGAAAAGAAGTCTGAAGTGATTTGATAACATTATTTTTAACATATATTGTCTGAGTGCATTAAAACTATAGAAAAAACATATAAATACCTGATATTCATATGTTATATTTTAATGGTCCAAGAATTAGATTCAATAGACATCTAGGATACTTATTTTATCATTACTCTTCAGTACATCAGATAAACTGCTATAAATATGAAGTTTCTACTGAATTTTTTTAGATTACTACCAGTTTTAAACTATTTTCATATAATTGTTCCATTTGGCAATTACATTTGTACCTATTCCTTGATAAAACATGTATAATTTTTTATATTAGATAAAAGTTTTATTATAAGAAGGATGATTTTTCATTGCTCAGAGCTCTGTGGACACTGTTTTATTATCAGTGTCTGAGGTAGCTATACAATTTTACAGTTGGCTTAAAACATTTTAAGTTAAAATAATTTTGAGTATGCTATATGTAAAAAAGTTTTGAATACTCAGTCCCCTATTCATCTGTACATTGTGGTGAATTAGAAGCTATGTTCAAAAGATCTCTACCCTGCCTTCAGGCACTCATTTAAGTACCCACTGAGCCAATGTCAGATAGCCTTTCATTCAGGCACACATCCTGGCTAGACTATTCAATTTCCACAAGAGAAGGTCAACTCTATTCCGAGGTTGACTGTCTGTTAGTGCATATAGGTCAATATTTATCTGGCAGCATAGAATTGCTTTATTCCAATTTCTTGCCGGGAAATACAATCTCAAATTCCCTCCTGCCCAATATCTATCTATCAAAGGCCCTTCTGAGAGAATTCTATTTGTGGAGCATTTCTTCAAGGCTGTTCTGTTTATCAGTTCTTCCACATAATCTGAAATCTACTGCAATAGTTCAGGCAGTCACAAAACTGAGTAATTTCATCATATTATATTTTTCTGATTCTTTCTCCAATAATCACTGCTGTTGAATTATGCCCTTGTGTAAATCTATTGCCATTAAGAGAAATAAAGAGTCATGTTATTTATAGTTAGGACACAATAGGGGATATTTCCTTTGATAAGCCTTCTTTCTGATTTTGTTTTTTGTTTGCTTTTAGGATAGCTTGTATTTCTCCTGAGCAAGTAGATTTGCTTTGATCTTTTGGACTCTGCATATTGTTACACAGACAAGGCTTCTCATCTCTGTTTTGCTGCTAGAATGCTAAGAACTACATCAAAGCACATCCTTGGCAAGTGTGTAATCTCCTTACATATGCATTTTATTACATTATTTTATTCTTCAAATCATTTAACATGCTTCCATATTTTACTCTTTTTCTCCCCAACTTCTTCAAATTTATATTATGTATCACCAAACGTTGTCTTAAATTATTTCTGGGTAAAGAGTGGTCATAAACAAGTTCATAAAATAAGTCAAAAAATAATATTATAACAAGTGATGTTTCCTAGTTTTAGCTGGTAAATTTAAATCTCCAGATTTATTTTCTTAATGCAATCAATTGTGCAAGTAATATTTGTAAGAAATTTTGTTCAATATTTGCATTTTAAAAATATTTTATTGTATCAAAACTAAATTTTAACAGAAGAGTGATTCATAATACTGGAAAATCCTTGTTTCAAAGCACATTTGATTTTTCTTCTCAGGATCCAATAAGTAAGTAAATAAGTAAGTGAAGTCGCTCAGTCGTGTCCGACTCTTTGCGACCCCATGGACTGTAGCCTACCAGGCTCCTCTGTCCATGGGATTTTCCAGGCCATTTCCTTCTCCAGCGCATCTTCCTGACCCAGGGGTCGAACTTGAGTCTCCCACATTGTAGACAGACGCTTTACAGTCTGGGCCACCAGGGAAGTTCTCAGGATGATAAACAGAAATTTTAACCAAAAAATTTTCCCTAGATTCTAATAATAGAATGGACACTACTCTAAAGAAATTTATTTTTATAATTAAATGCAACATTTACTTATATCTGTGTCTATACTGCTGCCGCTGCTAAGTCGCTTCAGTCGTGTCCCTCTCTGTGCGACCTCAGAGACGGCAGCCCACCAGGCTCTCTCATTGCTGGGATTCTCCAGGCAAAAACACTGGAGTGGGTTGCCATTTCCTTCTCCAATTCATGAAAGTGAAAAGTGAAAGTAAAGTCACCCAGTCGTGTCCGACTCTTAGTGATCCCATGGACTGCAGCCTACCAGGCTCCTCCATCCATGGGATTTTCCAAGCGAGAGTACTGGAGTTGGGTGCCAACCTGTCCTAAAATGTTACCACTGTTTGACAATAATTCTATTTTGAAGTTGTTTAATCACTAAGTCATATCTGATTCTTTTGCAACCCCATGGACTGTAGCCCACCAGCCTCTCTGTCCATTGGATTTCCCAGTAAAGAATGCTGCAGTGGGTTGCCATTCCCTTCTCCAGGGGATCTTCCCAACCCAGGGATTGAACCCGTGTCTCCTGCATCTCCTGCATTAGCTGCTGGATTCTTTACCACAGAGCTGACAGGGAAGCCCAGTTTGAAGTTCACTGAGGCATAACTCATTACATAATAGATCTTATATTCCCTTATTACTTTAGGTAAGAGAAAAAAAAAATTACGTAAGCTATTATATTCTGAGTTGGTCCGTTTAGTAAATGTGACAGTTGACCATTACAAAAATACAAGCAATAATATTCAACAAGGAAATTTTAATCACCTCTAAAATTGAGTTTTATCTAAGAATTTTGCCACATTTCCTTATAACTCTTACCTAAGCATTATCCACATCCTTGTTAGCTGTATTTATTTGTGACTTCAAATATATTTTTTAAATTTAACACATATACCAGCAACAAATATACATATATGTGTGTGTGCTCAGTCGTGTCCTACTGTTTATCACCCCATGGACTGTCGCTTGCTAGGCACCTCTGTCCACTGGATTTCCCAGGCAAGAATACAGGAGTGGGTTGCCATTTCCTTTTCCAGGATACATATCTTATATATGCATAAATAGATAATATAACTGATATGGTATAAAATATCTGAAAAATGACCAGAACTCACTAGAGTTGTGTTGATACTAAATCAAATAACATCACCTTACTTTTTTTTTACAACAGTGAGACCCAATTACTTTACATAATAGTAAATGTGTGTATATGTGTATGTGTTTATGTATGAAGAGGGCATGGCAATCCACTCCAATATTCTTGCTTGGAGAATCCCTCTGGACAGAGGCGTGTGACAAACTGCAGTCCATGGGGTTGCAAAGAGTCAGACATGACTAAACAACTAAGTATATATATGTAACTTCCAAATTATTTTAAATATGCATTCTTTTAAGATTAACCGACCAGTTTCCTTCTTAATTTGTACTATAAAATCTTATATTAGATGATGTTTGATTTAAATGTATTAGTGCTTATATCAGTAAGATTTATCTGCTCTGGCATAGTATAGACTCGCAACCTTATAGCAGAGAAATGAAGACTAATAATTTAGTACATTAGAAAATCATTAGTGACTTTTCTGATTTATATATTGTATTCATAATTCATTTTATACTTGATTTTTAATACATGGTTATATGCTGTACATTTTCTGGCATGATTTAAGAATTAATGATGGAGTAAGGCATAGTCTATGTAAATTTTGCTCTATTCTTTGTTTGGAAAGAACTCTTGGAGAACAAAAATTTTAAACTAATGTCCTTTTCCAAATAAAAGTTTAAAGTCTTTCACTAATCCAGGATTATCAGTTTTTCATACCATGTCTGGTCTTGAAAACGCCTTATTTCAGGTAGATTGTTAAATGTCAAGCAAAAACAAGAATGGTCAAGACAATGTCTGGTCTGTAAAATATATTTTGGATATCATTTGGAAATATTATAAAAGTATTTTATGAAAATATTTGGTTCAGATTAATCATTTATATATAAACATGAGGAAGTAACATGTCAGAATCAGTAACTTTTATGATATAAATCCTGTTTTCAGGTTTGAAATAAACAACAGCTCTGAAAATGTCTCCTCTACAAGATTGGAAAACCCAATTGGAAGTAGAGAAAACAGTGGCCTTGTAGTATGAAATTCCCAATGATTTCAGTATTAAAACCACAGGAACGCCCACTCTCGAAGTATCACCCTTTGGTAATAGCAAGAGGTCATTTTACTACTAAATTTCAGGTTTGGCCACTCTGTTTCTTATTAAGAGACAGGTTTAAAATTAACCATCGATGTCTTTCTTCGAAATATAATGTGAGTCTCAACTACTTGTGCAACCCTATCTGGGATTGGGAGAAGATGCTTAATCTTAACACATTTCCTTCAAGAGGCAAGGAAAGAAATGGAATTTGTCCTAAAATCTGAGCATCTCATAGCACTGCTCCAGGGAAAAGGAGCAGGTGGATCTCAGCACCATCAAGTCCTACTAATTTTACATGTTAAGTTCTTTATTGTATTTGTTTTAATTTATTTATTTTTGGCAGTGCTGGGTTTTATCCTTGCTGTGTGGGCTTTTTTCTCTAGTTGTGGCCAATGAGGGCTACTTTCTAGTTGCAATGCACAGGCTTCTCTTGTTGTGGAACATAGATAGGCTCTAGGGCACAGGCTAATAGTTGCATTGCATGCGCTTAGTTTCTCTGCAGCATGTGGGATCCTCCCAGACCAGGGACTGAGCCTGTGTCTCCTGCATTGGCAAGCGGATATTTTACCACTGAGCCAATGAAGAGAGAAGCCCCTCTTCATTGTATTGAGTTAGAAAAGTGTGGCTCATACTTTTATAAAGGAAAATATTAATGGAACAATATTTAAACTTATACAAACATAAGGAGGATAAATAAGATACTTTGTTGTCGTTCACTAAACTAATGAATGTATTGATAAATTTGTGATACAAACATGATAAATTCATAATTAGAAAGATGCAAAAATACACCCATAAATAGACCTACAACATTTTGTTCTTGAAGACGCTAGTGTTAGTGCTAAGTCACTTCAGTTGTGTCAAACTCTTTGTGACCCTATGGACCTGACAGACTCCTCTGTCCAAGGGATTCTCCAAGCAAAGAGTACTAGAGTGGGTAGTCATTCCTCCTCCAGGAGATCTTCCCAACACAGGATTCGAACCTGCATTTCTTATGTCTCCTGCATTGGTGAGTGGGATCTTTACCACTAGTGCCACCTAGGTTATCACTGAGAAATGAATGATTGAAAAATAAAACTGGCTTGTGAAGTATCAATGATAAGCAATCCATTATAAGCCTTTATTCCTAGAAGAGAGAAAACCATTCCTAAATGTGATCTTGGTTTTTTATAAATTTACATATGCTATAGAGGAGTAAAGAAATTTACAAAAATATGCACACTGCTATAAGCTTACTTCTCATTATTTGTGGAAACTAGGACAAAAGAACAAATGGGAGTTTATATATATTTAAAAGTTAAAAACTAAACAAAGAACACATTCAGCTGGCACACTTGGGCTGCTCAATGTTCCACCCTTAAATATGGCTGCACAAAGAGACCCAGAAAACAGACCCTTTGCCAGCACTCCTGGCTTTACCCTGAACCATCAGGAGCCTCACACAACATGGATTAACACACAAAGCCTAATATCAGTCTTTGTCCAACTCTCTGCAAGACACTACTTCTAATCAGCCCCTTGGGGCTAATGATAAACACACTGGTGGTATATTTAGATTGTGGTTTCCATATGATGGGCTCAGGGAAGAATTTTTCTGCATAGGCCCTGGGAATGGATTTGAGATCATTTGGGAAGGAAATCCCATACTTACAGGTAAGTGGAATGCGGATTAAAAGGGAAATGTGAATCATGCATGTTCATATCCCCTTTGCTATGAGGATCTCGTCCATGAAAAGGGAGGATGGTGAATAGGGCCTTTTGAAGTGAGGGACCCAGAGTATATGCCTCTCTTGCTGGGTTTAGGCTGATACTGAAAATAATGCGAAGAAAAAAACATGTTCGAAAAAATCAGTATAAATAGCGTAAACACACACATAAATGTAGAAATTAACCCAGTGGTAACATTAGTGAAAAAACTTAGAAATTTGCCATTAAAGTTCTAAGAAGGTGAGAAAATATATGACATACATTATTTATTGTTCATGGATATAAACATATGGGAGGGGAATAGCAGAACAAGGGGATAATAGGACTAAGTTTTTTTTCTTTTCTTTTCTTTTTTTTTAGTTCTGCGAAGATGAGATGCAATGAAATACAGTGGATAATGTATGTAGCAGCATTCTTACGTGATGTAACTGATAAATTTCAGATTTACTCATTGATCACAAAATATCAAAATAATGTAATTCATATGAGAAAAACTGTGGCTATATTATCTTTTCCAACTCCCACTTAACAAAGCAGACAATAGTAGTGAATGCAAACAGGAAACTTCTTGAGAGTTCAGTGAATCCCAAAGGTCTTAGAGAAGTATGTCAGTGAGGATCAGATCCAGAATTTTGTCTATTATATTTGTTCTTTCCCCTAACCCTAACATTTATGTAGGCATAGCCACAACAGTTCCTCCACACATTATATAATAAATTTCTCTCTAGACGTTGTTTTCCACTGGCATCCATAATGGTTTTGAAAACTAAAGAAGATTATTCAGGTAGATTGCTTTATGAAAATAAGCAGTCTATTTGATGGTCTTAATTACACCTAATACTTTTTTCCCTTTAGGGATAGAATGAAATATTTTTTAAAATATATTTAATATATTTCCTTTTCTCTCAGAGCATGGAATCTAGATGAAACAAGATTAATGCTGCTGAAATGATGAACACCAAGTGTTCTAATATGGCATAGTGATTACATTCAGACTCAGATCAGACCTTGAATTAAATCCTGGTTCATGGATAATAACTGTCCAGCTTTGAACAAGTAACTGTTCCTGTCTATTCTTAAACACCAATGTTTGGAACAAAGGCATTTAAAATAATATCTACTTTATAGGATTATTTCATTTAGCATGATTCCAGGCATGTAATAGACACTATATGAATACTGATTTCATATTATAGTTTTGTCTAATGACAAAGCAATAATGAACAATAAGAGAAACACTAGTTATAATGCTAATGAAATAAATCATATGAAATCCTGGAAATGAATTCATAATCATAAAAAACCAAAAACCTGCTTTGCTACATCTCTAAGATTATACAGGCATTTTTCTGAGAATAAGGAATTTGGATATGAAGATCCAGCATTGTGACTCATCCCGGCAATGTCTTTCTTTTTGTTATAAAAACTACTTTTGACCTGTATACTGATACAGTGGATTGGAAAGTGGCCCCCAAATTGTATTTCCAAGTTCTAATCCTTGGTACTGTTATGGAATATATATGGAACCTTACATGAAGATATGATGTTCACTAATTAGGTATCTCTAGATCCTAAATCCAATGGTAATGTCCTTGTAAGAGACAGAAAGGAGGATACACGGCACATACAGAGGAAAGTGATGTGAAGACAGAGGCAGAAATTGAAGCCATATGTCTATAAGCCACTAGAAACTAGGAGGGAGGCATGACACAGATTCTTCCTAAGAGCTTCTGGAAAGAACCAACACAACCAACCCCTTGACTGCCAACCTCTGAACTTCAGAAATGTTAGAAAATAAATTTATGCTGTTTTAAGCTGTGGTTGTGAATATTTGTAATGAGAGCCCTAGAAAGCAAAGAGAGCTCCCTCACTTATAATTGATATTTTAATGTCGCTTTAATGTAAACCCCTTTTTGTGTTCACTCTCATTATTCTCGCCATTTCCATGGGCTGTGGATATGTGCTTAATTCTGAACTCCACTCTCTTTATGTCAAACTCCCAATCTAACTGGCCTTTTTTTTATGAGACAGTTAGCTTGAGCTGGTAAATAATTCCACCCAGAGACCAGTTTCTTAGACTTTATTTTGGACTGCAATTCTTGGATTTTTTAATGGAAGCCCGTAGCCTGTAACTGTGTGCTCAAATCCCAAAGGGACCTGTTAGTGACTGTGTGGAGTCCCCAGGCCACAGTTCCCATTAGTTGAGATCTGCTGGTTCAATCCCATTCCAGTTCAAAGTCCTCTGGTGGGAAATTGGTGGTGGTGAGTATAGAGACTTTTCTTGACCAGGATGCCGTAATATTGCTTGGTGATAGCCAATATATTAAGATGCCCATGTTTATTTGTCCTATTTTCTAGAGACAGAAACTGTTAGAAGGATAAAAGTTAGTGGGACTCTTGGAAGACAAAGAAGCCACAAAAGTGGTGGGTTTGGTTGAACATTTAAGAGTTGATAGAGCTTTTACCACCTAACTAAAAGACTCCTGTGCTAGGAGAAAATGATCATGGAATAGATTAGATTACACTAGGTCAACACAATCTCAAGAATATTTCCATGCAAGAGGTACAAATAAAACACTACACCATCTCCCACATCAGGTCTTAGTTTGGCTCTGAGAAACAAACAAACAAAAAAAGATTAGCTAAAATAAATATATAATAGTAAAACGAAATCTTTAAATTTTAAAGTCAGGTGTGTCACCTCCTGGCACACCTGTTTATTTTATGTCCCAAGAATATAGCACAGGAGCTGTAGATATCTACAAAAATGGCAAAATCTTAATAAAAAACAAACTAGAATTGCATTATGGGAAATGTTCCATTTAGACAAGATTATTCATGTAAGAAATTCACTTGATAGTAATGGTTCCCAAATTAAACAAACAACGGGATACCTATTTAATTGGCATACAGAAGCTTCCAAAAGACTTTAGGAGTCCAAAATATCTCATTAAAGATTTAGTATAGAAGACTAATGAAAATTAAACACACTCACTTCAGTTCAGTTCGGTCTCTCAGTCGTATCCGACTCTTTGAGACCCCATGACTCGCAGCACACCAGGCCTCCCTGTCCATCACCCACACCCTGAGTTCACTCAGACTCACGTCCATCAAGTCAGTGATGCCATCAAGCCATCTCAAACCTGTCATCCCCTTCTCCTCCTGCCCCCAGTCCCACCCAACATCAGAGTCTTTTCCAAGGAGTCAACTCTTCACATGAGGTGGCCAAAGTACTGGAGTTTCAGTTTAGCATCATTCCTTCCAAAGAAATCCCAGGGCTAATCTCCTTCAGAATGGACTGGTTGAATCTCCTTGCAGCCCAAGGGACTCTCAAGAGACTTCTCCAAAACCACAGTTCAAAAGCATCAATTCTTTGGTGCTCAGCCTCCTTCACAGTCCAGCTCTCATATCCATACATGACTACTGGAAAAACCATAGCCTTGACTAGAAAGACCTTAGTNCCCAAGGGACTCTCAAGAGACTTCTCCAAAACCACAGTTCAAAAGCATCAATTCTTTGGTGCTCAGCCTCCTTCACAGTCCAGCTCTCATATCCATACATGACTACTGGAAAAACCATAGCCTTGACTAGAAAGACCTTAGTTGGAAAAGTAATGTCTCTGCTTTTGAATATGCTATCTAGGTTGGCCAGAACTTTTCTTCCAAGGAGTAAGCATCTTTTAATTTCATGGCTGCAGTACCATCTGCAGTGATTTTGGAGCCCAAAAATATAAAGTCTGACACTGTTTCCCCATCTATTTCCTATGAAGTGATGGGACCGGATGCCATAATCTTCGTTTTCTGAATGTTGAGCTTTAAGCCAATTTTTTCGCTCTCCTCTTTCCCTTTCATCAAGAGGCTTTTTAGTNAGAAGGCGCATAAATTTACTGAGATATAGTTCACTAATTTTTTAAAGGGTGTTACTGATTTCTCACAGCATTTTGAGGAAGATTATTTCTGAAACTACACACAAAATTCAGGCTTTTGAAAATATAAACATTAACATATAAACTATTGCCATTATTAAAATACATTTTGGCTAATACTAATGGGAATAGAAATCATATTTATGTACTCACAATCCTTTGATGACTCATATTTATCAGTGTATACTAAAACTTTCAGCCTTTATAAACCCATTGCTAAATCACAGCTAATACATTCTCTACTTACAAAATTGTTTCTTTAAAAAAAATCATTTTCTTTTTTTCCTTAGCAGTAATGTTTGGTATCATTATCATCATTACAGATTACCTAAGTAGAGGTGTAGGTTGCCAGTATCTATTCTGTAACTCTGATAAACTTATACAATTGTTGGACCAAATTTAAGACAAAGTATGAAGTTTCAGAAACCACTCCACAATACTAACATCCATGCTTTATCACTATTCATAATGTAAAATCCATGTTATAATCATATTCTACTTTTATATAATTCAATGAAATTTCTTGATTATTTGTACAAAGAAGTAATATAATTTATAAAATGCATCTTTGAAAACACACCATATATACAACTAATTTTGACCTCATTTGATAATTTTTCTCTCATGTTGGAGAAAAAAAAGGTGATAGCTTTTATCTGACTGTTGAAATTAAGATTCTTTACATGAAACTACAATATCTTTTGAAAATTGATTTCTTGTTGAGAAGAAACCATATGAAAAAAGACAAAAAAATTAGTCTAAGTAGTAAGGTTATTTTTAAAGTATGTAAGAAGATGACCAGAGTGTGAAATAAATTCTTATTTTAATGGCAAGAGAAGGAAAATTTAAACATAAAAAATATTGCCTGCCCTTTGGCTTCCTCTTCAGACTTTACTGTGCATTGTGTATCTGTATTTTGCATCAACCAGACTTTCCCATAGATAGAAATACCTGTTCAACCTTTCTTCAACACCAACAAGGCCACTCCTTGAAGATCATGTTTCTTCTTAATCTTGTAAACGGTCATGATGACCTGCGGCCCACTACTGGCTTTGTAGGCTTAGGTCTGGATTGTGTTGTTGTTGTTCAGTTGCTAAATTGTGTCCAATTCTGCAGCCCCATGGACTGCAGCATGCCAGGCTCAAACTGCCAATAAAATGTCATTTAATGTACAGCCCCCTTTAAAAACTTGTATAGCTATGTTTCAACTTCTAATGGCTATAACAGTTCTCAGGCTGTTCCTAGGTTATAATCCACAATTTGGCTCAAATAAAATTTTCCAATTCTTTCTCAGAATAGTTGATTAATTTTTCATCTACAAAAGAACAGGTGAAAGTAATTGCAGTATGTGGATATATTTTCTAGGAAATGGAAAAAAATAAAGCAAAGCTTATATCCTATTGATTTTCAACCTATACCAGTATAGCAGACTGGAAATATTTTGAAGATTTAAAAATAACTATTTGCATATGTGTGCATGTGTGTATATACACACATGCATATATATAATTACAATGATTTTTAATAATAAAATATATATTTTTTAATTTATAAAGGGTTACTTTCCACTTTTTGTAACTAATTCCTTTCCATTGAAGCCTTCTTTTGTTTCAATTTGCCCATACATCAATCCTTGGTTTATCCCTTGTCAGTCTTAATTTATCATAATTGATTGATACTGACTACTTTAGGAAGAAATTATTTAACTGTGATTGACTGGGGACATTTAACTTTATTGGAAAGAAACAGCAGGGGGAAAGTGGAGGAAATAGTAAATGTGCTCATTTGTAAGAAAAAGACTTCAGACACAGTTTGGCTCCTTGAGCTGAATAAAGGCTTATTGAGATTAAGTTGACATAATTAATTGAATAGAAATTTTACATTCTTTCTTGTAAAATGGAATTAGAGATGAAGATCTTATTTGAAATTTAATAAGACATGAATATGTTCAGAGACTGTATAATGAAATACACATAAATGAAATAAAGATTACCTAGATAATATTTTAAAATTACTTCAGAAATATTTATCCCTGAGACATATTACCTTTGAAAAATTTAGTCAATAGAATAGACTTAGCATATTATATATTTGATATATATGTATAATCAGGGAAGATTTTTATAACTGTTCACATTTTGCCAATAAAAAACTTTTGGTTCAAAGAGATAAAATCACAGCATTATCAAGTGGCCATTCAGCCAACAGTCCAGGTCTTCTTACTCTAGACCCTACTTTGTTGATAATATACTATTGTTTTTCTTCACCATTTCTTTTTTATAACACTCCTTTTGCTCTCCTCAAAATACAAGGTGAAGTGCTCACATTTCTGTTAAAACTAATAAACTGACTACTGAAAATATAGTGGTGGGAGGAGGTATAATTTTCCTTCTATCGTTCTAGGTTCCTCACCAAGAACCCCTGGTAATAAAAGACAGATTAACAGGGTAAAGCAACTGTTAGTTTAATAGCATCTATACCTCTATATACAAGAAAGATATCCAGGAAAACTAACTTTAGAATGACACAAATCATCGCCTTAAATATCATCTCCATCTGAAGGCAAGAGATGTTGGGGGTTGCAGGGCAGTGAAGGTCAGTTAAAGGGGAGAAACAGTCAAAAGGGTAAGGCTTTTACACAAATTCAAATTCTTCTCCATTGTTGAATTTCTATAGATTTGGTTACCCTCCTCTCGTTGGTACAGACAGGGAGCAACCCTTCCAAACTGCCATGTCCTTTATAAGAGTGAAAGTCCATTATAAAAGAGTAACTTCAACTTTGATTTTAGAGCTTCTTCTGTATCTGTTATTTTAAATATAACCAACTCAAGATAATCCTTATACCAAAGAAGTATGTTTGGGGATGGCAAATTCTGTTCCATTCAAAATCATGCATACGTGAGTGCTAAGTCACTTCAGCTGTATCTGACTCTGTGTGATCCTGTGAACATTAGGCCAGCAGGCTCCTCTGTCTATGGGATTCTCCAGGCAAGAATACTGCAGTGGGTTGTGGTGCCCTCCTTCAGGGATCTTCCTGACCCAGGGATTGAATCTGGCTCTATGTCTCCTGCATTGGCAGGCAGGTTCTTTACCACTAGCGCCACCTGGAAAGCCCCTTAAAAGTCATGAGCTAACACTAAATCCCAAATGAAAACTGTTTAAACTAAAATTGATATAAATGTACCTTTTCATAATCTAATTGGTAAAGAAACTTTGGAAAAAAAAAGAGATAAACTGAATGTATTTATATGTTATATATTTTTGAATAGCCAATATAAACAAATTTGGAGATATTCCTATTCAAAACTCAGATAACAGTTTCTAGCGATTTCTATCAAAATTTACTTAAATATCAGATATTAAAGAAAGTCATTATTGTCTCAAAGTGATTGAGACAGGTACATTAATTATGATCAGTATGTTTGTAAGATTGTAAAAAATGTTTAATATTGAATTACTTGATTTGTGGCCCAAATGATAAATTATTAAATCTTGATTATAGCAAGGAGTTTAATAGCCAGAAAAGAAGAAATAAACATAGGCAGAAGAAGTTGAGACAAAATGAACATTGTTTTTACACATACTTCATCACATCCTTATGTTCAAGTGCTTTGTTTATACTATCACCAAAAAATTCACTTTGTTCTTTCATGTTTTAATCTTCTAAAGCTCTTCCTATCTCTTGAAGCCCATGGAGATTGGCACCTTCATATTTTTCCTAAATTACACTTTTTTCTCTCAAAATGCTCATTCATTCTAGTATTTCTGCAAGCAAGACTATGTTAATATCCTGTAAGCAGGGAAAATGCAGCCATGTCAAATATTCTAAGGATAGTATTAGACCACTGAGTTCATAATACATTTAACCTGGTTCTATATAAGTTATGAATACAATCACACACCACCATGGCAGGATTATATATCGGTATATATAGTGAAAAGAATCACACAAACTAATGTTAACATTAAATAAGGAAATAAATTAAGAGTAGAAAGTATTAGGACTGAAAGTAATGACAGTTTTGCATTCATGAGCAATCCTGATTTGCTTTCCCAGTATCATTATTCAGCAGAGTCTGTAAATGTGACATTTTGATGAAGGTTGTCTTTATGTGATTGGTTGCTTTCATTTTTTAGGTGTTAGAAACAGTCCAAGAAACAAAATAATATATCAAGCAGTGCAAGAGAAAATGAATTCAGGAACTTTATGCATAGTATTTTGAGTGATGAAGGCAAACTTGCTAGAAAAAAATTATACTAGCTAATATATAGTCAGCTAATAAAAAGAAGAAATAATTCTCCAAATCAGTGATATTTAGAAACAGAAAATAGTATTAATATATTCATCCATTTAGTCAATGAACGCTATTTTTTATTACCTAGTCTCCTAAAATAGACTCTTATTCACCAAAGCACGTCTTTCTCTTCACGATGTACATACTTGACAAAGTCTTTGGTAAACAGAAAACAGTGCTAAATATTGTTAAATCTGGCATAACAATCAAGATGGCTATTTGTTAAAATTGTGTGCAAATGTTTAGTAACGGGATTTGAACGAGTTTACATATTTTAGTTCTTAATGTAAATCAAATGAATAACAGTTCTTTTAATGCATCTGTTTTGAAGTAACTTCCGAGAATTATTCTTCCAGATTTGTAATTTTGATGAAGGTATGCAAATTTCTATTTGTCAAATTCTTAGTAAAGTTTGAGATTGGAAAGTGTCTTAGAGGTCATGTTGCACACCATTTTTCAAAAAATGCATTGAATTATGAAGCCTTGGGTGTCTCTACTGCTGTCTCATGTTTTGTGGTATAAATATCTACAAAATTTAGTGCAAGCAAGGGAGGAAAATCTGTCTTGGCATCTATCCAGACAGAATATAAAAAAGAAAATATTTCTTTTTTGATAAAAGCCTGCTCACATAACCAAATTCTTATTCTTTTTTTTTTGGCTGAAAGAGTATAGAAATTCTACAAACTAAAAAATGCACTGCCTTTTCATCAACCTCTGGTAAAAAGTGATTTATATTACTTTATAATTTATTGGCTAAATGCTATCAGATTCACCATAAAATGAATAAAATGAAGCATTATTTTTTAAGAATAGCTAGAAAGCTTCAAAATAATTTATTGCACTTTACAGCCTCAGTCAGGTGATGGTGCTTGGAGAGTTCCATCTGTACAAATGGATGTGTGCATGCTTATATGTAGATACTATATTTATTACTTTACATTTTTTCCAGATCCAGTACTGATTGAAGAATATCTGTTATATACCTGTATATGTAATTTTCCACCTAATTGTGAATTTCTTAATATAAAAGCACATGCATAAAATATTTGAAAAGTAAAATGACATTTTTAAGTGTACATAGGGAAAATTTACATTTTATCTTTTACTTTCACATACATGCATCAACAAATTATTAAATGCAGATAGTTGCCAGGATCTGGTGGGTGGGAGAGATGGGGAGATGTATGTCAAAGGATAATACCTTCCAGTTTTGAGATGAATAAGTTTTGGGGACCTAAGGTTCAACATGGTGATTTTAGTTATAATATTATATTATACTTGAAAATTTTTAAGAGAGTAGATTTTAAGTGTACACACACACACACACACA
>SJYV01015245.1:137366-194771 GCA_006410875.1 Neotragus pygmaeus
GGCGCCAGAGAGACGTTGTGGGGTGGGAGGTGGGAGGGGGATTCAGGATTGGGAGCTCGTGTACACCTGTGGTGGATTCATGTCGATGTATGGCAAAGCCAATAGAGTATTGTAAAGTAAAATAAAGTAAAAAAATTAAAAAATTAAAAAAAATAAAAAGTTGCTTTAGCTTGCAGACATCTACTGTGTTAGCTAAGGTAATTGGCATGATATAGCCAGATCCTTGGAGAAGGAGATGGCAACCCTTTCCAGTGTTCTTGCCTGGAGAATCCCAGGGATGGCGGAGCCCAATGGGCTGCCATCTGTGGGGTCACACAGAGTCGGACACGACTGAAGCGACTTAACAGTAGCAGCAGCAGTCAGATTTTTAGTAGACATAAGACAAGCTACAAAAATAGGAATAAATTTCAAAGGATCTTGGAACAAAATTCCATCCTCAAACCCAGGGTCACGGACTCATTGCTCATAAATTCCAGGGTCTCCTCCACTATACCACCGACAGGCAAAGTGCCATGCCTGTCCTGAGTTCAACCAGGACCACCTCTACTGGCAGGGATTACTCTTTTACCTTTTACCTCTACTAAATGGTGGACCATATCCACCACCATCAACTTTGTTTGTCTCCTGCGCCAGGATACAAATGTCCTATGTCACTCAATTCCCTTTAACACCAGGCCTATTTGTTATATAAAATGAGCCAAGAAGGAAAAGAAGACAGTAACACTAGCCCCAAATCAGCCCTCATTCTCTATAGTCTCTGCAACTCAGGATCAAAACAGAATATTTAAAGGTTCATGAGTTTTCTCTTGGGAAGTACAGGGCCTACAACAGAGGTGTTAAAATGATCATATTTGACTGCAGTGCATCACTATTTAATTAAAGATATCAGAGGCATGGATATTATATCAGCAAACTTGATATGCGCCAGAGCAGTGAAACTATTTTTTTTCTAGTGGGCAAGCCCATTTAAAGGAAAATATGCTTCTCACTAGTTGATAATGTAAAAGTGAATTTTTGCATTTTCATAAGACTCTCCTAAACTGTAGAATATGGTTATTACTGGCATGACTGACTTTCTCATTAAAAAACAAAATGGTAAGGCCACACAATATACCATTTTTTAGCTATATGTTAATATCTGCCCAAACAAAATCAAATAGCAAACAAATACAAAACTTCTAATTTGTTTTTTTAACTATTCTAAATTGAAACAAACTGTGGGCTTAATGTTTCCTTTTCCCCAAAGAAATACAAAAATTCACTCCAATATATTTTGTGTGCATTTTAACATATGTTTATATGGCTTATCTATAATCCCAGACATATAAACACAAACACCGATGTGTGTGTATTTGCAATATGCTCGTCCCAACATTCACTTCCCTTGGGGCTTCCTTTGTAGCTCAGTTGGTAAAGAAACTGCCTGCAGTGCAGGAGATCTGGATTCGATTTCAGGGTCAGGAAGATCCCCTGGAGAAAGAAATGGCAATCCACTCCAGTGTTCTTGTCTGGGGAGTCCCACGGACACGACAGAGCGACTAAGCCATCAACATTCACTAGATTATTTTTTCCCCAAGAGAATTTTCCTAAATTCAGCTTTGCATGGTTTGTAAATAATCTTTCCAGCAGCACAGGTATTTACACCCTCAGAGGAAAAAATGACACCCAGTCAAATCTAAAGAAACTAATGTTTCTACCTAAACATTAGATAGAAACAGCAAGAGAGAGAGACACCAAGAGAATTAGTGAGTTATTTCCACAGTAAGAGCTGTGGCAAAATTTACAGCCTTAGATTCAGTGACTTAAATCAAGGAGAGTGATATTAATCACTCTATAGCCAGCAGGTTGGCCAGTGCCCAGCCTCTAACCTCTGGGTTTTCAGCCTCTAGGTTCCAGGCTACAGACTGACTTGCTATTTACTTCTTGGACCAGCAGCAGCTGCAGGGAGCACGACGACTTCAAAATCATCTCCACATATCTTAATTTGAGACTGGGGCTGAGAAATGTTCTCATGGTAAGTCACTAGAATATAATACATCAAGTGCAACACTGCCAACATAACTTCATAGTTCTTTTGTTATTTACTGCATGCTAAGTCACTTCAGTCGCGTCGGACTCTGCACCCTTATGGACCGTAACCCAGGCTCCTCTGTCCATGGGATTTTCCCGACAAGAATACTGGAGTAGGTTGGCATTTCCTCCTCCAGGGTATCTTCCCCTCTCAAGGATCAAACCTGTGTGTCTCCTATATCACCGGGCGGGTTCTTTACCACTCGCGCCACCTCGTGGTAGCAATCTATATTCCAGTTTAACTTTGAATAATAAATTTGGATTTCTTTTTTAGAAATGGATATTATTTTTGCCTTTTCTTATAATTTTCTAACATTTTTGGTTTGGGTAATGAGTTTTCAAGATTTAGTATTTGGAGGCAAGATGCAACAGATTTTTTTTTACCTCTATAAGAAGATAATGTTTAGGAGAGAAACCTTGTTCTCCACTGTGCTCTTTACTTTGAAGTTTTTAAAATTAAGCTAAAGTAACAAACACTCTCATAAATAACAGTTTGCTATTTACTAATAGATTTAAAGTCTCACAAAATAATAACCATTAGAGATGTCTAATTAAAATGTAATAATTTGATTTTACACAATTCTGTTGAATTACAGATTAGAGAGAAACATCTCAATTCCAAGTTTATGTAGGGCACATGCTTGTATGCAGGTGAGCATTTGCACATGTGCGTCACACACGCACACACACAAACATATGTTCCCTGTAGCCATATGTTTTATGGCCAGTTTTAACTGGAGAAAGTATTATTCATATTTAAAAGTTTTGGGTAAGTATTTTAATTGTTAGGAATATTTTGCTATTGTAATAAGATTATTTCCCTTCTTTTTTTTCCCCCTCCTCTTATTCCTATGCAGTGTCCTTGCTAACTAATCTTCTTTGCTGACCGCATACCTCCAAATCAAATTATGACGACTTTTGCACAGCAATTATAATGTTTAACAATTTTAATGAAGTTTTGCTACTGCCAAAATAAGGGTGGCCCTGTAACATCTAAGTAAATGTATCAAGCTCTCTTTGCTTTGAAAGAAGAAATTACTTTACTCCTCAATAAGGACCAATTAAATTTAGGAAATGTAAAGTACCATAAGTCTCAGTGATGTACATGTCTTGGGAAAGGACTTCAAGAATATATTATACTTTATGGCTTATAAACTTGGCTGCTAATAAGAATCACCTGGGAGCTTTGTTAATAATACAGGTTCCCAAGACACAATCCAGACTTAATGAAGCAGATTCTCCAGAGAAGGGGCATGGGAATTATGTTTTTAATAAGTGTCTCAAATGATGTGTATTCTCTGATGATTACATTTGAAACTGAAGTTCAAGACTAGATGCACCACATGGCTGATAATAATAAGTAGTGGGAGTCCTCATTTTGTGTTAAGACACAGTTTTCACAGCAGATGCGGAATTATTGAATATTTCTATTATGAATGAATGAGAAGCCGTGTACCATAGACAGGAAACTCTGACAGCATGCGATAAATGATGGTCAAGTCAAGAAGGACAATAAGTGATATTTGTGACCCAGATGTCCAGTGAGGAAGACACGACTGTGGGGCACTTAGAAAGGAAAGGATGATTGTAAAAGATAAGCAGAAGTACCAATTTGAACTTGGTGCAAAAGTCTAACATTCTTAGGGGTATTGCATGGGCCAAATTATCTACAGCATTGTACAGTAACAACTAGAAGAAACAGTATACTTAACCCACTTGCTAACTAAACATCAGAGATGAGAGTAATCTGTTTAGTTTGCACAGGCTGCCAAAACAAAATACCACAGACTGTGTGACTTAACAAAATTAGTCACGGAGGTTTAGAGTCCAAGATCAAGGTGTTAGCAAGTTGGGTTTCTCCTAAGGCCCCTTTCCATGGCATATAAGTGGCCATGTTTTTAAGGAGTTCTCACATGAGCTTTAGGTGTGCAAGTCCAGTCTATCCGTGTGAGTCCAAAGTTCCTCTTCTTATAAGGACACCAGTGAAATTAGATTAAAACCCAACCAAAGGTCTTCATCTTAATGTTCAGTTCAGTTCAGTTGCTCAGTCGTGTCCAATTCTTTGTGACCCCACGGATTGCAGCATGCCAGGCCTCCCTGTCTATCATCACCACTTAAAAGGTCTCATCTTCCATACAGTCACAGTCTAGAGTTCCAGAGGTTAGAGTTTCAACATATGAATTTTGGAGGATATCACAAAGTATGAATTTGTCATGAATTTCATAACATGTATGAAACTCAGAACACTTCAATCGTGATGATTCTGAGAACTGATTAGGTATTGATGCCCTACTGCAAGATAAAGAAAACATATAAAAGACAAGCAGTGTGGATAACAAAGTCTGTTTGAACATATCCTGGTGAATTGAATATGGGAAATTAGAAGAGAGATGCAGGTAGACAACAGATGCTTATATGTGCGTAGGAATGTGTGCACACAGGTTCACTATATATAGTAACAATACTGAATTTGAACTCGGTGCAGAATTGTAGCATTCTTAGGGGTATTGCATGGGCCACATTATCTACAGCATTGTACAGTAACAACTAGAAGAGATAATACACTTTACTGATGCTTGTCTAGTAATATCACTTCTGTTATATTGAAAGGTTTTTTTGTGATGTACAAAACTTGTGTTTCTTGTATATAAATGAGTGTAGTTAGATTAGAGCTTCCCTGAGGCCTCAGTGGTAAAGAATCTGCCTGCCAACAGAGGAGACATAGGTTTGATTCCTGGGTCAGGAAGATCCCCTGGAGAAGGAAATGACAACTCACTCCAGTATTCTGGCCCGGAAAATTTCACGGACTGACGAGACTAGTGGGCTATAATCCATGGGGTTACCAAAAAGAGTCAGACATGACTTGGTGACTAAACAACAAATAGATTACTGTTGCAGTAATGCCTGTTTTCATCTGTAAATAGTTAAGCATTTACACGAGGCACAATTTCTGATTTGTTGCTGTGTTCCATCTCATTTTTTTTTACTTCTATTCTTAAAGCACTCAGTTTTGCTTTCAATTGTATGTACCTTATTTCTGAGTTAGATCTGCACACGTGTACAAAAAGTTATATTTATGTATTGCATATAATCATGCTATTCAGCATTGATGTTATATTGTGTTATGTAAATAAGAAAATACATGTACAGAGGGAAAAATTAAAAACTGCAGGAAAAATTGATAATGAATAGTTTTTATAGTTATATAAAATTCTAAAAATATTCTAAAGTGTTAACTTGAAAAATTCCATTTTCCCCCCATGCATATATGTTAAGTGTATAACCAGTAAGTTTAACCTCCTCTTAGTGGTAAAGGCTTAATTGCATGCTTCATTAAATTAAGCTCAGGCATTATTTACTTTTTCTGGTTCTTTGATTTGTGGTGTTCCTTATTGTGGCTGGATGAAAAATATAGTTGTTAGTTAGCTATTTCCACACTAGCACAATCTTCATTGCCTTCCTTGATTGTCTTTTTCAGAGAGAAACTGATGTCTTGGCTATTTTACACATTTTGGAGTTTCTACTTCTTTTTAAAAAATTAATCCTCCATTAAATGATTTAGAAAGAATTAATTACTCTTTGAATTTGAACATTCAAGACAATATTTTACAAACAATTTTCAAATCTGCTTTACAAACCATATATTTACAATATAAGCAAATGCGTATTTGCCTGAGATAAAAAGATTCCTAACAAAAATTTAGTACTTTACACACACACACACACACACACACACACACACAAGTGAACACTAATAGACCACACCAAAAAAAGAATGAAACTCTGCCATTTGCAACAATATAAATAGATCTTAAAGTATTATATTATGTGAAATAAGTCAGACAGAAAAGACAAATTATTTGACTCATATATGAAATATAAAAACAAAATATGAAATAAACAAAAGCAAATTTATAGATAAAGAGAACAGGTTGGTGGTTACCAGGTGAAAAGTGGGTTGGGGGTGTGGCCGAAATGATTGACAGGGGTCAGCTGTGTGATGATGGATGGTAACTAGAATTGTGGTAGTGACCACTTTGTCACCATCTGTCACAGATGTAGAATTATAATGCAGTACAAGAAAAGAAAAATAAATTACTCAGAAAATATTCTAGACCTCAGTCTATGACAGAATCATACAAAGCAATATGAAGCAGAAAGCATTCAAGAAAATCTTTTAAATTATATCCAGTTTTTTTTATTCTCCCAGAAATATGAGAATGCCATCAGAATTGAGTCATCACTCTGCAAAAGAATCACTGAAATGCAAATCTATGTACTAGTGCCATACTATTGCCACAGAGTATCTCTTTATGCATAAATACTAATTTATTTATACAAGCAGCCTGTTTTACTTGATATACTCTATGTTTTGGAGAAAACACGGTAACATTTTTCTTAAGTGATTTTAGAAGAAAACATTTAATAATATAAAGAGTAAAGCTTCTCTCTTGCTTGGGTTTTTATATTATTTCTAGATTTTTTTTTTGAAAGAAAATCTCAATTATAGTATTGCATTATTATACCAAAAACACAAAACAACCCCTCTTCCAAACCCTAATACATTATTCTCAGTTCATGTCAAGTTAGGTCGAAAACTATACATATACTTATAATGTTGTCAGTGGAACTATCATTTGAATATTCATATTAATTTATTTTCCATGAAGGAAATGAACAATTAATTATCAAAGTATGGGGGGGGAACCTATGGCTTCAAGGATACACTACAAATGTCTTGTTGTTATTCTCCTGGACCATCTGCATGATGGCAATAACTCAGTAAAAAATATGCCCATGTGTTTCTTTAATTCTGTTCATCTCCTCCCTGAAAATGTTTTTGACTTCCCACTGATGATAATTATATTTATTTATATAAATATGGCGGAAAATATTTCTTTCTAGCTCAATAACCTGGCAATGTTTTCGTGATTTCGGCTTTCATTGCTTTAGTGTCACCTTCATAAATCTTGTGAGCCGGGTCACTATATCTTTTTGGATAAAGTTGCAAAATATTTTTTAAAGTTTTCCTTTTCCCCCATAGTGTTTATTCTAGCTAGTATTCTCCCTCATCTTGCAAAAGAACCATGCACAGAGTCAAATTTCAAGAGGTAAACCGCATCAAGACTACATGGACATCTTTTTGCCACTGATTAGCCAAACAGCTGGACAAGGTGTTGTCTTTCTGGTTGTCTCCAAGATGTTGCTACATTCTAATTCCAGCTGGACACAAATTCGTGCTTTCTAGATATTTTCCATGGAGTATTTTTGTGTTAACATTTAGAGGAATGATATAACTTGCTTATTTAAAAAGAACTAGTTGGTTTCATAGCTATTGCTTTTCCTACTATTAGAAAATGTGCATACATATATAGAAGTTCAGTGTTGATTTATTTATTTATTTATTTATTTTATTGTCAAGTTGGATGCTTTTATTTTTATTTTTTTTAATTAATTAATNCCTTCTTAAAGAATGGAGTAGGGTATAATCAAATAAATAGAAATTAAATATTTACCCATTAAATCAAGTCCAAATGCCAGCTCTTCAACCTCTTCAGTAAATGATTATTTGACTTCCTATTCTTTAATAACAGGTTGGTTTTACATGCCTACTCTTCTATATAATAAGTGTACTTCGTTTATACAACTTATTTTGATTTTATGTTATATCTATTATTTTTATATCTGTCTTCTCCAGTAGACAAATTCAGTGGAATATAAAGATTAGGGCTGGGGATGCCTTTTCTGCACCTACTATTTGTAGCAAAGTAGTCTGAAAGAACTTTATTAAATTGACTGAGATTCATCCAGGTTAACATGTAGAGGAGGCAAGAAGTGGCCTTTCTCTTTAGATACATACAAAAATGAGAAGAAATAAGCTGAGAAGACAAAAAAGTGTTTTTTTCACTCTCATTGCCTCTACCGAACCCTGGTAGTAAAGAAATCTTCTCTGCCCAGTAATGGAGACCAGGGTGGGAGAAAAAATAAGTCTGTTGTGTCATTTCCAATTAATCAAATCTTATCTTGAGGTCTACTGATATACTGTTTCATTTCTAAAATGTCTAATGATTGCTCTAGCCATCATTTGTCTATAACTCTAATAATACTTACTGTTTGGAAATATATGTGTGTGTAAATAGATGTATAAGTTTGGTATAAATAAATATATTCATAACTTAGTTGTATAAATATAAATAACAAATATATCCATAACTTAGTTGTGTAAGTATAGATTAAAAAACTAAATATTAAAAGTTCCAAACAATAATTATTGTTATAGTTTTCTTTCTCGCAGTTGTTTAAGTTCTTTTAAGGAAAGATCATGCTGTATACATCTGTTCAACTTTTATGTCTACTAGAGTTTCTTTCATTGTGCAATAAATAGCACATTACCCAAGTTCCCTATATACTTTACTAATTTTGAAAGAATACCAAGGGTGTGGCAACATTTGATAACATAAATACTTATTCATTTAACAAATATTTGGGTACCTACTTTATGTAAGATATTGTGTAATCATGGGGAATAAAACAATTCAGGAAAATGTAACAATTGCTTTTTAATTTAATTTATAACTACAGAATGAATCCGTAAATACAAGCAATTTTAAGCTCTTCCTGCTTTAAGTCAATTTAAATAGCATATGTTAGAGTTAACATAGTTCATTGATTCCAAATACGGGTTTTGTAGTTAGATGTTGGGTTTGAGTGGTGTAACCTGAGCGAGGATGTCTCAGTCTTTCTAGCCTATTTTACCATGTGTAATTTGGAAAAACGTAATATCTGTTTGGTAGGATTAAATGAGATATTGTACATAAACTGCTTATCTTGGGGTTTGGCACATAGTAAGCCCTCAAATTGCAACTCTAACGTAAATTACTTTTTAAGTTGGATACTTTAAGTGAAAATAAAGTAAATTCTGCCTCACCCGAGATTATCTTCTGTTAACCTTGCTTTTACTTCCATGTAATAATTTTCAAAGAAGCATTAAAGGATATGGGGAAGACGTAGGATTTACAAAAAAAAGTTCTGGGATCCAGCAAAATGAAATTTACTTAACTTTTCTTTATCTAAGGAGATAAGATTTTACAGCCTCTTACATGCCTATAGAGAGTTGAAGCCGAAGGTAGTATGATCTAGGTCAGAAAAATTACATGTTTCTTAAGTGTTATTGCTATAATAATTGTGTTAAAATATTTTTCCTTTCTGATATAGAATGATATATCAACTTTCTTCCTCCTCTACTTGTTTTTAATTGTTATTTCTTAGGCTATTCATTCAATTGATTGGCATCATGAGGGCAAACAATTCATGTGCAGCCATTCAGATGGTAGCTTGACTTTATGGAACCTGAAAAGCCCAAGTCGTCCTTTCCAGACCACAGTTCCACATGGTAAGATATATGCTTTCAAAAGGAAGAAACTCCGGAGATGCAGTGCCACTACTTGAACTAGGAAAGTTGGTATCATTATCATTAAAAAGACGTAATAGAACATAGCTTCTGATTCTAAATACCCCTTTATACCTCCTTCAGATCCCCANCTGTCCATGGGATTTCCCAGGCAAGAATACTGGAATGGGTTGCCATTTCCTCCTCCAGGGGATCTTCCCGACCTAGGGATCAAACTCACGGCTCCTGCACTGGCAAGTGGGTTCTTTACCCCGGAGCCCCCAGGGAACATGGTGGTGCACAGTCCAGGTCTTCCTGAAGCTCTGGGCTGAGAATCTGGAATAGTTTTACCAAAACCCTGAGCAGTGTGGGGAGACCTGCTGCTCTGGCCGACAGTAACTGCTGCCATTCCCTGAGCACAGTCCATGCCAGGCATAGCACCAGACGCAAGTGCAGGACCATTTAAGTCTCACAACAACCCTTCTGGTTATTTTCGGGACTAGATAAAGGAGATGAGTCATAGAGCATGACTGAGGTCACCACTTGATTGTGATAAAGCCTGGCTTCAATCTCTGGTTTGTTGGTACCTCCCTTGGTCTTCACTATGCATATGGAAAAGCAACTACTGCTGTTAGTGTTAGGCACAGGTCAGCGCTTCTTCAAAGATTGCCAAGTTTGCTGAATGACGTAACGGCAGAATAAAACCCATGTCCTTATTTGGCAAGTGAAGGAAAGTAATATATATCTGGCGCCCAGTTTTTCTCCCCACAACAGTGTCTCCCTCCCCTAAGAAACATCATTTTCCTGCCTCTGAATATATGATGTGAATGGGAGCTATTATCTCTTTGGTTCCAGTGACTAGTTCTGGGGCAGGCACCTGACTCAGGTTAGACCAATTAGAGCCTTCCCCAGAATTTTAAAACTTTTGAGATGAGGACCCCTAAGTCTTCAGTCTGTTCTGGAGCTGTGAAATATGAGCCCTGGAGCTCCTGGAGAAAACATCCTCAGCCATAAGGATGGAATTTATCAACAGTACAGAGAATAAAGATGAGTCCTGGTAAATCTCAAGTCATTTGAGACTGCAGTACATCTGTTTTCCCCAGACTTAGTTACAGAAGCCAATCCTTTTTTTGTTTGTTTGTTTGGCCTAAGCTAAGTCAGTTGAGTTTCTGATCTGCCCCCTCCGCCCCCCGCCCCCAAAAAGCATAATTTAAGTCTGTTTCTGCAAAGTGTTAGCCAGTGACTTAGGCAACCACAGCAAAGCAGAATTTCATCTATGTCCTTTTCCAAACCACAGAGCCTCAAAGAAAAGTACATGTAATTAGTTGGTAGCAAAAGTATTTTCAATAAACAACTGTTGAAATCTTCCTGGGAGATTTATAAGCAACTTTAGGCACTGCTTCCAAAGGAAAGCAGTAAGCAGGCAAAGCTGATGTCCAGACAAGGAAAACATATCTCTGGGTCACCTTTTTGGAGAACTCCTTTTCTTTTTCACTGAGTGCTTGAGTTTTCTCTTGCTCAAGAAGGAAATGTGATCTTCTCTGTTCCTCTAGAATGGATTCTGTCTGATGCAATGAGTCCCGCAAAATTTTAATTTCTCCATTTTTAATGAGCACTTCTTCTTCCATTGCCTTCATCTGGAAATTCCAAATTGATCTTGTGAAAGGTTTGTAAGGGAAAATTATATATGTACTTATTTCAATATGTAGCTGGGGAGATGAAGAAACACATTTAAAACATGTCCAAAGGATCAATAAGTGCTCTGAATACATCCATGCCAACCAGACCATGACCTGCTAGGTCCATTCCTGGGACAGCAGGTTTTCAGCAAATAGCTTAAGGACAGATCTGTCACTTCTGCATGCACATTCCTAAGGTCCTAGGGACCTACAGATAGTCATATGAAAGATGTCTGATTTTTTGCAAAACTTAATGAAAATAGCAACCATTAAGATGTTGTGTTTCTTCTATAAGACACATGCTATAAATTTATCTCAGTACTATAACAGAAAGTTTGTATCTCTTTTTGTATAGGGTTTACAGAGTGTTTCTTTTCTTGCCTTGACTGTTAGGAATCTCAGGATTTAGTTGCAAACAAAATTTTCTGGCTTTCTTTCCCCAGTTTTCTCCCAATTCACAGCGATGAATCTGGACTCTTGTCTTAAAACTTTTCTATATTTTATTGTATAATGCTTTCTAACACACGCATAAGTGTGTTAACTACAAAAATGACAAGTTTAATCCCTTACCTTTTCTTTAAGTTCTTTGTATTGTGCCTGAAGTACCTCTAGTTCAAAATTATCTTGAACTGGAACACTTTCTCTGTTTTTCCCTGCAGGATATTTTGACATCCCATCTAATCTGGTGAATTTATGAACATCTGTAAAAAACAAAAATCAAGAAAAATCAGTTCCCATATACTTTTTAAGACTATTTTCCCACTTTCACCAGCCAGTGCTGAAAACAATCACTTTTGAAAGCAAATGAGACAAAGATCTAGTAAGTAGAATAGGTATTTTCCAACATAAGATTCAATCCTTATGAAATAACAAATTCTGCCACCCCCTCCCCATTCCACACTCAGTTTCTTGTTTTTTTACCCCTGCACCCAGTTTTAAGGGTTTCAGCTAAAGGCTGAAAGGTGCTGTGGGAACCTCACTGTTCGAATCTCAGTGATCCATTATTCAACAATATTTACTTAGCATCTACAATATGGGGACTTCCCTGGTGGCTCAGAAGGTAAAGCATCTGTCTACAATGCGGGAGACCCGGGTTCGATCCCTGGGTCAGGAAGATCCCCTGGAGAAGGAAATAGCAATCCTCTCCAGTACTATTGCCTGGAAAATCCCATGGACAGAGGAGGCTGGTAGGCTACAGTCCACAGGGTCACAAAGAGTCAGACACGACTGAGCAACTTCACTTTCACTTATAATATGTCAGGCACAATTTAGCCTCTNAGCAATCCTCTCCAGTACTATTGCCTGGAAAATCCCATGGACAGAGGAGGCTGGTAGGCTACAGTCCACAGGGTCACAAAGAGTCAGACACGACTGAGCAACTTCACTTTCACTTATAATATGTCAGGCACAATTTAGCCTCTAAAGAAAGCTACAGTGATGAGAAAAATGGATACAGTCCTTACACTCATGGAGCTTACATGGCAATCAAAAATATAAGAATATACGTAAAATTACAACTGTTATGAGAGCTGCAGAGAAGAACAAATAAAGCAATGCCTGTAACAGGGGATTTCATCCACAAGGATGACTGGAAGCCTTCGCTGCTGCTAAGTCACTTCAGTCGTGTCTGACTGNGGTGGGAGGGGGGCTCAGGATTGGGAACTCATGTACATCCGTGGTAGATTCATGTCTATGTATGGCAAAACAAATACAGTATTGTAAAGAAAAGTAAAGTAAAAACAACAACAACAATCAGAGCATATAAAATAATAAGAAACACATAGGTAAATGATTAATAACCTCATTAACTAATGCTCACATAAGAGTTCTGTTCCTATGGAAAATATTATGATGAAAGCAACTAAGAATTTAATAATTTCAGCATTCAAAACCTAAGCATTACCAAAATATATCAGTGTGATATTCTTGGGCTAATAAATTTTGAGAGAAATATTTAAATTATATTGTTTCCCACCAATAAAGAATACAAATGCTTACAACCGTAGGAATTCTTGGGAATAAAAAACAAACACAAAAGCAGAATCTTTTTATAACACAAATCACCTTAAAATGACTTTTTTCTCCTAATCTAATAATTAACATTTAATAAATGCCATAAACATTTTAACAATGCTTTCTACTGAAGGGGAAAAAAAAGAGTATACAAGAAAGCCTTTTTATAGTGCATTTAATCAAGTTCATATTTAATGCCATATGTGTGCCATCCTGTTCTGATGGTTCTAGAGTCATCTATGTCTGGTTTTCAAATAAAAATTATATATTGTGAATTTCTGTTAGATTTAACCCCTTTCCAAGCACCTGTCAGCATTTTCTTTCTAAAGACATCTTATTTCCTTTTGGAGAATCACTACCTCATTCTAATTTTTTAATCTTGTTAGGAAAGTAAATCTCAATGCCTTCAATAAGCCAAGAAAAAACATGTAATATGATATTTCATCCCAGATCTTCGAAAAGTATTGTGAAGTAATAATTCAAGATTTAAACAGTTGTCTCTTTCTTAGAACATACACTCAGATTGCTATTGTTATCTCAGGGTTTTTCATCTTCACACTGGATCCTCTAGAATCTCCTTAAACTCATTTGCAGGTGTGTTTTCCAGATGTTAAATGGTTTCCAACAAACCATTTAACCCCTAACATCCTTTCTATAAATTTGATTTTACTTAATTTAGGTAGCATGATTTTCTATGGATGTTTGCCAGTTGAACTCAACTAACTAGGGTAGTCTAAACTATACGATGACAAAATGTATGGTGCTGTGCTATGCTTCTACACTCAGTCATGTCCAACTCTTTGTGACCCCATGAAGTGTCCCGCTAGGCTCCTCTGTCCATGGGGATTCTACAGGCAAGAATGCTGGAGTGGGTTGCCATGCCTTCCTCCAGGGGATTTGCCCAACCAAGAGGTCAGCCCAGGTCTCCTGCATTGCAGGTGGATTCTTTACCATCTGAGTTACGAGGGAAGTCCAAAATGTACTAGAAAATGTCAAAAAATTGGTTGCTGGCTCATATTTCATGTCCAAGTCACTGCAAGACTTCTGCTCATGACAGAGAAACCTAATTGGAGGGAAATTCTACTTTCTTAAAATGCCACCACTTAATATGAAGTTTCAAGGGCTGTCCCAGTAGAACTAGAATTCTCCTATAACAAAGTGCTTTAGAGTGTGTCACTCAGAACTCAACCACCAGACCTAGAATCTTCTCCCAACTCAAAGGTTTGCTTATGGACTCTCAAGTACCTGAAAGAAAAGGGGAACTGGGTATATTTGAGAATTAGAAATCATTAATTATCCTGCATTCTTAAACAATGCTCAGTAATTTAACTGAATTAAAGAACAATCATAATAAAGAGTTGAAAAACGTATGTTCATCAACTATTCACTTTCACATGTAAAACCTAGTGCCTATAGCACATGATATGTAGTCACAGTCAAAGCTTTGGTTTTTCCAGTAGTCATGTACGGATGTGAGACTTGGATTATAAAGAAGGCTGAGCAATGAAGAATTGATGTCTTTGTATTGTGGTGCTAGAGAAGACTCTTGAGATTCCCCTGGACTTCAAGCAAGGAGATCAAGTCAGTCAATGCTAAAAGAAATCAATCCTGAATATGCATTGGGAGGACTGATATTGAAGCTGAATCTCCAATACTTTGGCCACCTGATGGGAAGAGCTGACTCACTGGAAAACACCTTGATGTTGGGAAAGATTGAAGGCAAAAGGAGAAGAGGGTGACAGAGGAGAGATGGTTAGATAGCATCACTGACTCAATGGACATGAACTTCAGCAAACTTCAGGAGATAGTGAAGAATACAGGAGTCTGGCAGGCTACAGACCATGATGTCACAGAGTCAGACATGATTTTAGTGACTGAACAACAGCATACCACATGATTATTTATTCACTATTTCTTTTCCTTTTTCTTTTCTTTTTTTCTTTTTAACTAGTCAAAGGCATATTGATGCATTCTACCTGAAGAAAAATTAAAACAAGCTAAATTTCTTCTGGACTGTCACTCCATTCCAAGTGTCTAGCCCAAGAGCAAATCTGTTTTTAGTGTAGAATGAATAGGTCAGACTACTCCCCAGCAGAGGCCGTGCAGCACTATAAATTCTAGGTGGCTTTATGGGTATGGTTTTCCCATAGGGAGTATAGCAATAGAAGTATCAATTTGGTTTGAAATAAAGGCTGAGGTTAGGCATGTAGATCTCTAGAATAAAAATATAGAGACAACTGATTAAAGCTTTACTTCTCACGTGTAATAGCATTATCAAAAGCAAAAATTAAGTAGATGTCAGATTTAGCTGGATAACAGGAAGTAGTAGTTCTACACCTAAAACTTTAGTCAATCTATATTTGAGCACTTTGAGCACCGTACTGATGTTTAGCATGGAACCTAAATAGTAAAAAGTACCAATATCCTATGCATTGAGGGGAATTGGCATACATTGACCTTGAACTGAAGTTAATACCCAAGGGAAAGTATCACCATGGCCCTCTGGAGAGAAGGAAAATGTGTGGTGTTTGAATGATCTATGCGATTATTTCTTCCAGTCTACTTAATTTAGGCCCAATATGTAGTTTTTACAGATATTCAGAGCACACACAAAAAATCCTAGCATTACATCCTCATAATCTTTTTTTTAAACACTACCATGGTAGGAAGGCAAACACACTCTGGAGCCGAATAGCACTCTAAAAATATTAATAAAAAGGAAATTGTGTCATCAAGGAGAATGACAGAGATCAGTGCCATCCTCAATGATCTGAAATAATATTATGGGGAATCCTATAGAGTACATTGTTAACTAACCTGCTTGCAAAGATAAAATAATCTTAAAGAATTATAGTCAGTTATTTCAATCAGTGCCACTGTATACATGGTCTCTTTCCTCTAGCAAACAGAGACCTCCTACCCTTTTGTGTAGTCATTGATTTGTTAAATATTTCTTTTCTTTGTCTAATAAAAACTGTGTACCCAAAATGAAAAGAAGGGTTGTGCAGGCTCATTGTCCTCTCTGGTTCTAAGCTACATATCAGTCTGTAATGAGCTTGCCTCTCTTACCATCCTACAGAACATCACACTGCTCTGGCATGTTGGTATTAATAAGCTAATGAGTACTGGGGATCAGGAAGTAGCAATCAACCTACATGATCTGGTGACACATATCTGTTCCTTGGGATGAGAGATAAATTCTCCACAAAAACAAGCACTGTATTCCTTAAGAAGTTTCTGGTGAGGTATAGGTTTTGAGATATATCAATATACCCTCTGCAAAATAAAGGCCATGTTGTGGTACCTTGCTATTACTCCTTGTAAGAAAAATATGAAATATTCCATGAGCATCATCAGATATTCAGGAAAACATAACAGATGTGGCCGTGCTGCTCTGATCCCTTTATCAGACTTTAAGTTTTTAGTAGGCCTTGGAACAAAGGAATTTTTTTTTCTAACTCATTCAGGCTTCAGTATGAGTAATAACTTGGTCATCGTGTGTGAGGGTTTCCAGTGGATGTCAAAATGTCTGTAATAGATCATAACATTCAGTGGATCCATAAAGCTATGAATAGAGGGTCCTGTTTTTTTTTTTTTTTTTTTTTCAAATAAAATCATGCCTGTATGGCAATTTTGGATGGATTACATGTACTTAGAATCAAACAGAAGCCTCATAGTGGTTTCCAGAAACATAGAGTATGACTATTGTGATAGGGAAGGTTAAGTGGGAGCTCCTGAAGCTTCTCCCTCACTTCCAGTCAAAAAAGCAAATCAGAATCAGAAGCACTAGTGCAAATATGAGGAATGCAGAGATGAGTATCACTATTAAACATTTAAGAACACACTGGAGATGGTCTTACTTCATATGTTTTCAATTCATCATGTCAGTCCTCTGCAGAAACCAGAAGGGACATGACTGATGGTAAGTGAAAGTGCACTGATATATATTAACCATATCTTTGCCCCAATTCAGCCACTGTTCTCAATATAATCTTTCTAGGATTAGATTAACCTGGTCTTTGGTACTTGATACGTACCAAGGATAACACAGATACTCTCTTTTCAACCTTTATCAATAGGGAAGATCAAAAGCATATCTTCTTTCTGTGAGAAAGTCAGTCATAGTTAAATATATTTTCTGTTTTGCCTGATCACTTACTAAACTTTCCTGGTCTCTGTCATGAGTTCCAGAGAAGGCAATGGCAACTCACTCCAGTACTCTTGCCTGGAAAATCCCATGGATGGAGGAGCATGGTAGGCTGCAGTCCATGGGGTTGCTAAGAGTCGGACACGACTGGGCAACTTCACTTTTTTCACTTTTCACTTTTATGCATTGCAGAAGGAAGTGGCAACCCAATCCAGTGTTCTTGCCTGGAGAATCCCAGGGACGGGGTAGCCTGGTGGGCTGCTATCTCTGGGGTCGCACAGAGTCGGACACGACTGAAGCGACTTAGTAGCAGCAGCAACAGCAGCAGCAGTTATGAGTTCACAGGGTAGGAGAGTACCTTGACACATGTGGATTAGACCTAACAACCAGTCTATGGCAAGTGATCTAAAATCTTCACAAAGCAAATGCTTACCAGAGTATGAGTGATAATCTCTATGAAACTTTTGGGTTCTGTTATATAATGAAGATTTTAAAGGTCCACTGATCTGAAGTGTCCTGAGAGCATCTCATTGTTAGGTAAAGGGCATATTGGTGCATGTTAGACTTCTTTCAGTTGTAAAAAGTGTTAACATGTTCCTTTGTGCTACATGAATTTTAGAAGCAGATCATAGAGCACTTAGGAAAATGACTTCACTACTAAATATCATATATCCTGATAGCAGCTTTGTATATCACACAACATGTGAGTGCTCTGCATCAGGGGAATCCTGAAGTGGATGCGCTCTGCCACTGGGCCACATGACCCCCTGGATACCATGTGGTAGAGGTAACAGTAACAGATAAAGATGTGTGTGGAGTCTCTAACAAGCCAAATTGTAGCAAAGGCCCCCTAGAGTTCTGATTCAAAGCCATGACACTGGTATCAGAGAAATTTACTCTGTGTGAGGAAAGAGAAAAAAAAAAAAATAGGCTTGTTACTGAGACTTGGTAAAGACAGATATTTGTGAATGCTCCTCATGTGACTATGTGACATTTGAGCTCCCTGAGTCAAATGGTGAGGCTTATGCAACTCTAACCATTTTGTAATGGACATATTACATTCAGGGTAGGTGTGAGTAGGTCCCAAAGACATGAGAACATTCATGAATAACTGCTCCAGGTACTTTCATATTGTTTACCTATTTTGCAAAGCTCCCTCTGCCTCAATCCACATTTAGGAACTCACAGCATTTTCCAAAAGACAAAACTTGATTTATAGTAGAATCAGTACAACAAAGGAAACCAGTTTAAAATAAACTGCTGCCATTTCTAGTTTCCACTTGGCATATAAACATAGGAAAATAGCATTGCACCCTCATCATCGGGCTAATAATCTTCAAGGTCAAGCATGAGCAAAATACTGCTGAGACAATTAGAGCACCACTGAGAGAAATCCTCTCAGGTTTTAGTGCAAAAAAAGACCCCAAACAAAAGGTGGATCAGACACTCATAAATCCCCTCTGGTAAGGAAACCCCATCTTAAAAACAAGATTGGGAATTTGAAATCGGCAGCACACTAAGGGTAAGCATAGCAACACCAGACCCCAAACAAATTCAATCACTGAACACATTGACTGTGAACTCTACATTCAAAACCTAGCAAGTGGAAAGATGTGCACAATTTCAAGAACGAGATCTACTTACCTCTTACCATTTTCTGGTAGAGATCTCTCTACCATCTTTAAAAATATGTCAGATTGAGAGACAAATGAAAAAACAGAGTAAAAGACAAAAACGTTGCTAAGAGGCAAAGTAATCAACATAAATAGAATAAGAAATATTATAAAAATTATTCTATAAATATAAAGAGAGGTCAGAAATGAAGAATGCCTTTAATGCTTTAAGGGTGGATATAATTTTGTTCCTCACTAAGCTGTGTTCCAGAGAAGGCAATGGCAACCCACTCTTGTACTCCTGCCTGGAAAATCTCATGGACGGAGGAGTCTCGTCCATGGAGTCACAAAGAGTCGGACACAACTGAGCGACTTCACTTTCATTTCACTTTCATGCATTGGAGAAGGAAATGGCAACCCACTCCAGTGTTATTGTCTGGAGAATCTCAGGGACAGTGATGCCTGGTGGGCTGCTATCTATGGGGTTGCACAAGTCTGTCACGACTGAAGGGACTTAGCAGCAGCAGCAGTAGCAGCAGCACCAAGCTGTGTTCAGTCACTAAGTTGTTTCCAGCTCTTTGGGCCTCTTTGTGGACTGCAGCATGCCAGGTTTCCCTGTCCTTCACTATCTCCTGGAGTTTCCCAAACTCATGTCGTTGAGTTAGTGACACTATCCAACCATCTCATTCTCTGTCGCAACTCAGACCCCTGTCTCCTCCTGCTCTCAGTCTCTCTGAGCATCAGATCAGAGTCTTTACCAGTGAGTCAGCTCCTCATATTAGGTGGCCAAAGTATTGGACTTCAGCTTCATTATAAGTTCTCCAATGAATATTCAGTGCTGATTTCCTTTAGGGTTGACTGGTTTGATCTTGCTGTTCAAGGGACTCTCAAAAGTCTTCTGCAGTGCCACAATTCAAAGACATTTGTTCTTTACCACTCAGCCTTCTTTACAGTCTAACTCTCATTTTTGTACATGATTACTTGAAAAAACTATAGCTTTGACTATCCGAACCTTTGTCAGCAGTTTTGTCTCTGCTTTTTAGTACACTGTCTAGGTTTGTCATAGCTTTTCTTCCAAGAAGCAAGTGTTTTTAATATCATGACTACAATCACCATCTGCAGTGATTTTGAGCCCAAGAAAACAAAATTCCTTCAGATGGAGTACTTTCTATAGCTCTATTTTAAAGTTTGCTCATTGTATCATAAATAGATGCAATGAGCAAACTTTAAAATAAAGTAATAAAAGGTACTCCATCTGAAGGAATATTTTTTAATGTTAAAAAAATAGAACAAAGCACCAATGAGCTTAGCAGTGAGCAGAGCTTATGGCATGAATAGCAAACTGATTTACTATATACTTATGTATTATTTCTCACGATATGCATATAATTGGAATCCCAGAAGAAGAGTGAGAACAAAATCAATATTTAAAAGAATAAAGATTATCCAAAATTAATGACATACATTATTCTCAAAAGTTCAGAGAACCACATAAAAAATATACATATGTATACACATGCACATACATATATCATATTGAAAGTTCTGAAAACAATTTTTTTTTTAAATTGAAGACAGCCAGAGGGAAAAATAAACATTATATATGTACATGCTGCTGCTGCTACTGCTGCTAAGTTGCTTCAGTCGTGTCCAACTCTGTGTGACCCCATAGACGGCATCCCACCAGGCTCCCCCATCCCTGGGATTCTCTAGGCAAAAATACTGGAGTGGGTTGCCAGTTCCTTCTCCAATGCATGAAAGTGAAAAGTCACAGTGAAGATGCTCAGTCGTGTCCAACTCTTAGCAATCCCAGCCCTACCAGGCTGCTCAGTCTATGGGATTTTCCAGGCAAGAGTACTGGAGTGGGGTGCCATTGCCTTCTCCAGTATATGTACATACATACATACAAACAAATAAAATAATCACATAAGAGTTTCATCAGAAACAACATAAGATATATATCATGTAATATATTAGACAATGGAATAATATATTAAACTGATGAAAAAATTGACCAACACTATTTCTAGACAAAATATTTATATCCAGTGAAAATAACTTTAAAAAGTGAAAAAAAAACCAACATTAAAGTCATCTCAGAAAATTAAAAATGAAAACAATTAACCCCAAGAGACCCACAACACATAAATGTTAATTTTTTTCAGGTAGAAGGAATATGATACTTTACAAAATATATACGTGCATAAGGATTATTTTTCCTTTATTAAAAAAAATTTGCTGGCTTCCATAATATCCAATGACAATATGATGAAGAGAACAAGTTTAAAAGTATTTGACATCATTATCCATGGTAACATAATGAATAATACCACATGAATTCTGATTTTTAAAAACTTTCTTGTTAAAAATTTATATACGGGATATGTAGTAAAACTGAAAGACATCTTTAACCACCTTATTCACAAATCACTCACATCCCAACCTTAGTTACTGTTCAAAGGTGGTTTTTCATGGGGAAATTCTTCCATAAATTAAAATATGCAATATTTGCAGGTGAATGGCTTGAAATTCAGTATTATGCAATTACTTTACTTTGCAATATCTATTAATGTATTAGAGCACTTTCCTGACCAATATTCATAGAGCTATCTTACCTACTATTAACAGGTACTTAATAGAATAAAGCTTCCCTGTTTATTTAACCACAATTCTCTGGATGGTGGTTTAGAGTTTCTGCTAATAGTAAGATTGTGCTGGAGAGACTTATTTTTACTTTTGGTACTTATTGAAAGTATCTTTTTTTGAGACAGCATAAGAAGTGGAATTCAAGTATTTGTTGGTTAAACATTTTAATATCATGCCAAACTGGAAATATAACTGCCTCATGACCTAGCAATTCCACTGCTGGGCATACACACTGAGGAAACTAGAATTGAGAGAGACACGTGTACTCCAATGTTCATCACAGCACTGTTTATAATAGCCAGGACATGGAAGCAACCTAGATGTCCATCAACAGATGAATGGATAAGCAACCTGTGGTACATATACACAATGGAGTATTACTCAGCCATTAAAAAGAATACATTTGAATCAGTTCTAATAGGCAGATGAGACTGGAGCCTATTATACAGAGTGAAGTAAGCCAGAAAGAAAAACACTAATTCAGTATACTAACACATATATATGGAATTTAGAAAGATGGCAATGATAACCCTGTATGTGAGATAGCAAAAGAGACGCAGATGTATAGAACAGACTTTTTGACTCTGTGGGAGAGGGAGAGGGCAGGATGATTTGGGAGAATGACACTGAAGCATGTATAATATCATATAAGAAATTAATCACCAGTCTAGGTTTGATGCAGGATACAGGATGCTTGGGGCTGGTGCACTGGGATAACCCAAAAGGATGGTATGAGGAGGGAGGTGGGAGCAGGGTTCAAGAGTGGGAACTTATATACACCCATGGTGGATTCATGTTGATGTATGGCCAAACCAATACAGTATTGTAAAATAAAAAAAATATATATATATCATGCCAAATTGCCTTGAAAACAAAACAAAACAAAACAAAACCCCATAAAACTGTACCATCATCACTTGTTCCAAAAACAAATGAATTATCTATTTGCCTAGACTGTAGTCAATCCTAGAAATCATTGGTTTGGAGCATAATGCTAAGGAAAGTCTCGTGGACAGATCTGGGTAGTCAGAATTATACAGAAACTCACAGGTTTGATCTTATTTGTGCCACTGTTACCAACTACCCTAATGATGTTTAAAGGGAGAAGATGCTTAAAGATCAAGTAAGCCATGCAAGGACAATAAAAAATATCCATTTAAAGGTATGAAGCCATTGTTGGTGTTAAGGCTAACTTTTATCTTTTAAACTCATGTAAGTATTTTCATATATGTGAGAAGTAAAGTTGTCTTTCTGTGGTTTAGTCATTAAGTCATGTCAGGTTCTTGAGATTCCATGGACTGTAGCCCACCAGGCTGCTCTGTCCTTAGGAGAGCCCAGGCAAGATCACTGGAGTGGGTTGCCATTTCCTTCAAATTACTAAATTATATCTAGGTGATACAAGCATGTGAATGAAAAATTCATCAAATGATTTTGCTGCTGACATGTAGGATACAAATAATCATTATTTATATATCTATGAATTTATGTATGGGGCTTCCCAGGTGGCACTAGTGGTAAAGAACCCACCTACCAATGCAGGAGATGAAAAGAGACATGGGTTTGATCCTTGGGTCAGAAAGATACCCTGGAGGAGGGCATGGCAACCCACTCCAGTATTCTTGCCTGGAGAATCCTCTGGACAGAGGAGCCTGATGGGCTACAGTCCAAAAGGTCACAAAGTTCAAAATCACTGCAGATGGTGATGGCAGCCATGAAATTAAAAGATGCTTGCTTCTTGAAAGGAAAGTTATGACCAACCTAGATAGCAAATTCAAAAGCAGAGATATTACTTTACCAACAAATGTCCATCTAGTCAAAGCTATGTTTTTTCCAGTAGTCATGTATGGATGTGAGATCTGGACTATAAAGAAAGCTGAGACCAAAGAATTGATGCTTTTGAACTGTGCTGTTGGAGAAGATTCTTGCAAGTCCCTTGTACAGCAAGGAGATCCAATCAGTCCATCTGAAAGGAAATCCATCCTGAATATTCATTGGAAGGACTGATACTGAAGCTGAAACTCTAATACTTTGGCCACCTGAAGTGAAGAACTGACTCACGTGAAAATACCCTAATGCTGGGAAAGACTGAAGGCAGGAGAAAAAGGGGACGACAGAGGATGAGATGGTTGGATGGCATCACCGACTCAATGGACATGAGTTTGAGTAAACTCTGGTAGTTGGCGATGGACAAGAAGGCTTGGTGTGCTGCAATCCATGGAGTTGCAAAGAGCTGGACACGACTGAGCAACTGAACTGAACTGAATGATATATATGTGTGTGTGTGTGTGTATATATATATATATGTAAGCATATACATGAATTATACATACATATTTATTTTAGTAAGAAACATTGCTTTACATACTACAATTATTCTTTGTAGCAGTAGAAAGCCACTCATAATATTACAGTNGAATGATATATATGTGTGTGTGTGTGTGTATATATATATATATGTAAGCATATACATGAATTATACATACATATTTATTTTAGTAAGAAACATTGCTTTACATACTACAATTATTCTTTGTAGCAGTAGAAAGCCACTCATAATATTACAGTGTATTGGCCCTTGAAACATTTATTTTCTCCATGCCTTCTTAAAGAATCTCATTTACCTTTTGTTAAGTAAAGGTTAATTGAAAGCCCAGCTACTCTTCTGATGCCCAAACAGGGCCTCTCTGCTCACTTTTCAGAACCCATCTTGAAGTCCTTGAATGCTACTGACACTGCTACTTGTGCGGTTCAGATAATATTGTGTATATAATAACAGTGCACTGGAACTGGCTTTGCTTCGAGTGGCTGTGGGTGGTGAAGAAATTATGTACAATCTGTCAGTTTTCTAGGTTTAAAAAATGCTCTTTATGCTTACTAAAAATTCTGGCAAAAACTCTCTCTTAAATAAATGATTTTGAGAGGAAAACCTGTCTCTTATACACATCTAGATGTGTATAAGAGACAGGTGACAGCCATGTGGGAACACCTCGTGTTAAAGCCACAGATCCCTGTATCAATGCGACGTGAAGCCTGACACTGCTGCTCNATCACTTGAGGTATTGAAAACAGCTTTTTCTGGCAGGTGACAAAAGAGGAAGTCAAAGATATTCCAAGTTTAAGAGACACTTAACCTGACATTGCTTTAGGGCAGCCCCAGGGAAAGCTTGAGAAGGAATAAGGTCAGTGTCTAGTAGCAAAGACTGGCCCCCTGACTGAAAAACAGAAAGAAATAGTTCTACACCCAGGAGGACTTAAACTCGGCCAATAATTTGCATGAATTTGAGAGCAGACTTTTCCCCAGGGTTTCCACAGGGAACAAAAACCTTCTGACACTTTGATTTCAGCTTCGTGAGACCCTAAGCAAAGAACTTCCCATCACTTCATGGCAAATAGATGGGGAAACAGTGGAAACAGTGTCAGACTTCATTTTTGAGGGCTCCAAAATCACTGCAGATGATAATTGCAGCCATGAAATTAAGAGATGCTTACTCCTTGGAAGAAAATTTATGACCGACCTAGATAGCATATTGAAAAGCAGAGACATTACTTTGCCAACAAAGTTCTGTCTAGTCAAGGCTATGGTTTTTCCAGTGGTCATGTATGGATGTGAGAATTGGACTGTGAAGAAAGCTGAGCACTTAAGAATTGATGCTTTTGAACTGTGCTGTTGGAGAAGTCTCTTGAGAGTCCCTTGGACTGCAAGGAGATCCAACCAGTCCATTCTAAAGGAGATCAGTCCTGGGTGTTACTTGGAAGGAATGATGCTAAAGCTGAAACTCCAGTACTTTGGCCCACCTCATGCGAAGAGGTGACTCATTGGAAAAGACTGATGCTGGGAGGGATTGGGGGCAGGAGGAAAAGGGGACAACAGAGAATGAGATGGCTGGATGGCATTACTGACTCAATGGACGTGGGTTTGAGTGAACTCCGGGAGTTGGTGATGGCACAGGGAGGACTGGCGTGCTGTGATTCATGGGGTCGCAAATAGTCGGACACGACTGAGCAACTGAAGTGAACTGAAGCGAAGAACCAGTTGAGGTCACCCAGACATTTGATCTACAGAAGCCTCTGTAAAATGACAAATTAGTTTTGTTTTAAAAACAAAGTGCTAATTATATGGCAACTTGTCAGGGTAGCAATAGAAAACCAATACAGCATCTTTTCTCATACCTTACATTGTTCTTTATCACTTTATTCTCCAGCCAAAATATTATTCATTTTCCTATCGTGCAATCCAACTGTCAAATACTTGATCTTTCCATTCTGAGGAATCATTATTCCTACATAACCATTAACTCAAATTTTAGCAAGATGATTGAAAGATGCTTATTCGGTTCTTCTAGGCACCTGGGAGACAAAGACTCAAGAAGCATTACAGAATGTAGGAGGGAGATAATAAAGTTAAAAAGGGTAACGTTACAGTTGGTTACATCATGTTTATCAAGAATTGTATTTGGAGTTGTCAAAAAGTAAGGGTGGTTATTAAAAGACTAAGGTTAGTTATTAAAAGAAGGAAGGGTGAAATTAAGAGACACTTGCCCCTTGGAAGAAAAGCTGTGACAAAACTAGTCAGTGTATTAAAAAGCAGAGATATCATTTGTCAGTAAAGGTCCATATGGTAAAAGCTATGGTAGTCATGTATGGAGAGTTGGACCAGAAAGAATGCTGGGTGCTGAATAATTAAGACATGACTTTACCAACAAATGTCTGTCTAGTCAAGGCTATGGTTTTTCCAGTAGTCTTGTATGGATATAAGAGTTGGACTATAAAGAAAGCTGAGTGCTGAAGAATTTATGCTTTTGAACTGTGGTGTTGGAGAATATTCTTGAGAGTCCTTTGGACTGCAAGGAGATCCAAGCAGTCCATCCTAAAGGAGATCAGTCCTGAGTGTTCATTGGAAGGACTGACATTGAAGCTGACACTCTAATACTTTGCCCATCTGATGTGAAAAACTGACTCATTTGAAAAGACCCTGATTTTGGGAAAGATTGAAGGTTAGAGGAGAAGGGGATGACAGAGGATGAGATGGTTGGATGGCATCACTGACTCAATGAGTGTGAGTTTGAGTAAACTCTGGGAGTTGGTGATGGACAGGGAGGCCTGATGCTGCAGTCCATGGGATCGCAAAGAGTTGGACATGACTGAGAGACTGAACTGAACAAACCAATCAATCATTAAGGAGATCAGCTCTCAATATTTATTGGAAGGACTGATGCTGAAGCTGAAGCTCCAATAATTTGGCCACCTGATGCAAAGAGCCAACTCATTGGAAAAGACCCTGATGCTGGGAAAGATTGAACACAGGAAGAGAAGCAACAACAGAGAATTGTTGAATTCTTGATTCAATAGACATGAATTTAAGAAAACTCCCAGAGGTAGAGAAGGACAGGGAGGCCCAGTGTGCTGCAGTCCATGGAGTTGCAAAGAGTCGGACACNCACAGGAAGAGAAGCAACAACAGAGAATTGTTGAATTCTTGATTCAATAGACATGAATTTAAGAAAACTCCCAGAGGTAGAGAAGGACAGGGAGGCCCAGTGTGCTGCAGTCCATGGAGTTGCAAAGAGTCGGACACAAGTGAGAAACTGATCAGCAAGAAGGATGGTTACTAAATAAGGATTGGGAAGGGTTTGAAATGATTGCATAGATACAAGGGGAGACTTTGAGACTGTAAGTTTCCAGCTGCAGGTATTGTACTGAATACCTCTGGTGATGTCCTTAGGTGTGGTGCAATCAATGAAAATTCAAGGTTTCAGTGTTGCAGAAACATATTCGTGACAAGATCATCAATGGCCCACCTGACTCCTTTTTTATTTTTATTTTTTCTTTTCTGCCTTAACTATGATTCTACACGTACTCAGTCATTCTCAACTCTTTTATGACCTAGTAGACTGTAGTCTGCTAGGCTCTTCTGTCCATGGAAATTTCCAGGCAAGAATATTGTGGTGGATTGTCTTTTTCCTCCTCCAAGGAATCTTCCTGACCCAGGTATCGAACCTGCCTCTCATGTGTATCCTGCATTGGCAGGTGAATTCATTACCACTGTGCCTTCTGGGAAGCCCAAACTGTGATTACTCCATTACAATTTCAATTTGTCAGCATTACACACCTGGGTATTCATATAACAATGATGTGCATACTTGTTTTTATCAATCAGTAAATTCTATTTTTTTTAAATTTATTTATTTATTTATTTTTTAATTTAACTTTACAATACTCTATTGGGTTTGCCATACATCAACATGAATCCACCACAGGTGTACACAAGCTCCCAATCCCGAATCCCCCTCCCACCTCCCACCCCACAACGTCTCTCTGGATCATCCCCGTACACCANAATTTATTTATTTATTTATTTTTTAATTTAACTTTACAATACTCTATTGGGTTTGCCATACATCAACATGAATCCACCACAGGTGTACACAAGCTCCCAATCCCGAATCCCCCTCCCACCTCCCACCCCACAACGTCTCTCTGGATCATCCCCGTACACCAGCCCCAATTCATTTCATACATCTGTACCCTTTGATACCTAGCACTGTATCTGATACATCATAAACTTTCTAAATATATAAAATGTTTAATTGATGTGAGCTCTTATACTTATCCATTCAGTTCTTTTTCTTCCAGATTTCCTAGATGTCTTCTTCTATTTCATTCACTAATATTTATTGAAGGCATATTTTATACCAGAATATCTGTCCAATAGGGGAAGAGCATGAACAGCATAAGCATCTCCTCTTCCTCCATAGAATCCTCACAAGTTCCTTTTGAGAAGATCCAATTACCAAATAAATGAAAACAATAATCTTAGATAGTGATGCTCAGTTAGATGGTCAAATGATATGAGTGACCATTAGAGGGGAGACTGTGATTGAGAGTTGGATAGGCTTTTCCAAGAACATGACCTTGAAGCTGAGCCCAGAAGGGTTTCAAGGAGTCAGTATATGGAGAATTGAGCAGAGAGTGTCCGGGCTCAGGGGATAACTGTAAAATGATGTAAAGAATAGGGTTGAAATGCTTGAAGTAGAGAAACACTTGGATAGTAGCAAACATGCCTGTGACAGAAAGAAAATATTTCAATATGTCTTAGTAGGCTTTAAAGAGAACAGAATGGGGTCGGAGAGAGTGGAGAGAAATAAGTGAAGGAGTTAAGATGTACAAACTCCCAATTGCATAATAAATGAGTTACTGGTATGAAATGTATAGTATGGGAGAGAGAGTAATTATATAATATCTTTGAATGGTGACAGACGGTAGCTAAATTTATCATGGTAATCATTTTGAAATGCATAGAAATATTGAATCATTATGTTATGTACCAGGAACTAACATAGTGTTATAGGTCAAAAACAAACAACCTTATAGAAAAAAAGATAATATTTTTGGTACCAGAAGAGGTAGAGGGTGGGAGTGAAAGGACATTGAATGAAGGCAGCCAAAAGGTACAAACTTCCTGTTATAAGATAATTAAGTACTAGAGATATAATGAACAACATGTTAACAATATAATTAACACTATTGTGTGTTATATATAAAAGTTAAGAGTAAATCCTAAAAGTTCTCATCAGAAAGAGAAAAAAAAAATTTTCCCATATTTTAGATTTTGTATCTATATGGAATGATGGATGTTAACTAAACTTGTGATGAGTCAAATCATGTTATCTTAGACAATTCTGTATGTTAATTATGTCTCAATAAAGTTGGAAGGAAAGTTAAGTGTCTCTGGTTAATCTCTATGCCAACAAGGGCTAACAGAAATTGTGACCTTGATTACTTGAAGTAACTAATTGTACTATAAAATATAAAAGAGCTAAAATAGTGTATTGTGTCTATTTGAATATATCATGCCCCCATCAGACAACTTTGTGATATGACCATAGAACTTGTATGGTTTTATTTTTACATATAAAGGGTCTGTTTCAATTGTTTCAGTTACAAAAAAAAAAAAAATCAGGCAATGCTAATAAGCACATTGTCTTTAAATTTGTCCTATAATTTTTTTCTTAAAAAAATATGTCTCTATAATTTTAAAATATATATTTAAATGTGGTCTAAAGGAAAGTAACACTGACTATTCACTGGAAGGACTGATGTTGAAACTGAAACTCCAATACTTTGGCTACCTGTTGTGAAGAGCTGACTCACTGGAAAAGACCCTGATGCTGGGAAAGACTGAAGGCAGGAGGAGAAGGGGAAGACAGTGGATTGAGATGGTTGGATTGTATCATTGACTGAAAGGACATGACTTTGAGCAAACTAGGGAAGATAGTGAAGGACAGAGAACCCTGGTATACTGCAGTCTATTGGGTTGCAAAGAGTCAGGCATGACTAAGCAACTTAACAATAACAACAACAAAATGATAGTACAGTTAAAGTGAAGTAGTCTAGAATGTCACACTAAGTAATTTGTACTGACCATGGGCTTCAACTGCCTTATCTAATCATGAGATTTGAAGAAAGTGCTCTCTAATCTTTTAGCTCTACAAAAACAGTAAGACCTGTCTTAGCTATATGCATAATCTACTGTATTCTTCCAGGAATGCTTTATAAAAAGGGCTACATTGGGGTGTTTAAAAGGTAATTGAAAATCACATATTTCAACCTCTCATCAACAGTGAGAATTTTAACATTTTTGAGCTAAGTATTCAAAATTATATCTCTATAAATGCATGATAAAATAGATGATTTGAGAGACAAGCCCATGTTTGATGATTCAAAATTACAATAGTTCCACTGAAAAAATTACTGTATTAACTGCAAGTTCTGAGGTAGTGAATTATGAGAAATTAAAGTTGTAATTGCACTTTAGGGTATCCACATATTTTTTCCCTTATCTATGTTTGTCTTCCTGATAATTTATTCATATATTTTTCTTTACATTATCATTTTTTAAAAATAAAACTTAAGTCTTGACTTAGGTGGCAGGAACCTCCAGGGAACAGAAATACAATGTTTCAAAAACATAAGGAGATGAATTTCCTACCCTGACTTGTGACTGTCACATTTTTCTGTAAGAGCTAGACCATGTGATTTTTTTTTATAAAATGAGTATTTTTGAATTCTTACTCTCCATCATCTCTTGGTCCTCTCTCATTTGAAATCCTTGGACTAGTTTAAAGGGTGAAAACACCCACAGTCCAATCCTTACTGCCTTACATTTGCTGTCATTCTGCAACTGTGAAAACCTTTGTCTAAGTTTCAAATTTCATCTCTTCAGTTTCCAGTGGGTTGTTGTAGAAAAGTCTGTGAACCTCATGCTGAATTCCAAGGCCTCATTTGGCATATCGGCTAACTGGAGACATATGACATTTCACCCCTATCCTGGGCTCACAGCTTCTAGCTTGCTCCTCACACACTTTTTGCTTAAAGCCTTAAAAATTGTTCCAAATATGTGTATGATATGTATTTAGAATTACTAGAGTTCACCAGCAGTCCAATCATTTGTATGTATGTTTCTTTTCTTTCTGTTCTTTCTTCCTTTTTTGCCTTCTTTCTGTCCTCTTTCTCCCTATTCCTCACCCTCTTTTCTTCCTTTCCTTCTGTCCTTCTTTTCTTCCTCCCTTTCTTTCTTTCTCTCTTTCTGTTTCTTCTTTTTCCACATTTTAGCTAACAAAACACAAAGGTTTTATTTTTAATTTTCTCAGAAAACATCTGCTATTTACTTTCTTATTTCTTCACATCAAAACTTCTTACCATCCTTTTATTCCTAGTGTGAGAAAAATTTTGTGCAATATTTTATTTTTCAATATTGCCTTTTGAAGTATTCCTAAGTGGACAGATCTATTAATACATAACTATGAAACACAAATGTTCGGCTCCCAGGAAATGTACCATACATGAAACTTGGCGGTCAAGAATAGGAAGAGCAGAATAACCACTGTTAATATGTGTCCACAATTTTTACAATATAAAATCTTAAGTGTTATTTAATGTTAAAACCAAATCTGAAGCTTGCCTTTTCCTTTATGGCTAACTATATTTTCTGATATAAATTAAATCACACTACTTATGCAGTTAACAATTTACTTTAATTGGGTAAGTAATAGTGCCATGTTTACGAGCTAGGTCTTTAGAGCCAGACTCTGGTATTGAAATCCCTTCAGGCCCTAAGAGTATATTGTTGTTCAATTGCTTAGTCATGTCCAACTGTTTGCGATCCCATGGACTGCAGCATGCCACACTTCCCTGTCCTTCACCAACACCAGGAGCTTGCTCAAACCCATGTCCATCGAGTCTGTGATGCCATCCAGCTAACTTATGCTTTGTCATTCCCTTATCCTTCTGCCTTCAATCTTTCCCAGCATCAGAGTCTTTTCTAATGAGTAAGTTACTTGCATGAGGTGGCAAAGTATTGGAGTTTCAGCTTTAGCATCATTTCTTCTAATGAATATTTAGGGTTGATTTCTTAAGGATTGACTGGTTTGATCTCCTTGCAGTCCAAGGGACTCAAGAGTCTTCTACAACACTGCAGTTCAAAAGCATCAGTTCTTTGGTGCTCAGCTTTCCTTATGGTCCAGCTCTCACATCAGTACATGACTACTGGAAAAACCATAGCTTTGACCATATGGACCTTTGTCAGAAAAGTAATGCCTCTGCTTTTTAATATGCTATCTAGGTTTGTCATAGCTTTTCTTCCAAGGAGCAAGCATCTTTTAATTGTATGGCTGTAGTCACCATCTGCAGTGACTTTAGAGCCCAGAAAATAAGTCTGTCACTGTTTCCATTGTTTCCGTGTTTATTTGCCATGAAGTGATTGGACCAGATGCTTAGTTTTTTGAATGTTTAATTTTAAGGCAGATTTTTCACTCTCCTCTTTCACCTTCATCAAGAGCTCCTCTTCAATTTTAATATATATTATTGTTCAGCTTAGTAAGTTTCCACCATCTTAAAGTCTANTGTTTATTTGCCATGAAGTGATTGGACCAGATGCTTAGTTTTTTGAATGTTTAATTTTAAGGCAGATTTTTCACTCTCCTCTTTCACCTTCATCAAGAGCTCCTCTTCAATTTTAATATATATTATTGTTCAGCTTAGTAAGTTTCCACCATCTTAAAGTCTATTTCTGACAATTAATTATAAAAATAGCTATATATATAATTTTTTCATATATATTATATATATATATATATATTTTTTTTCCCCCTCATCAATACCAGGCAGATGAGATCACCAGCAGTTAACTAGTCACATGTATTCACAGCCTGGGGGAGAAGGGCACTGCTTCTTACAGGGCTACTCAGAGGTTGCATTTGGGAATAAAGAGAACAAGCAGGAGCTGTGAAAGGCAAGCTTTATGGTAACAAGAGTGTAAATCAGGCCCTGATCCCTGCAGAAGGATGTGATGATTTGTCTGAGTAATTTTGTGGGTTGGCTGGAGAATAAAACCTGCTAGGTTTAAAACCAAGTGAAAAACAATTTGTCCCTCTGATAGGGGAAACAGCTGGATGCGAGCATATGTTAAGGATTCTCACGTGCCGGGCACTGTTGGGGATCAACATATGTGGTGGAGGGAGAATAGAGAGAGATTAAGCAACAAAAGAAGTCACACTGTGCAGTGAGCCCAAAAAGTCTTGTCTAGTCCACCCAGATCTCTGCAGCACACATGGTCCCTCAGAGTTTTCCTATGGTGGCCCAACACAGTGAGGGATGTGCTCTTGACGAAGTCAGTTATCTGCAGCTGACACAAGTGCCAAAGGAGTGGATGGCAGTCTGCTGGACCACACTTAAAACACTGGGAAAGTGTTTCTTTCCTGTAGAGTTAACTGGATGGTACAACTCTGTAAGGAAATAAAACAAGTCAATCCTAAAGGAAATCAGCCTTCATTGCTCAACGGACTAGTCCATCAGCAAGGACCAATGCTGAAGCTGAAACGCCAATATTTTGGCCATATGATGCGAAGAGCTAACTCACTGGAAAAGACCCTGATGTTGGGAACGATTGAAGGCAAAAGGAGAAGAAGGTGGCAAAGGATGAGATGGTTACATAACATTGTCAACTCAATGGACATGAATTAGAGAACACTCCAGGAGATAGCGGAGGACAGGGAAGCCAGGCATGCTGCAGTTCATGAGCTCTAAAGGAGTGAGACAAAACTTAGCAAATGAACAAGAACAACAACAAGATTCATTTCCTTGAAGGACCAGCTCCTTCAAGATTCCACTAGGCCTCTTTTCCTTAAGAAAATGTAAGAAGTGAGAGTAGCATGACTGAAGATGCTAGCTTCTGTAGGTGTGCCTAGGGCCTTATATTGACATTCATCACCTCTACTATCATTCATCCTTAGAGTCCCTTCACCTTCAGTGTCTACTTCTGATTGATCACTTACCTAAGAATGTGACATAAGCTTTAATTATTGTTGCTCTCTTTACATAAAATTAAAATGTATGTAGATGAGAAATAACATCTTATTTAAGATAATTTGTCTTTAAATATTTATACATATATTTGCTAGAATTCAAAACTTTATTCAGGTATTTAAGAAAAGTGGGGAAATTAAGAAAATTATATTGAAAGCAAGGAAGGAAGGATAGAAGGAAAGCGGGAAAGAGAAAAAAAAGACCATCAAATATGATATGCTTTCAGAGAATGAATGCACTGATGCTTAAAATATTTTAAGGTTGCTGAATTTCTTTCCGACCACTAAAAACTGTCTCAACAGGATAATGTAGGCATTATGTCACATGCACATCAAAATTTTGGCATATTTTATACGCCCAGTTTTTTTTTAATAGACTAAACATGAAAATAGAACTACAAAGCAACACTTAAGCCTTTTGATCTGGGCATTAAATTCTCAGGAAAAGTGATTTAGCTTTCTTCATAGAAGCCTGCTCATTACATAAGGCCAAGCTGAGACGTGTTGGTATATTTTTTCATCCTTAGTGCTATATTACAACATTCCACTGACAGTAAAGTATCTCCTGCTGTGACAAGTATTGATCTTATTTTTCCTTTGAGGCTCCTAACAAGCCAAACTGTAGCTTCCTAAAATATTTAGCTGGAGTGGTAGTTTGTCAGAACTGTAAGTTAACAAGAAATTTACTTTAATTCTCCATTGGAAAAATAAAACACAGTTTATATTCTCCATGTATTTGCTGACTGCATAATTTCTTTATCAGCTTAATGACTGAATGATTCAAAAATTGGAGCCAAGAGTCTTTTTCATTTTCCTTAAGTATACATGTGTTTTGTCAAGTTAGAAGAATAATCAAGTTTTCATATATGATAATATAAAACAGAAAATTACAGAGCAATAAATCTATCATGAATTGATGTTTTAAAGTTATTTCTATATGCAAATGTATATTAAATAGTCTGTCTAAATAATAAGAAAGCAAGAACATATAGTTAATATGTCTTTCTTACTCATACCATGGTTTTATAAAAATTGTAAATGAACATGGTGATTGAAACCAAAAATCTAGAGGATGTTGTTGATGAGATTCAATTAGTGTGTTAATAGCAGTTTACAGATAATACTTTTTCAAAGATAAACTTACTAATGATATTTGGTCTAAAGGAATTTTTTGTAATAAAAATAAGAATGTAAATATCTATAATACTAGAAATTACTACGTTACCTAACAAGCAAATAAGCATATGATATGTTTAAATAAAATTGCAGATTTTGCAATGGAAATTCATTCTTCAAAGACATAGAAATGAAGTAATAGCAAATGGATTATTTACTCTTTTCACTCAGCATTCTAAATCATACTATGTAGGGAGAAAATAGCCTACTTAAAAAAAAGAGACCCCATGTTCATAAATTATCACAATTAACATCTGAAATATATAGTGTGTCATTCAAGCTCTTACTTATTGTGTTGTTGTTGTTGTTCAATAAATAAGTTGCATCCTACTCTTTGTGACCCCATGGACTGCAGCATGCCAGACTTCCTTGTCCTTCAGTATCTCTTGGACTTTGTTTAAACTCATGTCCATCTAGTCAGTGATGCCATCCGACCATCTCATCCTCTGTTGCCCCTTCAACCTCCAGTCCTCAAATTTTCCCAGCATCAGGATCTTTTTCAATGGGTCAGCTCTTCGCATCAGGTGGCCAAAGTACTGGAGCTTCAGCTTCAGTATCAGTCATTCCAACCAACATTCAAGGCTGATTTTCTTTAGGACTGAATGGATTGCTTTCCTTTATTACCCTTTCTATTGTATTCTGATCCACATATGAAAATGTTATCTACCTTATACTTAAATTATCTATTTTTCTTTTGTTGGAAATCACATATTGAAGAAAAATTTCTCATTATCTGTTACATACATGTACAGACACAGTAGTATCGCACATTGAACTGTCTTTATCCATGGAGGAAAGTCTCAGGTCTGATAAGAGTATATTCATGTGTTAATAGCTGAGCACTGAACATGCCTCAAATATTTATGCATTAGAGTTAACAATATTTTCTTTTAAATATAAGGGCTTGTAATTTCAAATTTGATCCCAAAGGAATGGAGTAAAATTGTGTCCATCTCAACTAAAGAAAGAAAAATAAGAAAAAAAAAATCCTCTCTGGAGAAAATTCTTTGTCAATTACCTAAAAAGATGTTTGGTATAAGAAACAGAGTGTACACCCCTACAACTGGGATTCATTCAGAGTCTCATGATTTTTTTTTTCACAAGTGAATGTAAAAAATTAAACCAGAAACTAGATATCCTTTAATTAACTATAGAAATTCCAAATATCTTAAATCCTACATAAGGAGGACAAAAATTTTATGCATCTGTTCATGAATAAAACAGTAGCCCATGTTTCAGAGTAGATCAGAAAGCTTCCAGAATAGTACCATAAGTTGCATGAAATTATCTCTAACATAAATCTAACACAATGTCTCATCCACATGGTCACATATAATGCTTTAGATATCTCATTTATTATATATGGAGAAGATGGGAATCCTGTTTTCAACTGCTCTGTGGCTTATTTTCTATTAATTCCTCATGGGTGTTCACATTTCTTATGTAATGGAATTTCTAAATACAGTTTCTTGCTTTTAGGACATTTACACTGTAATACAAAATTTTTCAATAAGATTTGCAAAATTTCAACAGTTTCCACATTAAAAAGACAAAAATATTACTATTTATTTAAGAAGAGAATCCTTTATAACAGTATTAAGCTTTTGATTTTATCCATTTTATGGTAACTATGCTGAGTATTATTTGATTTTTGCAAACTGTGTTCCTATATATATATATATATATATATAACATGTATACATTCACAAGCAAATTCATATAGCACTTCATAGAAAGGAAATTCTCCAGTTAAAAACTAGAAAATTTCTAGTGCCATTTGGAAATAAAAGTAGGTGATGAAATACATTAAGAGTTTCTGTGTGTCTTTAAAATTGATAAAGTAAAAAAATTAACAGCATATGACATTATGTTTATGTCATTGTACAGTATAAGATTATATAGAATACAAGTTATAACTTATTTTTTGTATTTTAAAATTCACTTCCATTTAACCTACAAAGATACATTGAATGTATTATTCTAAGTAAATAAATAAGGTATGTTTCCTAATGGTGTCCATAGTTCAGTTCAAAATAACAAATTCTTCTAAACTTCATTACTAATTATGTGTGTTGTGAATTAATGTTACTAACCACACACTAATACTGAATGTTTCATACCTGAAAGTTTTCCAAAGCAAGGTTATGCTGATCTAAACTCATTTTATTTTACAGTCTAAGAAAGATACAGATAATTGATTAAAAATATAGTTCAATATATTGCTAATCATGTGGCATTTATCATTTAATTACTTTACTTTTAATGTAAAAATGTAAAATTACCCTTAATCATTGTTTCAAGTTAGAGCTAGTTTTCTTTAAACTAAATTAAATGCTTTCGGATATACCAAGTCTGATATGGAATGGAAAGTCCAAAGATAGCGTTATGTAGATATTCTTGCCTGGAAAATCTCATGGATGGAGGAGCCTGGCAGGCTACGGTCCATGGTGTCGGGCTGACTGAGTGACAGGACTGAGCGACTTCACTTAATTTCACGTCAATTAAGCAATTAACTGTCTTCCACTCACACTATCTTCTAAAGTAATCCCAAATATTTCTGTCTGTTTGTTATCCTTCAGCTACTCTCCTGACAACGATTCCTTTTCTGGAGGTGTTTGCAAAGAAATCTCTAAGAAATTCCATCTGAAAATAGAGTCGACAACCCCTATTTACAGTAACCTGATCATATTAGTCCACCTAAAGGAATTATTTTAGTGGGACATCATTTGAGTTCTATATAAGCTCATATGAAACATAAAAGACACTGAAACACTTTGCTTTTACTTAATTGAGTAATATCAGCATGTATAATAGGGCTCGTGTAATAGGGCTAAATTATTTTCGTACTTTAAATAATTTAAGGATTTCCCTTTTGGCTCAGAGGTTAAAGGGTCTGCCTGCAAGGCGGGAGACCCAGGTTCAATCTCTGGGTGGGAAAGATCCCCTGGAGAAGGAAATGGCAACACACTCCAGTATTCTTGCCTGGAGAATTCCATGGACAGAGGAGCCTAGTAGGTTACAGTCCATGGGGTCACAGAGTCGGACATGACTGAGTGAGTTCACTTTCACTTTCAAATAACAACTTAAGCTACTATTTTTGGTTAATAATAGTGACTGTACTAACTTTTCAAAGAGATTACTAAATCTAGAAAATGGGCTAAACAATTTACCTGAAGTATCATGTTTATTTTAATTTTTTTTAATCACAATCCTATGGAAAGTAAGATGAAAGTCCTTCACGGGATCAGGAAATGTAATGTCATGTTTAACAGCATTATTTACAAAGTCCTAGGCAGTTATTGTACTTCCCTCAAACCTTAGTTGGTAAAGAATCTGCCTGTAATGCAGGAGACCCAGGTTTGATCCCTGGATCAGGAAAATCCCTTGGAGACAGATATGGCAACCCACTCCAGTATTATAGCCTGGAGAATCCTCATGGACAGAGGAGCCTATGAAGATATAGTCAGCGGGGCTGCAAGACTGGACATGACTTAGAGACTAACAACCAGGCAGTTATTTTTTAATGTGCATCATAAATGCCTTTTGTAAATACATATAGAGTATTATGACCATTAATTCATTTATACCTTTGTGAGTGTGTATGTTTTATGATATTTCAGTTCTTTTAATTTCTATTTATACCTGGAGTTAAGATCAACATTATAAAACAAATCAAAAAGAGAAGAGAAAGGTAAGGTGGTGAGGGTGGTTGGACCATCAATGAGCAAGCGAGCCTAAGTAAAAGCAAGGGCAAAAGAAATGCAAATAATTCTACATTTAATAACTCTTTACTTAATAAGCATAAATTGGGCTTCACTGGTGGCTCAGAGGGTAAGAATCTGCCTGCAGTGTGTGAGAACACAGGTTATATCTCGGGGTAAGGAAGATCTGGAAAAGAGAATGGCTACCCATTCCAGTATTCTTGCTTGGAGAATTCTGTGGACAGAGGAGCCTGGTGGGCTACAGTCCATGAGGTCACAAAGAATTGGGCATGACTGTGTGATTACCACACTTTCAAATGGTGCAAACACTTTCTTTGTGGCTACCATTTCAAGAGAAATCTGAAACTTTGCTACATGTCAAATTTGTCAAATGCATTTAATGTCTTTCTCAAACAATGTTGCACAAAGATTGCATGTCAATTTTATTTTAGCTTTGCTAACTTCTCTAGCAATCTGTAAAGAAACTTAAAGTGTGTTCATGTGCAAATTGTAGGAAATAACCATTGCAGATCAGCTGAATTAATATTTATTTATTAGAAAGCTGTCACCATAACACATGCAAAGTGACCAAAATAAATATGTATGAACAAATGGATTTCTAAATATCTTACATTTACTTTTCTCTAAAAAAAGTGGCTAGAACTGACAAACTATAGGTCCAAACATATCTGATGATTGACATATATGGATTAGTGGTTGAACAACAAATTCTCCCATCCAGATTTGAATCTGGCCTCATCAGTTGCTATCTTTGTGAACTTGGGCAAGTAACTAAACTTTGTGTGTTTAGTGACTGAGCATGGGTGCTCAGTCACTCAGTTGTGTCAGACTTTTTGCGACCTCATGGCTCTGTCTGTGGAATTTTCCAGGCAAGAGTACTGCAGTGGGTTGCCATTTCCTACACCAGGAGATCTTCCTGACCCAGGGATCAAGCCCACATTTCCTTCATATCCTGCATTGGCAGGTGGATTCTTTACCACTGTGCCATTTGGGAGGCCCTTTACTAAACTTCTCTGTCTTCTTTTCAATGAAGCTGAAATAGTGTTTACCTTATAATGTTGTGCTGAGAATTAAATATCGAAATACATGGAAAGTGTTTAGAATACATATTGACATGAAGTAAGTGTTTGTTATCATTATGCAAATGATCATAAGAAAAATGAAAATGTCTACCCAAAATTAAATTTTGATTATACAAATATTTTATTTCAATTCATAAAATATATAAAATATATTTAGAATTCCAAGTAATATTGTTAATTTGTTAATCCAAATTTATACTACCACCCCTGGTTTACATACTTCTCACCTATTTAGGGAGAGTATTTAACACATTGTAAAACCTAAAATATAAAAGGAAACCGAAGCTATCAAATATGTTATATTATATGATATTTTAATTTTTTATCCTAAAATATCATCCAAGTATTATGTCATTTTTGAAGTGTATGTAGGTTTTATTTTTAAACTTCAATGAGTTGCATCTTTCTCATACTTGCACACATATAAATATGTATATGTATATATTTAAATACTCATTCAAATATTGAAATTGTATGTATATAAAGTTCAGAATTTTTAAAATTCTACTCAACATTTTCTAGAATGCATTGTTTATTTAAAAAGCTAACAAAAAACCAAAATATATTCTTTGATATTAGTGCTTACTAAAGATTCCACTTTTAACTTTTTCTTACCACAAGGCTCTACCATCAGATATGTATGTATATATATAATATATATACATATATTTATGTTTATGGTTCATTCTTCATCCTCTCACTTGTCCTTATTGACCATTCATTAACCTATTCATTTTCATCTAGACATTAGTTTCTACTTTTTACTAAGTATTCTTGGCAACCTTGTAACTGAAATTTCCTTCCATACAAATTTCCAAAACAATCTCAGACTCAACAATCTTTTACTTTGTTAGCCTCATTACCTGTTAATGAAACAAAAGAGTTTCCCCATAGTTTCACTATGCTAACTTTACTTTTCTATTTACATTCCACAAATATCATGAATCTTGTTTCTAGCCTATGTGTATCACCCCAAATGATCGAGTCAGAAGCTGTTATAGGATTATGTGTGTATTTATGTTCACAATCTAAAGTCAGATTCCTCAGTTATTCATTTTCTGTTTCATTTTCTTTTCTAGAAAAGGACACTTTTTCTCTCCTCTGTCTATTCTCATGGGCTTCCCAGGTGGCGCCAGTGGTTAAGAACCCCCATGGACACAGGAACCTGGTGGGCTACAGACCATAGAATCACAAAGAGTCAGACATGACTGAAGTATCCATGGGATTCTCTGTCCATGGGATTCTCCAGGCAAGAATATTGGAATGGGTTGCCATGCCCTCCTTCAGGGGATCTTCCCAGCACAGGGATCAAACCTGCGTGTCCTGCATCTCTTGCATTGGCAGGTGAGTTCTTTACCACTAGCACCACCTGGGAAGCCCAATATCAGTATTAATTTATTTAAAAATAATTTTATCACCTTCTCTCTGAATAAGACATACAGATGGCCAACAGGCACATGAAAATATGCTCAAAATCACTAATCATTAGAGAAATGCAAATCAAAACTACAATGAGGTTTCACCTCACACTGGCCAATTGGCCATTAGTAAAAAATCTATAAACAATAAATGTTGGAGAAGGTGTGGAAAAAATGGAGGCCTTCTTACACTGTTGATGGGAAGGTAAATTGGTACAACCATTATGGAGAACAATGCAAAAAATAAAAATAGAGCCAGCAATCCCACTCCTGGACATAAATCCAGAGAAAACTATAATTAAAAGGTATGTGTGCACCCTAATGTTCTCTGTTATTTATAATAGCCAGGCTGTGGAAGCAACCTAAATGACAATTGACAGAGGAATAAATAAAGAAGACGGTGGTACATATTACAACAGAGTATTACTCAGCCATAAAAAAGAACAAAATAATGCCATTTGCAGTAACATGGTTGGACCTAGAGATTGTCATATTGAATGAAGTCAGACAGAGAAAGATAAATATCATATGATGTAGCTTATATGTGGAATCTAAAAAATGGTAAAAATGAACTTATTTGCAAAACAGAGTTACAGATATAATAAACAAACTTATGGTTATCAGAGGAGGACGTGGAGGGGAGTAAATTTAGAAATTAGGATTGACATTTACATACTATTATATGTAAAATATTACATATAATATAATAATATGGGCTTCCCTGGTGGCTCAGAGGTTAAAGCATCTACCTCTGATGTGGGAGACCCGGGTTCGATTCCTGGGTCGGGAAGATCCCCTGGAGAAGGAAATGGTAACCCACTCCAGTATTCTTGCCTAGAGAATCCCATGGACAGAGAAGCCTGGTAAGCTATAGTCCATGGGGTCGCAAAGAGTCGGACATGACTTAGCGACTTCACAGTGCAGTCACAGTATATGTAAAATTTATAACTAATAAATACTTATTGTATTGCACAGGGAACTCTACTCAGTATTCTGTATGACCCACATGGGGAAAGAATCTTAAAAATAGTGGATATATGTGAGGGTATAACTGACTCACTTGCAACTAGCACAATGTTGCACAAATAAATACTTCAGTAAAAATTAAAATTAAAATAATTTGAAATACTAAGTGATGACCCTCTTCTTCCAAGTGAAAAGTGAAAGCCACTTAGTCCTGTTCAACTTTTTGCAATCCCGTGGACTGTAACCTGCCAGACTCCTCTGTCCATGGAATTCTCCAGGCAAGAATTCTGGAGTTGGTAGCCATTCCCTTCTCCAGGGGATCTTCCGAACCAGAAATCGAATCCACATCTATTGCACTGCAGGCAGATTCTTCACCATCTGAGCCACCCTAAAAAAAACAGTTGCACCATTTAATTTCCCAGTAACAGACAACCGGATTCAATGTGTCTTCTACTTAGCTTCTGTGATACTTTTTTTTGGTAAGATTTCAACATGCTCAGTTATTCCTTTTGTTTTTCATTTTGGTTTCCTTTCCCTTCCCCAAGTAACTAACTAATACATTGTTTCCAAAGACATTCGTTGTGGATTTTCTACTTTTCTGTCTCTACATGATTTCCTTAAATGATATGATTAAATAACATGATTTAAATAACATATTTTTCACTTAAAATTACTTATTTTTAGTTGGAGGATAATTGCTTTACACAGTTGTGTTGGTTTCTGCCATACAACAACATGAATCAACCATAGTTATGTGTGTCCCCTAACTCTTAAACCTTCCTCTCATCTCCTTCTCCATCTCACCCCTCTGTGTTGTCACAGAACACTGGTTTGAGCTCCCCAAGTCATAGAACAAATCCATATTGGCTATCTATTTTACATATGGTATTGTATATGTTTCCAAGCTGCTCTCTCAATTTGACCCACTGTCTCCTTCCCCTGGGAGATAGTGAAGGACAGCAAAGCCTGGTGTACTGAAGTCCATGGGATCACAAAGAGTCAGACGCGACTTAGCAACTGAACGACAACAACAATAACTCATTCCCCTACTGTGTCCACAAATCTGTTATCTCTGTCTGAGTCTCCATTCCTGCCCTGCAAATAGTTTGATCAGTACCATCTTTCCAGATTCCATATATTATGTGCTAGTATACTATATTTGTTGTTCTCTTTCTGACTTCACATTGTATAATAGGTTCCAGGTTCATCCACCATGTTAAAAATTACTCAAATGCATTCTTACTTCACAAAAATTATATATACAACTCATTCTTTTTTTTGCTCTTGAAAATTAATTATACAGTATCTATATATGTGGCCTGCAATACAGTAATGTATTCAAAACAGAACTGCCAAATATTTTCTCAAATCTTCTTTTCTAATCTATTTGCTAAATTAGGGTAAGTTATATCAGCAGCATTTTAGTTATTCACATTGAAAACATTCAAATGATCTTTACCATCCCACACATCAAGTTCATTTTATCTCCAAAATGTGATTCTGTTCCTCCCACGTCTTTCCGTGTATTTTGATGTAACTGTAGCTCATATACTTTCATGCGTTTCCTGGATTATACCAGCAGTCTCTTAAAAGTTTCTTGTCTTGTTTTGTCTTTCAATTTTTCTCTCCTTTCATCCATTTAAAAAATAAATATTTTAATTTGTAATAATGTTAGATTTACAGCAAATTTGTGAGCATATCTGGGAGATCCCAAATTGGGATCCCAAATTGGGATCATTTGTCCCAATTGTTGACATGTTACATTTAGTGTGTTACATTTGTCAAAATTAGTGAACCAGTATAGAAGCATTGGTATTAACTGAAGTCCACATATTATTTTGATTTCCTTATTTTCCACCTAATAATCTTTTTCTATTCCCAGATCTTACATAGGATGTCATATTGCATTTAATGCAGACTCTTCTTGGTTGTGACAGTTCCTCAGAATTGTTTTTGGTGACCTTGACAGTTGTGAGGAATACTGGTCAGGTATTTTGTAGAATGCCCTTCAGTTAGGATTATCTAGCATTTTTCTCATATATACACTGGGATTATATGTTTTGGATATGGAACCACAGAAGTACTGTGCCATTCTCATCACATCATGTCAAGGGTATATACTTTTAAAATGACTAATTTATTTGCAATCTAGAATTTTTCTTTTTATTTGTAAAACTATCCTCATATCATCACATATACCATATGTAAAGAAAGTATAGCCTCAAATAGGTTATAAATATGCTTATAAAGTATTTTGTAAACAAGTTGAAGTCACTTGCTGAATTATGAAATTTCTAATTGCTATGTTTCTTTTTTTGCACATTGTTAACATGTAACTGTACATTTAGATAATTGAAAAGCACTTGAAGACTGTGATGGTCTTAAGCTTTCCTCACGGAAAAGTTAATTTTATTCTTTACTTGGTCCTAAGGAAACAGAGTCAGACATGACTGAAGTGACTTAGCAGCAGCAAAGGAACAGTGGACCAACAATCAATGAGTGAAATTTTCTCAAAAATGATGTTTCACGTTGAAATTGTCAAAAAGTTTCATGTAGACTTTGTTTTCTAAGTTTACAGAATAAACATAAGAAAAAATATCATAATTGAAATGAAATTCAATTTCCATTTCTAATATTTGCACAAATATTTAATACAAATATTAAATTTGTATCAGAAGCAAGCACAATAAAAGGCCTGTGTATCTTGTGGCTAAGATACACACCAACAACAACAACAACAAAAATTTGTCCAAAACATTTACAATTTTTTATTTTGTTTTATGTAGGAAACAGTAAAGGAAGAAACTGATGCTTCTTTCTTCCTTCACTCTCATTTCCTTGTTTTGTCCTTCCTACCTGCTTGCCCACTTTACTGCCTCTCTTCTTTCAAGAAAACCATTGATACTGCAGATTTCGGATGAGTTTTGAAGCCTAAATATTCAATTCCAACTTGATGCAAACTATTCTTTGTGTTTCATTGTATATACTTCTTCTCTCTCTCTTTCTCTCTCTCTCTCTCTCTTTTATTTTTTTTGGAGACGTGATATTGAGTATAAAACTGTTTTTAAAAATTGAAAAAATTAGTTGAAGGAATTTATCTGATTCTCTGGCCTTCCTCTGAGTACCACATTAAGAAATTTTTAAATTATTTTAAATGTCAAAACTAAAAACACTTCGTCTGAATTCAGCACAAATGTAGAATGCCCTTGATTTATTGACAATGGATCATTTATTTATTAAAGAAAACAGTAGAACCCTTTGCCAATCAAGATAAGTATTTGAGGCTATGGCCTTCAGTATCTAATTTCAAGAGGCTTACAAGTATGTGTCTATGTGAAATCTAAGTATATTGAAACTTGAAATACAGAGGTATTAATTATGCTTAAGAGAAAATAGAAAACACTGTGAAAAATTGTTTATAAATCATCAGCCAGCAATTGGATTCATGTCGATGTATGGCAAAGCCAATAGAGTATTGTAAAGTAAAATAGAGTAAATTTTAAAAAATAAAATAAAAATAAAATAAAATAAAATAACATTAAAATTTTTTTCTCACAACCTCAGACTTAAAGTTATTCTGCTAGTGTCCACATAACTCACAATATTTCAGAAAACTAGATTCCAATTGTCTTTGTTAACCTGTGCTTACAAGAAATATCATAAAATTACACAGGTACATATATTATTTAAAAGTAATTTAATCCTTTTCTAGTTTCTACTCCTTCTCTCTCTCTCTTGCTCTGTGTAGTTATTCACTGAGTGTTATTCATATTTTTAATGTTTTATGACCTATTTTTATTTTCATTTAAATTTGAAAAGCTAAGCTATAATTTGGGAATCAGGGAGCAAAGTCATCAATGTCAGGAGAATGCTATAGGATATGGCAAAGACATGATGTGAAACAGAGTGAATCCAATAGAACTTCTGTAATAATATAGACTTTCAGTGTAGGAGTGTAGTTAATTGACATAAGGTTTTGACTTCAGGGCATGAAAGTAGCCAAAGCAATGATGCATGAACAGCACCTGCTGCTCAGCTGTGGGTTGAAGAGAAAACATAAAATGATCTCTTTAGGTTATATAAAGAGAAATGTCTTAGTGATACTTGAAGAACACTTATCTACATCTTAAAGCCAAGGGTACTTTTGTTATTATTTATAATTTGAAGTGATATGTTATTTCTAATAATTTTTAATAATAAAAATGATGCTAAAAAATTCATCAAGGGTTTTGTTTAACATATAATGTGCTATACTCAGTTGCTCAATTGTGTCTGATTTTCTGTGACCCATGGACTGTACCCCACCAGGCTCCTCAGTCTGTGGAATTTTCCAGACAAGAATACTGGAGTGGGTTGCCATTTGCTGCTCCAGGGGATCTTACCGATCCAGGGATCGAACCTACATCTCTGTTGTCTCCTGCATCTCCTGAAGTGGCACGCAGATTCTTTACCACTAGCCCCACCTGGCAAGCCCATATAACATATAATATTTAGTAATAAATCTTCATCTAGTCTTCAGGAAAATAAGCCACACTGTGCATACTTGTGATACTGAGCATATTTTGTAGCAATCTCTTGCCCTGCACTGTTACTATTACCTCACTTCATCTTCAGAATACTGTATCTTAATGTCATCATTTCATGAACATTTTGCAGATGAAAAATCTTTATATAACTCAAAGGTTAAAGAACAGCAAAACACCACACAGCTAGAGAGTGGTTAAGCTAGTGTGCAAAACAATTCTCATTAAAATGCAACTGTGGAACTGGTGATTATTAATTTAATATACACTAAAAACAACTAAATTTTAATGGGACTTTTTATTAAAGCAATTTTTAAGCAATAGATTAACAGGTAATGCTTGCTAAAGGGTACAAAATAATTCTGACTTTTAAAGTTATGACAGTATGCAATTTTCATAGTGAAAAGTAAGAAATACATTTAAAATATATTTTGTTGGCATGCATCCACCTTTAGGGATACATTTTTAATTTTCAAATTTTAGCCAAGACTGACATTTAAGTAGTGTGATTTCCTATATTTTAGATAAGCTAGGCTATAGCACAATAAACTGCAGTTTAGAAGGAAAATCAACAATCTGAAATCCATATTGTACCCAGAGATTAGGTGTCAACTGTCCTTGCAAATATCGGAATAGAGTGAAATAAAATAAAGCAACAACAAAAACAAACAAAAAAGATAATTTGGTCATCCATCTGAAGAATACTGTTGACCAAGTAACTGAAAAAGATGTATGGAAAGTTTAAGTCAAAAAGAATAAAGGTACAAAGGTAGGGAATTTTGCAGAAAAACAGATGGTAGTGCTTGCTGATTTTTGAATTACAAAATTATACCAGACATCACTTCTACACAGACCCTGACTTCCATTTGGCATGAGCTTTGTGTCCTCATCTTTTGCAGACAGAAGATAGAAGAATACAGAGTACATCTTTTTTACAAAATGCTTTTATGCAATTGTTCTGTGAATGGTAGAATTCACAGGTTCAGAAATTTGACCAAGTACTGTTACAGCTTATTACAATCCAGAATTTAATAGAGGCATTCCTGCCTCTTGATATCTACTTAAGCTTCACTGACCTGAATAATTCCTTAAGCGACTGTGGGAGTGCAAACCCGGATTTATGCAAACACGTCCAGTACATGGGCTGATATTTTCATTGCCTTCTTGGTCTCCTGAGTTGCTGGTTCCATCCACCATTATATATGTTATTGACCTGAACTTTAAATCTCAGCTCCATTTCCAACTTCAACAAAAAATAAAAATCACTCAAAGAAAGAATTTGTACATTTAGGAGATTTTAGTAGTTTGCCAAAGGAGCTCTAACTTTCCCCCATCAGTATTATTCAGAGCAATTTAGCTCTCCCTTCTTTTTTGAGACTTCTTACATGGAACAGTAGTAAAGGAACCAGCCTTGCCATTGCAGGAGACACATGAGACATGGTTTCAACCCCTGCGTTGGGAAAAATTCCCTGGAGTAGGAAACCACAACCCACTCCAGTATTCTTCCTTGGAAACTCCCATGGGCCAATGTGGCTGGTGGGCTATAGTCATGAGATTGCAAATAATTGGACACAACTGAGCACGGACACAGACAGACCATCAGCTCAAAGAAGAAGAGGATTATCTATTTAAGAGGAACTATTTTCTAAAGAAGACCACTTTGATGATAGATGCTTATTCATTCAAGTTTGCCGAGGATAGTCTTATCTATTCCCAGGTAGAAAGGCTTATGTAATAGCAGGGAAATATTGGTAGGTAGAGAATGCTAGTGTACTACCCACAAAGTTAAAAGGTAGAGTATGCTAGTGTCCAATCCACAAAAGTCAAATGTCAAAGGTAATCACCTTTCAGATTCTAGCATGTCTGTATCTGGCACATCCAGAAAAGAGCCAGACCATGATGACTACCAGGATACATTTATTCCAGGTATAGAGCTGTTCAGCTTACTTGTTGTGCTTAGAATCACCAGTATTACATCTTGTAAATTTTAGTAAATATCTCAGACTCCTCCTTGGGACTAATTAACTGCTAATAGAAGAGTTGGACATAATTTAGTGACTGCACAATAGCAACATATAAATTATTTTATTGACTTCAGAAACATATTGAGGAGGAAATGCAAAGTTATTATTAAAGGAATTGTTTATTGAAAATATACGATGAATTGTAAGTAAATGTGAATATTGTAAGTGGATAGACAGTATTTTTAAGGGGAGGAGAAAATTGGAAAAATTAATGGCTTTTAAATTTAATTTTTATATTATTTAGAAATGTTTATTCACCAATGTGTATTTTTAAAATAGTAAGATACTGAACAAATGATTTTAAATTTAATTATTATTGTATGACACAACTGATGGTAAATGGTGCAAAATACAAAGAACCTTCCTTGACCTCTGGTTTCCTAGGTGATGGTATGTTGACTAGAAAGCCACCAAAAGCCAATGAAAATCTCTTTAATGTTTTAATAATTCACAACAGATTATTTAGAATGCTTTAGTCATGTATGGATGTGAGTTGGACCAAAAAGAAGGCTGAGCACTGAAGAATTGCTGCTTTTGAGTTGTGATGCTGGATAAGACTCTAGAGAGCCCTTGGACAGCAAGGAGATCAAATTAGTCAATCCTAGATGAAATCAACCCTGACTATTCATTGGAAGGACTGATGCTGAAGCTGAAGCTCCAATGCTTTGGCCACCTGATGCAAAAAGTCAATTCATTGGAAAAGACCGTGATGATGGGAAAGATTGAGGGCACGGGGAGAAGGAGATAACAGAGTGTGGTTGAATGTCACCATCAGCACAATGGACACGAATTTGAACAAACTCTGGGATAGTGAGGGAGAGGGAAGCTTGATGTGCTGCAGTCCATGGGGTCACAAAGAGTTGGATAGGACTTAGTGACGTGACAACAATGGTGAACACAAATGTATTTTCACAACAACAGTGAACACAAATGTATTTTGCGTTTAAAGTTGCTGTCGACAGAGTACAGGGACTCCAAGTTATGGTCAGGTTTCCTGAGTACTTAACATCAAGTCAGAAAGTGTTAGAGTACCAAGGGTCACGACTACTTCATGCTCTGTTTCACAAATAGTTAGTATACACCATGCCCCAGATAAAGGTTTATTTATTTATTTATTTATGCATGAAATACTCCTTGAATAACCTTAATCAGCATTTATTAACCTCTCCTCCATAACTCACTCTTTAGATACTGTGTGTTTATATTGTGCTGAATTATCCATCAGAAAATTTCAGCATTTTACACAGGTCACAACTGTCTCTAGATGGGCTAACATTAGACTGGAGTTATTTTGTGCATGTGTCAACAGCTTACTTTCTTCTTCAAATTATAAATAAATCTAAAGAGATTAAGAGTGTGGGTTTAATTATTTCAAGAAGAATGTCTCACCTGCTTTGTTATCTGATTCTCTGGTTTCAGAGATAAAAAGCTTGTCTGTTGGTACACAGATATGAATAAATGATCTAGGTGTGCTGATTCTCAGATAGAAATAAGATAATGTCTATGCCTATGAGGGTCTATACTAGATCTTCTTTATCAAGTCTAAGTACTCTAGACAGATTTAAAAATTCTGGCTACAGGATTTTTGGAACTGGGTCATCTACTGCTTCAGATTTTAGAGAAAACCTGTTCAATGGAAATATTTAGAAGCCTGGTACAAGGGATGCAGCTTCCTGAATTGTACCAGCTGTGCAAAATGAAAGGTCATAGTTACATAGGATGGTAGAGCTTTTTCAATGTAGTTCCTATAAGCATCGAACTTGGTATGTATACAACAAATTCTTATTCTCTCTCTCTCTTNTGGAAACAGTGTCCGACTATTTTTTGGGGCTCCAAAATCACAGCAGATGGTGACTGCAGCCATGAAATTGAAAGATGCTTACTCCTTGGAAGGAAAGTTATGACCAACCTAGACTGCATATACAAAAGCAGAGACATTACTTTGCCAACAAAGGTCCATCTAGTCAAGGCTATGGTTTTTCCTGTGGTCATGTATGGATGTGAGAGTTGGACTGTGAAGAAAGCTGAGCTGAAGAATTTATGCTTTTGAACTGTGTGTTGGAGAAGACTCTTGAGAGTCCCTTGGACTGCAAGGAGATCCAACCAGTCCATCCTAAAGGAGACCAGTCCTGGGTGTTCATTGGAAGTTCTGATGCTGAAGCTGAAACTTCAATACTTTGGCCACCTCATGCGAAGAGTTGACACATTGGTAATGACCCTGATGCTGGGAGGGATTGGTGGCAGGAGGAGAAGGAATGACAGAGGATGATATGGTTGGATGGCATCACTGACTCAATGCACGTGAGTCTGAGTGAACTCCAGGAGTTGGTGATGGACAGGGAGGCCTGGCGTGCTGCGATTCTTGGGGTCACAAAAGTCAGACACAACTGAGCAACTGAACTGAACTGAACTGAGCAGCACACTTAAGCTGGAGATTATTAAATTCTGGACTCGCTGAGTCACTGAGATTCTTATCAGATATCCAGATATAATCTATCCAGATAGAATATACAGATAGTCCAGAGTATTACATTCTGGACTCACTGAGTCACTAGATTCTTATTAGATACCTAGAGAGAATCTACTGAGATTCTTATCAGATATCCAGATAGAATCTACTAGACATTTGTAACTGTGGCTCTGAGCTTAGATAAGAATTCTCAACTGAGTATGTAGATTTGTGAGTATAAAGGCGTAGGGGAAAAAACTCATGGGGCTGGATGGAATTTTTAATCTTTGAGTGTCCGTTATATACCAGGCACTGTATTAGGTTCTGGGGATACCTTGATTAAATAAGTCATGATTTCTTTAAAGTGTCTGTTATGTGGGTTCAGAGAGTGGGATGAAAGTGCAAAATTATGTTAACGATACAGAAACATTTTATATAAATTATACAGATAAATTTTTAATAAAAATGTATAAAGATACTTTTTTTTCTACTTACTATAATCATTAATTGTGTTTTAGCTTTGTTTATTTTCTATATTCAAGTAAGTTGAATGTATAAAGGGAAAGAAGGATTCTATAAGAGAGAGAAGGGAATGTTTAGATAGAATACTAAGCATCAATACTGTAGGACAGATGGTGATGTTCAGAGAACAGGGCATTGGTACCGGCTTAATGATTTAGGACACAGAGATAAGGTCTTGTGTGAACCTAGGGAATGGCCCACTCTCCTTTTCCTACATCACAACGCACCTTATACGCATGCTAACAAGACCTCAACCTGCGTGTCCTCACTCTGCCTACACCTCTTACACAGAGCTGCCCTTTGACCCCTCCTCCTGCCCAGGGATGCTTACAGCAGCAGCACAGATGAGCCCCAGAGAGGGGAACTGCACGGGTGCTAGAAACCGACTCAAGCCATCTAGACAGGGAAGTCCAGGGCCCACGGCGTCTAGAGGAAGAGGGTGTAGATGCTGCAGGGGCACTTTTCTCTTAGCACCCGGTTCCTCACTCCACAGAGAGAGCTCACATGCGGGATTTGAAAGGTAAGGTCCAGGACAGGAGACTGAATATCTGGATGTACAGGACTACAGCAGAGTCTGTGCACCATGCTGATCTGCCCATGGACTGTAAGCACCCTGAGGTTTAGGAGTTTTTTAATCTTACTTCCTGGAAGAGGAGAGAGAGGTGCTCTCATCAGGCTTCCAGTTCCACAACATATCAGCTTCATCCCTGGGGGCTTCCTTAAAAGGGATGTTGAAAAAAACAGTTATTTAGGGAATGAATTAACAAAGATTCTTTTTATACTTGGAACAAGTAGCAATTCTAGTATTGGAGGGTATTTATTATTAACTCTTAAATTGTTTCTCAACCTTGAATCCATCATGCCTTATCTTACCTAAGGGATGGGGGAGCCTGGTGGGCTACTGTCTACGGGGTTGCACAGAGTCGGACACAACTGAAGGGACTTAGCAGCAGCAGCAATGATTTTCTATCTCCCATAAAAACCCCAGTGTCCTAAACATAATCTGCGCTCAATAAATATTTGTTCGACTTTTTTTTACAGGTAATCCTCATTAACATATTGAGGTGTTTATTTTTCTCAGTCATCTCAGCAGTTGCATTGTGAATCATAACCCAAATGGTAACAGCGACTGTCATAACAAAAAGCTTCTGAGAGTAATTTTAACCAGTCACTAGTAATAATTTATTTTTAATTTTTAAAAACAACTGTGGGTGTAACTACTTTACTAGTAAAACACAATAGCTATTGTACTAGTGTTCAGGCAACTGAAAACTAACAGTTGAACCTATGCTAATGAATCAGAGGAAAGAGTNTAACCAGTCACTAGTAATAATTTATTTTTAATTTTTAAAAACAACTGTGGGTGTAACTACTTTACTAGTAAAACACAATAGCTATTGTACTAGTGTTCAGGCAACTGAAAACTAACAGTTGAACCTATGCTAATGAATCAGAGGAAAGAGTGAATGAAAAGAATGACAGGTTTAAAAGTCAGTATTTGAGAAATTGGGCTTGCCAGGTGGTGCAAGTGGTAAAGAGTCTGCCTGCCAACACAGGAGACACAAGAGATATGGGTTCAGTCCCTAGATCGGGAGGATCCCCTGGAAAAGGAAATGGCAAATATCGTTTGGAGTTGTTGGGGAAAAAAAACCTGGCTGAAGAAAGAATAATGATAATGTTCTAAATGTTCATCAGCAGATGAATGAATAAAGAAGACATGACTTGTATATACAATGGAATATTAGCCATAAAAAGAATGAAATAATGCCACCTGCAGCAACATGAATGAATCTAGAGATTATCCTACTACGTGAAGTAAGTCAGACAAAGACAAATATCATATATCACTTACATTTGGAATCTAAAATATACTACAAATGAACTTATTTACAAAACAGAAATAAACCCACAGACATAGAAAACAAACTGATGGTTACCAAAGGGCAGAAGGAGTGGGAAGGATAAATTAGGAGTTTAGGATTAGCAAACTATACATAGATTATATACATAAAATAAACAGTAAAGTCCTACTATATGGCACAGGGACCCGATCAACCATAATGGAAAAGAATCTGAAAAAGAATGTATTGATATAGATATATAACTGAATCACTTTGCTGTACACCAGAAATTAACACAAACATTGTAAATCAATAATACTTCAACGAAACTTTTTTCAAAAATAAAATTTAAAAAAAGCCATCTGACTTACATGAGTCCTGTCCCAGGAGCATCAGAGACAATGTAGGCAGAAGGGTGTGCAAAACCCTCTGCGCATGAAAAGATGTCCATTAATGGAATTATTTTTTAACAGCTTTATTGAGATATATAATTGACATACCATCTCATTCATCCATTTAAAGTGTGCAATTCAATGAGTTTTTATTGTGTGACAAGGTTGTGGAACCATCACCATAATCTCATTATAGAACAATTTGTCGCTCAAAAGGAAACTTGTCCCACTTGTAGCCTCTCTCCTCTCCCCCTGTCCCCTCAACCCTAGGTAATCACCAATCTATTTTCTGTCTCTATGCATGTGCTTATTCTGCATATTTCAGAGAAATGGAACCATGTAATATGCGGCTAGATTTAAGGGACTAGATCTGATAGACAGAGTGCCTGATGAACTATGGATGGAGGTTTGTGACACTGTANGGGCTGTGTGCTGCAGTTGCCCTTAACTGAGGTTCCAGCTGTGTGCCGTGGTCACCTGCAAGGTGAAGTTGTAAAAGTTGCTATTGACAGATTACAGGGACTCCAAGTTATGGTCAGGTTCCATAAGTACTTAACATCAAGTCAGAAAGTGTTGGAGTATCAAGGGTCATGAGTACTTCTTCATGGTCTGTTCCACATGCAGTTTTTATACACCATGAACAAAGGTTTATTTATTTATCTTTGCATGAAATACTCCGTGAATAACCTTAATAATTTGTTAACCTCTCCTCTACAACTCACTCTTTAGATACTGTGTGTTTATACTGCACCCATAGTTCTTTTATTGGTACAAATTATTTGATATACTGTTCTCCTGTAACTGAGCAAGACCCTATGAGGCCTTCCTAAAATAGATCCCCACTCATGTCCTCTGCCTGCCTTCAGTCTGTAGAAAAACTTTAGTCAAAGAATAAATTTAATCTGAGAAGTGATAAAATGCAGAAGTAAAATAGTTAAGCAAGACAAAATAATAATACTTTAGCCATTACACAAAGGCAAAGACCTTTTGTTCTTCCTATATTCTAAGCCATGTCCTTTGAACAGTTTTTCAGACACTGAAACCCCGACCAGGTGGAAGAAGTTAACTACATGCTGCCCACAAGCACAGCCCACAGAGCAGTTGGATCTGGAAGGTTGATGTTGCTGACTCCCAAATACCTCACCTCCAACCAACTGAAAGAATGTCCATAAACTGATCATATATCCCACAACCACCCCCACCTCCGCTTATCTTATCTTTATAAACCTGTCCTTGAAAACCTTCAGAGAGTTCTGGTCTTTTATGCACTAGCTTCCCTGGAAGCACTCCTTACTTGGTGCTTGCAAAAAGTGTAGTACTTTCCTTCACCACAGCCCAGTGTCAGTGGACTGGCTTTAATGGGAATGGGCAACTGGACTTAGGTTTGGTAATACTATTTTTGCCCTCTCATTAGGCATCTAACAGGGATTTATTGAGTAATCAACAACCACAAAACTGTTACTTTCCAAGTTACAGTAATATTGCAATCTGGTTTCCAAACTTCCCAGTTCTAATAATATTGCCATCTGGTTTCAAACTGTTTCTAATTTAAAAGGGCAAATTGATTGTTTGCATGTAATTCACATCTGAAAATAAAATTTAGTGGTTATAACTCTCTTGTAAAATGTGAATATGCCACAGTTTATACCGAACAAATTATATATTTAGGAGATGCTGTTAAACAAAAATGTCAGTAATCTTCAGGGTACATGTTAATACAGATCATTCTTGTTTTGGGGATTATTTGTCTTTGTATATAAATAATATAAATGCTCAATCCTAGTTGATACACATTAAATAAATTTTAAAGAAAAAAATAGACTTCTAAAAGTAATATCATGTCCAGGCATTACATAGGTTTCTTCATAAACAATAAAATGTGTAGACAGTAAAAGAATGCAATTATCTATATTCAGATTATAGAGAAGATTCAAGCTTCACCTAACATTGTTTAAGTGAGGAGAGGGAGAAAGAAGAAGAAACAAAAGAAATACACTCACTTCCAAATATTGTATAATTGCCCTTTATATAACTTTAGAAAAATGAGGATATCCTGCGATTTTACAAGAAGTAAATTAAGATGGCATACTTATAAATCACACTTGCCTTACGGTGAAAGAACATGCGGCAATATATATAAACTTTGCTGTACATTTGAAACTAACACAACACTGTTAATCAACTATACTCTGACATAATAAGTTTAAAAAAAATCCTGAAGTGTAAGTGGTGTCTGTTCTGAGAGAGGAGCCCTGTGAACAATACTGAGGGGTAAGAAAACAGCACTTTCAAAATCATTTTTAGACCATGTTAAATTGTGATGTAGGTAGATAGAACTGTTACTTCTAAAATGATAGAGATTGAAAGTTTAAAAATGCAGTATGAATAATTTCAGTCTGGAAAAATGCAAAGTATATATGAAAAGTGGTCATTTAATAGAAAAAAAAATCTGGAACATAGTGATTCTGGGTGTGACAACGAGCAGCAAACTCATGAAAAGTCTGCAGTGTTATATACAATGTTACTTTGGGCTGCATATACCACCTTCTTTGAAAAGCTCCATGTGTGTTTTCTATTTTGTCATTACACTCCGTAATGCTTTTCTGCATTTTTTAAGTAGGTGTGAAAAAACGTATGTGAATGATTTTCGTAAAAACTGCATTAAAGTTATAAATATATTTCATAAAATTTCCCATCTTGAATCAATGATTCAGTTCCCAGCAATGTGGGAGACCTGGGTTTGATCTCTGGGTTGGGAAAATCCCCTGGAGGAAAGCATAGCAACCCACTCCAGCATTCTTGCCTGTCTAGCTACAGAGGAGCCTGTCTAGCTACAATGAGTTGGACGCAACTGAGCGACTAAGCACATATGTCATAATATTAAAATGTTTATTAAATGTGTTGCTAGATTTATTATTTTCTTCATGTTTTAATTTTATTGATATGAAAGTCTAAGTTTGACTGTCACCATGTTTGTACACAGAAGGTAATACGTAAGGATAATGAGTAAACAGACAAATGTCACAGCTACTTTGTATTGTTACTTTAAAAAAATATTTTTTTACGTTGGTGTCAAAATTTAATCCAATGGAAAATTTAACAAATATCAAGGAAAACCAGATATAAAATAAAAGGTTCATCCAGATGTTTATAGACTGATATGAAAAATAGAGAAAAAGATCTTAGCAGAAGTAAACCCTTGCAAATTCCTACTGTGTATATGAATGAACATTTCTTTTGGTTTTATACCTTAGTGTTGTATATCTATTTTGGATTGTATATTGTATCTGTGTACTTATGCTATGATTCATAGTAACTTCTCATGCTCTGCAACTGATTTGCATTAAACATGAATTATATTAAAAAAAAAA
>SJYV01015249.1:0-18149 GCA_006410875.1 Neotragus pygmaeus
TATGTCTGTGTCTCTTTTGTTGTCTCACATACAGGGCCATCCTTACTATCTTTCTAAATTCCATATATATGTGTCAGTATACTTTCACTTTTCACTTTCATGCATTGGAGAAGGAAACGGCAACCCACTCTAGTGTTATTGCCTGGAGAATCCCAAGGATGACGGAGCCCAATGGACTGCCGTCTGTGGGGTCGCACAGAGTCAGACACGACTGAAGAGACTTAGCAACAACAGCAGCAGTGTCATTCTTTGTTTCTTATCATGGTCTTTTATTTCAAAGTCTATTTTATCCCATATGATTATTGCTACTCCTGCTTTTTTAAAAATCTCAATTTGCATGTAATATATTTTTCCAGCCTTTCCTTTCAGTCTGTGTTTGTCCTTAGATTAGGAGTGGGTCTCTTTTAGACAGCATATATGCTAGTCTTGTTTTTGTATTCATAGGGCAAGTCTTTGTCTTTTGGATGGAACATTTAAACCATTTACATTTAAAGTTATTATTTATAAGGACATCAACAGGAAGGTTATGATCTTGTTACCATTTACTTTGTTGTTTTGGGTTCATTTTTATAAATCTTTTCTGTTTCTCCTGTCTAGAGAAGATCCTTTAGCATTTTTTGAAGAACTGGTTCGATGGTGCTTAATTCTCTCAGCCTTTGCTTGTCTGCAAACTTTGCATTTCTCCTTCATATATGAATGAGGTCCTTGCTGGGTAGAGTAATCTTGGTTGTAGCTTTCTCTCTTTCATCACTATAAGTACGTCCTGCCATTCTCTTCTGTCCTGAAGAGTTTCTATCTAAAGATAAGCTATTATCCTTATGGGAATCCCCTTGCATATTATTTGTTGCTTTTCCCTTGCTGCTTTTAATATTTGTTTTTGTATTTAATTTTTGTTAGTTTGATTAAAATGTGTCTTGGGGTGTTTCACCTTGACTTATCCTGTTTGGTTCTCTGTGAGTTTCTTGGACTTGGGTGGGTTTTTCCTTCCCCATTTTAGGGAAGTTTTCAACTACTATCTTCTCAAGTATTTTCTCATGCCCTTTCTTTTTGCCTTCTTCTCATGCCCTTTCTTTTTGTCTTCTTCTTCTTCTGGAATGTTGGGGTGTTTATCATTGTTCCAGAAGTCTCTGAGGTTGTCCTCATTTCTTTTAATTCTTTTCTTTTTTCTCTACATTTCATTTATTTCCACCATTCTACCTTCCACCTTGCTTATCCTCTCTTCTATCTCAGTTGTTCTACTTCTGTTTCCCTCAAAATTGTTTTTAATCTCAGTTATTGCATTGTTCAGTGTTAAGTGACTCTTCTTTATTTCTTCTAAGTCCTCTTTAAGCATTTCTTGCATTTTCTCAATCCTTGTATCTAGCCTATTTTCTGTAACTTCATTTTCTTTCCAAGGTTTCGGATCATCTTTATGAAATTTTTTTTTTTTTAGACTCCCTCCCTCCTCCTCTTTGGTTTGGTTTGGTGGGTTTTTATCATGTTCCTTCAAATTATGGATGTTTCTCTGCCTTTTCATTTTGTTTAGATTGCTGTATTTGGTGTGCCCTTTCTGCAGACTTGAAGTGCATGGTTCCTCTTAATTGTGAAGTCCGCTCCCTGCGGGTGGGGTCAGAACAGAGGCTTGTCAATGTTTCCTGGTTGAGGGAACTTGTGTCTGGGTTCTGGTGGTTGAAGCTGGATCTCTTCTCTCTGGACTACAATTAAGTGTCCAGTAGTGAGTCTGGGGGTGTCTATGGGTTTTGTATAGCTTTGGGCAGCCCAGCTTTTAATGTTCAGTGTTGCGTTCCTGTTTTGCTGGAGAATCAGTGTGGCATGTCTTTCACTGGACATTTCTGGCTCTTGGGTGGAGCTTGGTTTCAGTGTAGGTGTGGTGACTTTTGGGTGTGCCCTTGTCTATTAATGTTCCCTGGAGTCAAGTGTCCTCTGATGTTCTAAAATTCTGGAGTTGATCCTCCTGCCTCTGGGTTTTGGCACTCCTTTTACAATAGACTCAAGACTTCTCCGTCCATACAGCACAGAAGATAAAACCCCTAAGTTAATGGTCAAACAACTCTCCACAGCCAAGAACATGCAGAGAGATTCATAGTGTTATATAGAGAAGAGAAGAGGGAGGAAGGGGATAGAAGTGACCAGGAGGAGAAAAGGGAGAGTCAAAATGGGAGTGAGCAATAAATCCAATAATCAAATCCTTAAGCATTCTTCACAGCCTGGAACACACAGAGAGATTTACAGAGGCAAACAGAGAAGAGAAGAGGAGGGTAAGAGATAGAGGTGACCCAGAGGAGAAAATGGAGGGTCAAAAGGAGAGAGAGCAATCACACCAGCAATTAAATCCCTAAATGAAAATAGGTATTGAAGACTAGACTCTTAAAAGTACAAAATTGATAACAAATACCAAAAAGCAAAAGTTAAAAACCCAAAATAGAATTCAGACTCTCAAACATTCAATATAAAATGTGAAACAAAATCAGACAATCTTAAAAAATATGTGCATGGAATTCATTTTTTTAAGTTTTTTTTTTTAGAAATGTAATAGTGGGCTATAAAAATGAAAGTTAAATGAGCAAGAAATAACTAAAATTTTTAAAAAAACTTAATAGTAAAAATACACCTAGGAGTTTCTCTGGAGCTGTTTTGCGCAGTGTGGGGGTCAGTTCAGTGTCAGGTTGTCCCTTGTTCTGGCTTGTACTTGTTCTCATTGTCTATAGTTGCCCCTCAAACGCATATAGTCTCAATAGTAATTGCAGGGTTTTAATCTGTTGCACCTGTCACTTCTGGGGCCATTCTCCCTTCTTTATTTTGTCTTCCTTTGTTTGCAAGTCTCTTCAGTGCCTAACTTCCTCCCTGACACGAGGGGGCAAAGGTGGCCGCTTATTCAGGTTCACTCATTCAGTTGTGCTGTGAAGAGGGAGGGACATCGCAAAATTATCCCTGGCATGTGTGGGGAGTGCACACTGTCGATGGACCACACGGGGTTTTCCACAGTCCAAGGCAGCATATACTTCCCAGGTCCACATTGCTCAAGCTCCAGGGTGCTTTGCTATAGCATTGTCCCAAGTGGACCCTGTGTTTCATGCACTTCCCAGGTCTAAGCCTCTCAGGCTCTTGAGAGCTCTATAAGGGCACAGACTCAGATGGGCTGTGTGTTTTATGCCCTTCCTAGTTCCAAGCTGCTCAGGTAACCAGAAACTTGGCAAGTGCACTTTCCCAAGTGGTCCGTGCATCTTATTCATCTCCCCGGCCCTAGCCACTTGGTTTCCTTGTTGTGCCACGAGGGCACAGCCCCAGATGTGCCGTGTGTCTCCTCTGGGGAGCTGATCTCAGTGTGTGACACTCCTGGCTGATGTGAACCATCCAGGATCCCAGAAAGACATGGTTAGCAACTGGCAGCTTACTCCCAGTTTGGTGGAAGTTGCAGTCTCTGGGGCTGAGATTGCACCAGCCCCTTGCCTTCCAACTCTGGCTGTCACACACCTGCTTCTCTGTCTCCAAAGAGGGAGGGCCCTAAGTGGCAGTGGACTTACTCTCTTTTGGTATTCAGTAGGGCACAATCCTTTGTTCTCTGAGTGCACCAGGGGTCACCATGCGGTGTTAGCGTCTTCTCACTGGAAAGGTCCTTTTTTCTTTTGTCTTTCTGTCGATCCTGAAGTTTGGATTGCTATATTACATGAGCCCTTCCCCCCACCCCCCACCCCCGCCAAATTGTCCACAGGGCATTCAAGCTTGGTCCTCACTCCAAGGACTGGTGAATCAGCCTATGCCTCCCTGCCCAGCCTTCACTCGCTGATGACAGACTAGAACATCTGTGCTGCTTCTCCTCTGGTAGTTGCAGTTAGGCACAAATTCTGTTTTCTTTATTATTTATTATTATTATTATTTTTACTACCAGTTATGTTGCCCTCTGAGATTCCAAATCTCCCCACTGACATGCCTGTGAGAATGTTTCCTATTGGGTGGAAACTTCTCCTCCTTCATGACTCCTTCCCCAGGATGGGTCTCTCTCCTTAAATCCTTTGTCTCTGTTTTCATCTTGTATATTTTATCCTACCTTCTTTTGAAGAGATTGGGCTGTCTTTCTTGGTTTCTGGTGTCCTCTGCCAGTGTTCAGAATTTGTGTGTGTGTGTGTGTGTGTGTGTGTGTGGATGTTGCTCCACATCCAAATGGTGAATTTGTGGGGGAGAAAGTGGCCTCCCTGTCCTATTCTTCTGCCATCTTAGGACCACCTCCACACTCTGCCTTTTGTTTGGTTAATTAAAATTATTTATATTTTGAATAATTATTGACAAATGAGGTTTCCGTACATCCATTTTAATTTTTGTTTTCTTATTTCTTCATTTTTTTCTTTTCTTTTGTGTTTTGCATGCCTAAATTTTAGCTTAGCAGTTTTCTGATGTTTTTCTCACGTCCTCTAGTTTGTGTTTTATGTCTTTGCTCTAGCTTTATGTTTTCTTTCTTTAAGAGATCTCATAGACACAGTATCCTTTTTGTGCTGTGTGTGTGCTCAGTTACTGCACCACTTGGAAAGCATTAAGGTTTTGTTGTCTCAAATTGCCCATTTATGTGTTGTTACTTTGATAAAATATTGAAGGAGCTTGAATTATTTTTGCAACTTTTTCTCAGTTTAACTGTTGTGATGTTATGAACTATTTAACAACCTATTCTGACATAGAATAGCAATTTTCTGATTAATTCTGTCCATTTATAACTGTATGTAAACTGTTGTGTACTTTTTCTTTTTCGTTTCAGATAGAAGAGCTTCTTTCAACATTTCTTGTAAGGAAGAGTTAGTGTGGATGAATTCCCTCAGCCTTGTTTGTCTAGGAAAGACTTATTTCTACATATTATGTGATAACTTTCCTGGATAGAATATTCTTGGTTTGGCTGACAGTTTTTATGTTTTTGTACTTTGAGAATATCCTCCCACTCTTCCAGGCCTGTAGAGTTTCTGTTGAGAAACCTTCTGATAAACTATTGGAGTTTTTTTAAGTTATGATTTTTTTTGCCCTGGATACCTTTAATCTTTGCATTGACTTTTGACAGTTTCAAGATTATGTGTCTTGGAAAAGACCTTTTTGTATTAAGGTAGTAGGGTATCATCTTAAGTTAATGGAATTGTATATATCCAGTTTCTTCTTGGTTTGAGGAGGATTTCTTTCAGCTTTTCACTACTGCGTATTATGTTGACTGTGGAATTGCTGGAGATGGCTTTTATTAGGTTGAGATATGTTCCCTCCATATCAGTTGTTTGTTTTCCACAACAAACTGTAAAATTCTAAAGAGATGGGAATACCAAATCACCTGACCTGCCTCCTGAGAAATCTGTATGCAGGTCAAGAAGCAACAGTTAAAACTGGACATGGAACAACAGACTGGTTCAAAATTGAGAAAGGAGTACGTATGCGAAGGCTGTATATTGTCACCCTGCTTATTTAACTTAATGCATACTACATTATGTGAAATGCCAGGCTGGATGAAGTGCAAGCTGAAATCAAGATTGCTGGGAGAAGTATCAATAACCTTAGATACACAGATAACACCACCCTTATGGGAGAAAATGAAGAAGAACTAAAGAGCCTCTTGATGAAAGTGAAAGAAAAGAGTGAAAAAGCTGGCTTAAAACTCACATTCAGAAAACTAAGATCATGACATCTGGTCCCATCACTACATGACAAATAAATGGGGAAAGAGTGAGTGAGTGTGTGTCTTTCACCCTGAAGTGAGTCTCAGCATATTTTAGGTTCTTGTTTTTTTTTATCCATTCTGCTACTGTATATCTTTTGATTGGAGGATTTAGTCCATTGACATCTAAAGTAATTACTGATAGGTATGTAATTATTGCCATTCCAGTCTTTACCTTCCAATTGTTTTTGTAGTTTTTCTTTGTTCATTTCTTTTCTTATATTTTTTATTTTTTAATATAAATTGTTTTATTTTAATTGGAGGTTAATTACTTTACAATATTGTATTGGTTTTGCCATTTTCTCTACACCCTTCCCAGGACAGCAGGGACAGGACCTGGCGCCTCTTCACAGATTTCCTAGAGGCAGGTACTATCCCTATCCTCCTAGGAGAGCTAAGGCAGGACTTGGCACCTGCTCATGGGTTTCCTAAGGATAAGTGGAATCTAAAATCTGTGCCTTCCATGAAGAGTGGGGGCAGGGATTCTCACTTGTAAGAGGGTTTCCTAAGCATATGTGCTATCTGCACCCTTCTGGGATAGTGGTGGCAGGGCCTTGTACCTGCTTGCAGATTTACTGGGGGCAGGTGCTATTTGCATACTGCTGAGACAGCATGGGTAAGGCTTGCCATCTACTTGCAGGTCTTATAGCAGCAGTCCACGTTTTCCTCTGGAGTTCATAATGGTGGCAGCAACTTGCGTCCACCTCCAGAATTCCTGTTGTCTGGAAGTACTCACGGGAAAAAACCCTCTTATGGTGGTTACATATCTCTCCTCATGCATCCCTCAATAACAGCACCTTACTTTTCTGTTGTGCCAAGGCTTCTTCCTGGTACACCTTCAGTTTCCACAGCCCAGCTTCTTCAGGCCAGTTCTGTGCAGCCAACCTCAGTCTTCTCTCTGGGCCTTTTCTCTGATGCCTGAGCTTTAGCACCCAGCCCCCTCCATACAAACAGATGAGTGCGTCAGGCTGGGGAGTGCATTGCCAATGTTCTGTGCAGGTTATTTTCCATTTTTCCTTACACAAACTAGTTGCTACAGTCTCCTCCTGGTATCTGAAGCTTCCCCTCCATCAAATCTGATCTTCCTGCTGGTGAAGAAATGTCTCAGGAGGTGGGAAACTTTCCTCCTTCAGAACTCCCTCCCTAAGGCAAAGGTTCTGTCTCTATTTCTTCTTTATCTTTTTTCTTTTCCAATTATGTGGAGGTTTCTGTCTTTGGGGAAGTCTAAGGTTTTTTGTTGCTATCCAGTAGCTGTTCTGTGTGAACCATTCCACTTGTAGATGTATTTTTAATTTTTTGGGGGAGAAAGGTAAGCTGTACATTCTATTCCTATCCCATCTTGATATCCTCCTCACCAATGAATATTTTAATTTGTGATTATGAATTCATTGATGCAATCATGTTTGAAAAATTTTAGATCTATGGTGATTATTATTCTTCAATTCAGTTCAGTTCAGTCGCTCAGTCATGTCCGACTCTTTGCGACCCTATGAATCACACCACGCCAGGCCTCCCTGTTCATCATCAACTCCTGGAGTTCACTCAGATTCCTGTCCATCGAGTAGGTGATGCCATCCAGCCATCTCATCCTCTGTCATCCCCTTCTCCTCCTGCTCCTAATCCCTTCCAGCATCAGGGTCTTTTCCAGTGAGTCAACTCTTCGCATGAGGTGGCCAAAGTATTGGAGTTTCAGCTTCGACATCAGTCCTTCCAATGAACACCCAGGACTGATCTCCTTTAGAATGGACTGGTTGGATCTCCTTGCAGTCCAAGGGACTCTCAAGAGTCTTCTCCAACAGTTCAAAAGCATCAATTCCTCGGTGCTCAGCTTTCTTTACAGTCCAACTTTCACATCCATACATGACCACTGGAAAAGCCATAGCCTTGACTAGATGGACCTTTGTTATTATCCTTATTTAATTCTAATTACTAAACCACTGGGGACCACTGGGGACCTCTTTAGATTGACCCTCAAGTTCTTATGACATTTCCCTGGTAGTTTTTGAGATTTTTTTTTTTCTTTCTTATATGAAGATATGTTCCAGTCTCACTTTGTCAATTTCCAGTCCCAAATATGTAATTAATCAAAGTTTCCTCATCTGTGAAATGGGTATAAAAATATTACATCCACATTCTAGGCTCATCATGAGTATAAGATTAGTTAATATGTGTAAGGCATTTATAAAATTGTCTCAGTTGGTATAAATGTTACATAAGTGTTAATTATTTTTATTGTTGCTATTATTATTACTGATGTAGTGATTTTGAAAGATGAAAGGCTACACTTACTTTTTGAATTAAGTAAGTTAAAAGATACAAAGTTTATATATAGAAATCTGTTGCATTTCTATACACTAATAATCTATCAGAAAGAGAAATGAAGAAAATAATCCCTTTTACAATTGCACCAGACACAATAAAATACTTAGGAATAAGTGTAACAAAAGAGATGAAAGATCAGTACTCTGAAAACTGTAAGATGTTGAGAAGAGATATTGAAAACAACACACATAAATGGAAAGATATACTGTGTTCATTGATTGGAAAAATCAATATCAAAATGTCCATATTAGCACAGGAGAAGGAAATGGCAACCCACTCCAGTATTCTTGCCTGAAGAATCCCATGGACAGAGAAGCCTGGTAGGCTACAGTCCGTGGAGTTGCACAGAGTTGGACACAACTGAGTGACTAAACAATAATAACCCAAAGTAAACTACAGATTCAATGCAGTCCTCATCAAAATACCTATGGCATTTTTCACAGAACTAGAAAAAATAATCCTATAATGTATATAAAACCATAAAAGATCCTGAATAGCCAAAGAAATATTGAGAAAAAAGAACAAAGTTTTAGGTATCATGCTCTCAGACTGAGATTATCTTAAAAAGCTATAGCAGTCAAAACAGTATAGTACTGGCAAAATACAGACACATAGATCAATGAAACAGAATAGAGTCCAGAAATAAACCCATGTTTACATGGTCAGTTAACTCATATGGAGAGTACATCATGTGAAATGCTGAACTGGATGAATTATAAACTGGGCTCAAGACTGACAAGAGAAATATTAATAACCTCAGATATGCAGATGAGATCACCCTAATGGTAGAAAGCAAACAAAAACTAAAGAGCCTCTGGATGAAGATTTAAATAAAAGCAATGTGAAAAAGGTGGCTTAAAATTCAACATTCAAAAAAACTAAGATCTCACATACAGGGTCATCATTACTATCTTTCTAAATTCCATATATATGTGTCAGTATGCTGTATTGGTGTTTTTCTTTCTGGCTTACTTCACTCTGTATAATAGGCTCCAGTTTCATCCATCTCATTAGAACTGATTCAAATTTATTCTTTTTAATGTCAGAGTAATACTCCATTGTGTATATATNTGGTGGATTCATGTCGATGTATGGCAAAGCCAATAGAGTATTGTAAAGTAAAATTAAAAAAAAAAAACAACTAAGATCATGGCTTCCAGTCCCATTGCTTCATGGCAAATAGAAGGGGGAAAATGGAAACAGTGACAGACTTTATTTTCTTGGACTCCAAGATCACTGCAGATGATTACTGCAGCCATGAAACTAAAATACACTTTCTGCTTGGAAGAAAAGCTATGCCAAACCTAGACAGTGTATTAAAAATCAGAGTCATTTACTTTGCNAAATGGAAACAGTGACAGACTTTATTTTCTTGGACTCCAAGATCACTGCAGATGATTACTGCAGCCATGAAACTAAAATACACTTTCTGCTTGGAAGAAAAGCTATGCCAAACCTAGACAGTGTATTAAAAATCAGAGTCATTTACTTTGCCAACAAAGGCCTGTAGTCAAAACTATTAGTTTGTCTACTAGTCATGTATGGATATGAGAGTTGGACCATAAACAAGGCTGAGCACTGAAGAATTCCTACTTTCAAACTGTGGTGCTGGAGAAGACTTTTGAGAGTCCTTTGGACAGCAAGGAGATCAAACTAGTCAATCTTAAAGGAAGTCAGTTCTGAATATTCATTGGAAGGACTGATGCTGAAGTGCCAATACTTTTTTGTCCACCTGATGTGAAGAGCCAACTCATTGGAAAAGACCTTGATGCTGGGAAAGATTGAGGGCATGAGGAGAAGTGGGCGAGAGATAATGAAGTGGTTGGATGTCATCATCAACTCAGTGGATGAAAGTTTGAGCCAAATATGAGAGATAATGAAGGACAGGGAAGCCTGGTATGCTGCAGTCCATGGGGTCACAAAAACTCATACATGACTAAGAAACTGAACAGCAACAATAAATATGATCATTAATCTAAGAGAAAGGAGACAAAGATATGCAATAGGGAAAGGATAATCTTCAACAAATGGTCTTGGGAAAACTGAACAGCTATATGCAACTAGACATCTTTCTTATATCTTATACAAAAGTAAATTCAAAATGGATTAGAGACTTAAATGTAAAACCTGAAATCATAAAAAATTTATAAGAAAATATAGGCAGTAACCTCTTTGAAATCACTCTTATAAGTAATTTTTTATCAAGGTGTTCTCAGACAAAGCAACAAAAGCAAAAAAATATGCAAATAGGACTATTAACCTCAAAAGCTTTTGTACATCAGTGAAGGATAGCATCAGCAGACTAAAAAAAACAATCTACTGAATAGGAGATGTGTAAATAATATATACAATAAAAGGTTGATATCTAAAATAAATAAATAAATAAAAAAATAAAAAAATAAATAAATAAAATAAATAAAATAAAAAAAACAATCTACTGAATAGGAGATGTGTAAATAATATATACAATAAAAGGTTGATATCTAAAATAAATAAGGATTTAATACAACTTAGTATCAAAAAAATAGCCCAATTAAAAATCGGCAGAGGAACTTATATAGATATTTTTCCAAAGAAGACATAGAGACGACCAACAAGCATGTGAAAATTTGCTCAACATCACTAATTATCAGGGAAATGCAAGTCAGAACCCAGTGAGATATCACTTCACACCTATCAGAATGACTGTCATCAAAAAGACAAGTAACAGCAAGTGTTGGTGAGGATGAGGAGAAGAAGGAGCCCTTGAGTACTGGAGGTTGGAACATATGTTAGTGAAACCATTATGGAAAACAGTATGACAGTTCTTCAAAAAATAGAACTACCATGTACTAATGTGTGCTCAGTCACTTCAGTCATGTCCAACTCTTTGCGGCCCCATGGACCATAGCTCGCTAGGCTCCTCTGTCCATGGGATTTTTGAGGCAAAAATACTGGAGTGGATTGCCATTTCCACTTCCAGGAGATCTTCCTGACCCAGGGATTGATTCCCCATCTCCTGCATTGACAAGCAGATTCTTTAGCACTGAGCCACCAGGGAAGCCCATAGCTTTCTTTGTGACCAAATACAGTTTCCTTGGTGGTCGAATAAATATGTGACCTTACATATGAAGAGCTGCATACACCTCCCAACTTGAACAGAAAAGAAAGGCAATCTGTGCTTATTTAAAGCGTGGCATTGAAATGAGCACAAAGTACAGTTCCACTCTGCTAGTTTCTTGCCCATATGCCAGCCATGCCATTTAGAAAGAACTGAGCTAACCCCAAGAGAGCTACCTTTGTTAATAAAGCACGTGGAAACCATGCTAGCATCATGGTACCCCTTCTTTCCTGAATGTCAGGATATGATACAAAGACAAGAGAGAGGTCAGGTAGTACTGAAGTGTGCTCACTGCCATAGCTGGCATACGTCTTCCATTCCAGTGTATCTCAAAGAATGCATTTATTTTCTTGAAATATTCCACAATAACAGCATAAGCCAAATCCAGGCCACTTTCCCATTTCTGCTACCTCTTATAGCCTATGCTCTCAGAGCCATTAATCAAGGGGTCTGAAGTGTGACAGGGCAGCCTACCACTAGTTTTCAAGTTGCAGAGGGATGATGTACCAGGACTGGAATTTTGGCAGGGTATGCATAACACCCTTTGGAATGTATTCTATTTGATCCCTTATAAAGCCTGAATTTCTTTTAAGAGCCCAGAACTACCATATGATCCAGGAATTCTACTTTTGTGCATTTATCTGAAGAAAGTGAAAACACTATTTCAAAAAGATATATTTATCCCTATGTTTATTGCTGGAGAAAGGAATGGCAAACCACTTCAGTATTCTTGCCTTGAGAACCCCATGAACAGTATGAAAAGGGAAAAAGATAGGACACTGAAAGATGAACTCCCCAGGTTGGTTGGTGCCCAATATGCTACTGGAGATCAGCAGAGAAAAAACTCCACAAAGAATCAAGGGATGGGAGATGGTTGGATGGCATCACTGACTCAATAGACATGAGTTTGGGTAAACTCTGGGAGTTGATGATGAACAGGGAGGCCTGGCATGCTGCGGTTCATGGAGTCGCAAAGAGTCGAACATGACTGAGCAACTGAACTGAACTGATGTTTGTTTCAGCACTACTTTCAATATCCAAGTTATGGAAGTAATCTAAGTGTCCATTCATAGATGAATGGATAAAGAGGATGCATTATGTACATGTGAAGGAATATTAATAAGCCATAAAGAAGAATGACACCTTGTCATTTGCAATGATATGGATGGAGCTTGAGGAAACCATGCTAAGTGAAGTATAGCAAAGATTGAGAAACAAATACTATATAATTTCATTTATGTGTAGAATATATAAATCAAAGCAAATGTGCAAGAAAACAGACTCATAGATAGTGAACCAACTGGTAATTGCCAGAGGGCTGGAGTTTAGGGGAATGGAAGACATAGGTGAAAGAGAGTAAGAGATACAAACTTCCAGCCATAAAATAAATGTTAAGGGAATGTAACATAATCAGTGATACTGTAACAATTTTGTATGGTGATGGAGGGTAAGTATTCTTACTGTGGTGATCATTTCATAATCTTTAAATGTACTGAATCACTATACTGTATACCTGAAATGTATAGAATACTGTATGTTATCTAAAATGTAATTAGAAAAGAGAATAATGTCTATGTTATATGTGTTAAGTATTCTTCTTATTACTATTGATGTAGTAATTTTGAAAAGTGAATTGTGTGTGTTTTGTGAAAATTTTTTTGTTATTGAGTTATAAGTAGCATATTATAACACTACATTAATTTCAGTGTACATCATAATAATTCAATATTTGTATATAATGCAAAATAATCACCACAATAAGTCTAGTTAAAATCCATCACCATACATAGTTAAAATTTTTTTTTCTTGTGATAAAGATTTCTTTTTCAAAAATTTATTTATTTATTTTAATTGGAGGTTAATTACATTACAATATTGTGGTGGCTTTTGCCATACATCAGCATGAATCAGCCATGGGTGTACATGTGTCCCCCATCCTGAAACCCCCTCCCACCTGCTACCAGAACCCATCCCTCTGGGTTATCCCAGAGCACCAGCTTTGAGTGCCCAGCTTCATGTATTGAATTTGCACTGCTCATCCATTCTATCCATGATAATATACATGTTTCAATGCTATTCTTTCATATCGTCCCACCCTCGACTTCTCCCACATAGTCCAAAAGTCTGTTCTTTACATCTCTTTTAGTAACTTTCAATTATGTAATACAATATTACCAACTATATGCAGATGACACCACCCTTATGGCAGAAAGTGAAGAGGAACTAAACAGCCTCTTGATGAAAGTGAAAGAGAAGAGTGAAAAAGTTGGCTCAAAGCTCAACATTCAGAAAACTAGGATCATGGCATTTGGTCCCATCACTTCATGGCATCTGGTCCCATCACTTCATGGCAGATAGATGGGGAAACAGTGGAAACAGTGGCAGACTTTATTTTGGAGGCTCCAAAGTCACTGCAGATGGTGTCTCCAGCCATGAAATTAAAAGACGCTTACTCCTTGGAAGAAAAGTTATGACCAACCTAGACAGTATAGTCAAAAGCAGAGACATTACTTTGCCAACAAAGGTCTGTCTAGTCAAGGCTATGGTTTTTCCAGTGGTCATGTATGGATGTGAGAGTTGGACTGTGAAGAAGGCTGAGTGCCGAAGAATTGATGCTTTTGAACTGTGGTGTTGGAGAAGACTCTTGAGAGTCCCTTGGACTGCAAGGAAATCCAACCAGTGCATCCTAAAGGAGATCAGTCCTGGGTGTTCACTGGAAGGACTGATGTCAAAGCTGAAACTCCAATACTTTGGCCACCTCATGCGAAGATTTGACTCATTGGAAAAAACCCTGATGCTGGGAGGGATTGGGGGCAGGAGGAGAAGGGGATGACAGAGGATGAGATGGCTGGATGGCATCACCAACTCGATGGACATGAGTTTGAGTGATCTCTGAGAGTTGGTGATGGACAGGGAGGCCTGGTGTGCTGTGATTCATGGGGTCGTAAAGAGTCGGACATGACTGATTGATTGACTGAACTGAACTTGTAGCAATATACATCTGTTAATTCCATGCTCCTAATTTGTCTCTTTCTGCCTCCCTCTTCCATATAGTATCCATAAATTTGTTTTCAATGTCTGTGAGTCTATTTTGTATATATTTTCATTTGTATTAAATTTTAAATTCTACATATAGGTGATACTATATAATATTCATCTTTCTCTGACTTAGTTCAATATGCATAACATTCTTAGGGCCATCCATGTTGCTGCAAATGATAGCATTTCATTTATTTTTATGGCTGAGTAATATTCCATTGTGGGCTTCCCTGGTTGCTCAGTGGTAAAAATCCACTTGCTAAATGTAGGAAACATGGGTTTGATTGCTGAGTCAGGAAGATCCCCTGTAGAAGGAAATGGCAACCCACTCCAGTATTCTTGCCTGGGAAATCCCAAAGACAGAGGAGCCTGGTGCGCTACAGTCCATGGGGTCACAGTAGAGCTGTGAACTTCCAGATGTTCAAGTTGGTTAGAAAAGGCAGGGGAATATGCAAAATTATAATAAAACATACTAAGCAGAGGTCCGTAGAGTCAAAGCTATGGTTTTTCTAGTAGTCATGTATAGATGTGAGAGTTGGACCATAAAGAAGGCTGAGCATTGAAGAATTGATGCTTTTGAACTGTGGTATTGGAGAAAACTATTGAGAGTCCACTGGACTGCAAGGAGATCAAACCAGTCAATCATAAAGGAAATCAATCCTGAATATTCATTGAAAGCACTGATGCTGAAGTTGAAGCTTCAATACGTTGGCCATCTGATGCAAAAAGCCAACTCAGTAGAAAACTCATGTCCATCGAGTCAGCGATGCCATACAGCCATCTCATCCTCTGTTGTCCCATTCACCTTCTGCCCCCAATCCCTCCCAGCATCAGAGTCTTTTCAAATGAATCAACTCTTCGCATGAAGTGGCCAAAGTATTAGAGTTTCAGCTTCAGCATCAGTCCTTCCCATGTATATTTGGACACAACTGAGCAACTGAACAACAACAACACATGGTAAAATTTTTCCCATTTTACCCTCAAAATCCCAAATTCAAAACTTAGGGTAATTTGTTGTATTTATAAATTGCTGGGGGAACTGTGAAAAAGACTCTCTCTTTTACAAACTTTAGACAAGCTCCACTATGCCATATTTTATACTAGGTCTCATACTTGAGCACTGTTGTTAGCCTACCTAGTCTAGTTGTAAGAAGAATCCTTCTAATTTAGTGAGAGTCTCAACCTTTTAAATTTAATCATCTTCAATATCTGATCAAATTCCTCAGCTCCCAATGTTGACCTCCATTGGTGATTCTGACTACTGAGCTAGTGTTCCAGATAACAGTTGCTTGCTCTCTGATTTAAAATACATAAGCATAAACAGAGTGTTTTTGGTTACAGGAACCATTTTTCTGAACTATACAGATCTTTGTCAGTAAAGTAATGTCTCTGCTTTTTAATATGCTGTCTAGGTTGATCATAACTTTCCTTCCAAGAAGTAAGCTTTTTTAATTTCATGGCTGCAGTCACCATCTGCAGTGATTTTTGGTGCCCAGAAAAATAAAGTCAGCCACTGTTTCCCTATCTATTTCCCATGAAGTGATAATCTAATGAAAATTAGAGAATGTTATTTTCCAATAAAAAGGGTAATGCCCAAATTGTAATGCCAAGTTCAGTTCAGGTCAGTTCAGTGCAGTCACTCAGTCATTTCTGACATTTTGTTACCCCATGGACTGCATCATGCCAGGCTTCCCTGTTCATCAGCAACTCCCAGAGCTTGCCTAAACTAATTTTCATTGAGTCAGTGATGCCATCCAACTATCTCATGCTCTGTCATAAACTTCTCCTCCTGCCTTCAATCTTTCCCAGCATCAAGGTCTTTTCCAATGAGTGAGTTCTTCACATCAGGTGACCAAGTATTGGAATTTCAGCTTGAGCATCGGTCTTTCCAATGAGTATTCAGGATTGATTTCCTCTAGGATGGACTGGTTGGACTCCTTGCTGTCCAAGGGACTCTCAAGTGTCTTCTCCAACACCACAGTTCAAAAGCATCAGTTCTTCAGTGCTCAGCTTTCTTTATAGTCTAACTCTCACATCCATACATGACTACTGGGAAAACCATAGCTTTGACTAGGTGGGCTTTTGTGAGCAAAGGATTGTCTCTGTTTTTTAATATGATGTCTATGTTGGTCCCAGCTTTACTTCAAAGGAGCATGCATCTTTTAATTTCATGGCTGCAGTCCCCATCTTCAGTGATTTCGGAGCCCAAGAAAATAAAGTCTGTCACTGTTTCCAGTGTTTCCTCATCTGTTTGCCATGAAGTGATGGGAAGAGATGCCATGATCTTACTTTTTGAATGCTGAGTTTAATCCAGATTTTTCAGTCTCTTCTTTCACTTCCATCAAGAAGCTCTTTAGTTCTTCACTTTCTGCCACAACAGTGGCAGCATCTGCATATCTGAGGTTATTCATATCTTTCCTAGCAATCTTAATTGCAGCCTGAGCTTCATACAGCCTGGCATTTTACATGATGTACTCTGCAAAGAAGTTAAATAAGTAGAGTGACAGTATACCGCCTTGATGTACTTCTTTCCCTATTTGGAACCAGTCTGTTGTTTCATGTCCAGTTCTAACTGTTTCTTCTTAACCTGAATACAGGTTTCTCATGAGGCAGATAAGGTGGTCTGGTACTCCCATCTCTTGAAGACTATTCCACAGTTTGTGGTAATCCACACAGTCCAAGTCTTTGGTGTAGTCAATAAAGCACATGTAGATGTTTTTCTGGAACATTGATGCCTTTTTATGATCCCACAGATATTGGCAATTTGATCTCTGCTTCCTCCACCTTTTCTAAATCCAGCTTGAACATCTCAAAGTTCTCAGTTCATGTACTGTTGAAGCCTTGATTGGAGAATTTTGAGCATTACTTTAGTAGTAAGTGTGATGAGTGCAATTGTGTGGAAGTTTGTACATTCTTTGGCATTACCTTTCTTTGGGATTGGAAGGAAAACTAACCTTTTCCACTCCTATGGCCACTGCTGGCTTTTCCAAATTTGCTGGCATATTGAGTGCAGCACATTCACAGCATCGTCTTTTAGGATTTGAAATAGATCAGCTGGAATTCCATCACCTCCACTAGGTTTGTTAATAGTGATGCTTCCTAAGGCCCACTTGACTTTCCACTCTGTGAAGTCTGGCTCTAGGTGTGTGATCATACCATCATGGTTACCTAGGTCATTAGTATATTTTTTGTATAGTTCTTCTGTGTATTCTTGCCACCTATTGATATTTTCTGCTTCTTGTAGGTCCATAACATTTTTGTCCTTTATTGTTCCCATATTTGCATGAATTGTTCCATTGGAATCTAATTTTCTTGAAGTAATTTCTAGTCTTTCCCATTCTATTGTTTTCCTCTGTTTCTTTGCATTTTTCACTTAGGAAGTCTTTCTTATCTCTCCTTGTTATTCTTTGGAACTCTGCATTCAAATGGGCATATCTTTCTTTCTTCCTTTGATTTTAGATTCTCTTTGTTCTCAGATATTTGTAAGCCCTCCTCAGACAACCATTTTGCGTTTTTGCATTTCTTTTCCTTGGGCAAGGTCTGGAACACTCCCTCCTATCAGTTCAGTTCATTTCAGTTCAGGCGCTCAGTCGTGTCCAACTCTTTGCAACCCCATGAATCGCAGCACGCCAGGCCTCCTTGTCCATCACCAGCTCCTGGAGTTCACTCAGACTCACATCCATTGAGTCAGTGATGCCATCCAGCCATCTCATCCTCTGTCGTCCCCTTCTCTTCTTGCCCCCAATCCCTCCCAGCATCAGAGTCTTTTCCAATGAGTCAACTCTTTGCATGAAGTGGCCAAAGTACTGGAGTTTGATCTTTAGCATCATTCCTTCCAAAGAAATCCTAGGGCTGATCTCCTTCAGAATGGACTGGTTGGATCTCCTTGCAGTCCAAGGGACTCTCAAGACTCTTCTCCAACACCACAGTTCAAAAGCATCAATTCTTCGGTGCTCAGCCTTCTTCACAGTCCAACTCTCACATCCATACATGACCACAGGAAAAACC
>SJYV01015251.1:3411-21063 GCA_006410875.1 Neotragus pygmaeus
AAAAAAAAAAAAAAAAAAGAGAGAGAGAGAGATTGTAGATATCAGATCCATTGGCCTCATTTAGAATTTTAATCCATGCCTCAAAATATCTGCTCATGTTTGTACATGACAGTCTCAGGATAGTGGGATTTTTTTTTTTTTTTTTGAGACTATATATCTGTATTGTTTAGATTACTGTGTATGAGAAATAGATGGCTAAGATGCAAAAGAGAGGAAACATAGCTGTCATGTAAGACATACTATTAGTGTCTCTTTTCCATTTTTAGAAAATTACCGTATGGCTGCTCTTTTTAAGGTATGAAAGTGAAAGTGAATGTGAAAATTGCTCAGTTGTGTCCGACTCTTTACAATCCCATGGACTATACAGTCCACGGAATTCTCCAGGGCAGAATACTGGAGTGGGTAGCTATCCCTTCTCCAGCAGAGCTTCCTGACCCAGGAATCAAACTGGGGTCTCCTGCATTGCAAGTGATTTCTTTACCAACTGAGTTATACGGGAAGCCTTTTATACATAAGCATGTAAGAAAACAGAGAGATCATAAATGAAATTTAAAATTCAAGATATGAAAGAAATGTGAGAATTATTTTAGTGTATTAAATTCCATGATAACATGATTCATGGCAAATAGTTTGACATCAAGGTTATTTTGAGATAGAGTCTTAGACCAACTAATCTCTCAACTAGCACCTCAGGGCATGCGTTTAGACAAGTGACTCTTGACTCTTAAACATTACCTCCAAAGCCTTCTCCAAGGAGTCTTCCTTCCCACTCACTCCCCTTCCCCTACGATGACAGCTTTAGTCTCAGGTGGCTCTGTTTTGCTTCCAGGGCTCTGGGCTTCTCAGTCCCTAGGGAGCCCACCCCCAGCTTCGGCACCAGACTTGCCAGAGTTGGAGCTGTGCCACCTCTTTAAGGAAGAAGCGCCTCTCATGTTTTGACATTTGGTTATTCTTGTTGTGATTATATGATATCATTAAATAAATCAAGATAAATCATGCTAATAAGCATGAATTTAAAAAACTGCAATAAATACAACTATTACTGAACTATTGTTTCAATTATTCCCTCCTCAAATACAAAAACTATGGCAGTTAACTCTAAAGCATAATAATTTCCAGTTTCTTTTGAAAAGGAACATATTCAAGCTTGCATTATATGCTAAGGACCATTTCCCTAAAAATTGGGAGGATGTTATGCTCCATATCTGTAATTATGCTGCTTCCACAAACCATTTCCCTATAAATTTAAGAAGCAGTATTCCATCTGGAATCCTAGTCATTTCACATTTAGTGCATCTGCTAATTATTTTGGTATAGGCCTTTCAGACATAATTTAGGGATTCCAAAAAGCACTTTGTTAATGATTAAATATGAGCATTTCTATTCATTAAGGTATTACTGAATCATGGCATCTCTGTCTTCTAATTTTACAATTGCTTGGAGAAATATATTATTTAAAATATATATGAGTCTTAATTTAAGCAAAATGATGTAAAAATAAAGATTTTTACAAGAATAAATTGGAGTGTGACTACTCATTGTACAGAAAGAAATAAAAGCTGAACTTAGATCAGAGGTTGGTTAACTATCACCTGTAGACAAAGTCCAGATACCACCTGTTTTGTAAATAGTAGTTTTTAAAAATAGTTTGTACCTCCAACTCCCCCAAGTCTATTGCTCATCCCTCCTCTGCACTGGTAACCACTAGCTTGTTTCTGTATCTGAGAGTCTGCTTCTTGTTATATTCAATAGTTTGTTGTATTTAAAAAAAAAATATGGAAATCTAGTTGATCTACAATGTAGTGCTAATTTTAGGTATACAGTAAAGTGATCTGTTATACATATACATATATCCACTGTTTTTTAAGACTCTTCTCCCATATTACATTGAATAGAGTTCCATGTGCTATACAACAGGTTCTTATTAATTATCTGTTTTTTATATGGGCTTCCCTGATAGCTCAGTTGGTAAAGGATCTGCCTGCAATGCAGGAGACACCAGTTTGATTCCTGGGTTGGGAAGATTCTCTGGAGAAGGGATAGGCTACCCACTCCAGTGTTCTTGCGTTTTCCTTGTGGCTCAGCTGGTAAAGAATCCGCCTGCAATGTGGGATACCTGGGTTTGACCCCTGGGTATTATATATACCAGTTTTGTATTTTTATATTTAGTTATAGCTTCTTTATATAGTTTTTTAAATAGATGTTTATATTTAGTTATAGATTTATATTTAGGTTTTATATCCCTGGGTTTTACATGTATTAGTGCATATGTGTCAGTCTCAATCTTCCAATTTATCCCTCCCCACCCTTTTACCCTGGTAAGCATAAGTTCGTTTTCTATAACTGCAATTGTTTTTCAATTTTGTAAAGAAGAATCTTTTTTAAGATTCCATATATAAACAATACCATATGACATTTATATTTCTGTGTCTGATTTACTTCACCTGATATGACAATCTCTTGTTCCACCCATATGATGCAAATGGCATTATTTTGTCATTTTTTATATCTGAGTAATATTTCTTTATGACTGACTGGAGATCACACCAGTCAATTCTAAAGGAAATAAACCCTGAATACTTACTGGAAGGACTGTTGCTGAAGTTGAATCTCCAATACTTTGGTCATCTTATGTGAAGAGCTGACACATTGGAAAAGACCTTGATGCTGGAAAAGATTGAAGGCAAAAAGAGAAGGGGAGTGGCAGATATGAGATGGTTAGACAGCATCACCAATTCAATGGACATGAATTTGAGCAAGCTCCAGAAGATGTGGAGGACAGAGGAGTCTGGCATGCTACAGTCCATGAAGTCACAAAGAGTCAGACATGATGTAAGGAGTGAAAAACAATAATATTCTATTGTATATATATATACATATATATATATATATACTACATATTCTTTAGCCATTCATGTATTGATCATACTCAATGGAGAAAAGATGAGAATAAATCCAACCAAAGAGGTAAATGATCTATTGTATTTTTTATATTTCACACATATCATATGGTATTTGTCAGTCTCTGTCTGACTTACTTCCCTTACTTCACTAGGATAATGCCCTCCAAGTCTATCCATGTTGCTGCAAGTGGAAATATTTTGTTCTTCTTTATGCCTGAGTAGTAAATAAAGTTGTATTGGAAGATGGTCGTGTGTACTCATTTGCATTTTGTCTGTGGCTGCTTTGCTGATACAAAAGCAGAAATAAATAGTTGCAACAGAGACCACATGGCCTACAAAGCCTGAAGATTTTACTATTCAGATCTGTACAGAAAAAAGTTTGCCAGTCACTGGCTTAGGTTTTAAAATAGGAGTGTTTTCAACTGTAGGCTCTGATGAATTAGAGAGCTTTCTTGATACCATTTAAGCTTGCTCATGATTTTGGGGAAGTGCATCTGTCATTTATGGGGAGATCCACCCATATTAACAATGATTTTAGAAAGTTCTATTGTTTCCTTTCACTGCAGGCTAGTGTTCTATTAAATGATGAGAAAATATAGGTCTTCCTTCTATTCTCTCCATAATTTAAAAATAGAATTGTTTGTTCTTAAACAGCAGCAACATTTATTTATATTTCATATCAGTGGAATGGTGGGTGCAGTGCAAAGAATAAAGTGATCTTGGTTTTTAACACTTGTAAACACCCTCTACCTTTTTGTCTCTTATCTTTACGAAATACAGAGACACTACCCTGAGGTAAAACATCTCAAACTAGGGTCAGTGCAGTCCTCTACATTTTTTGCTCCTGGACCCAGACTGCTTAGTGCTGTTGGAAAAAACTCGGTTCAAAGCAAGGAGTCAGACTCTCATGGGCCTGTAATTTCAGCCAAGCTTTTCTAGCACCTTCATCCACATCTCCAAGACACCCACATTCTACATTTCTACAAGTCATGTTACATCAGGACTGTCCTCCTCTCATGAATTACTTTCATGGCAATACATTCACCTCCTCTGTTATAAAACAGGAATTTCCTCAATGTCTACCTCTTGGGTGAACTAAATCTCTGAACCAATTATTATCTGCATGTTTTCCATTTTGCAATAACATGGAAGATCACATTTTCAAATCAAAATAAAGTGTCTATCAAGGAGTAAGAGAAAGCTTGCTAATAATTCCAGGGATACAAGTAAATAGAGGGCACAGACAATGCAGAGAGAAGTCCAAGATCACCAGCTTAGGTACCCATCCCCAGCCTTTCTGCTCCAAACACAGCCCTCTAACCCTGATTCTAACACTGATTCCACCCCAACCCTTGGTAGTAGCCACTCTACCACAGCTCAGATGATGCTTCCTCACCTGCCAAATCTCAGTTTAGATGCTGCTAATTTGAGTAAACATCCCCCAAGTCTCTGCCTGGAAGGATTTGCTCAATCTCCATGCTCCATGCGTTATAAACCCATTCTGGTTGTCTTGTAACAGTTTATTGTCATTCTCCTGGATGGTAAGCAACTTATAAGTGGAAACTTTTTATTTCCTTTTCTTTCTGTATCTCTAGCTACTAGCATCTTGCCTGCATCAAATTTGGTATTTAATAAATGCTTATTAAAGGATGAAAATATTAGGGATATTTTCCCTCTTATACAGTAATGATCTAAAGTGGGAAATACAACAGAAAGAAGTGATGAAAAGACAATGTAGTAAGAGTTATTACAGATGCAAAAATCTGTAGAAACATTGAAGGGAACCACTAACTCTGCTCCAGGAAGTCTTGGAGAATTTCACAAAGACAGAGGAGAAATAAAGCTGCATCTGAGAAGGGAATAGATTTTTTTTCAGGCAAAGAAGAGGGGGAAGGTTGTATGGGACAGAGGGAATAGTGGTTCTGAAGTCATCATTATCATTCTGCCGTGCTCAAATATAATGATGAAAATTAGGTACCTCATGTGATAAATTATTCAAGTGTTATGCTTTTGTTTATAGAAAGCATCTGGTATTTCAGTATTTACAAAGGAAGTGAATTTAGCCTAAATTCATATTATTGGATGAGGAAAGTATTTTTAAAATCAGTGCATAGCTTGAAGACAGATTTTTTTTGTGGATCATTATGTAATGATTATTACAGATGTCCTGTGAATTATTGATTTAGCAAGCAATTGGATTTCAAAACTGAGAAAACTGAACTTATATGCATTTTATTTTTGAATTATGCATTTGAGTATAGAAGCCAGTTACTTATATTTGGAAGAAAAACAAATATTGTCATGAATCAATGATTAAATAACAAAGGAAAATGCTCCATCAATTACCCTGAAGTTCATGGTGATTTCAAATACTCAAGGTAAAATTTTTACTATGAAAAAGGATTGGGGAAAAGAAGCCAATGACATATAATCTGGGTTTAAGAGTAAATACTGCTATTGTCCAAATGTTTTTGTCCCTTCTTCACCCCTGATTTCATAGGCTGAAATCCTAACCCCCAAGGTGATGGTATTAGGAGGTGGAATCTTTGGGAGATGATTAGGTGAAGAGGGCTCTGCTCTGAGGAGGAGGATTAGTGCCCTCATAAAAGAGGCCTGAGAGGGCTCCCTGGCTCCATCCACCATGTGTGGACACAGCAAGAGGTTTCCATGTATCTGCCTGACCCTTGGTCTTGGACTTCCCAGCCTTCAGGATGGTGAGAAATAAATTTCTGTTCATTACAAGTCACTCTGTTTATGGCATTTTGTTATAGCAGCCCAAACCAACAGAGGCAAATATTGTGTACAGCTGCTGACATGACTACATTCATCAATATCTCCCAGTGCTTTGTAGTGAATTGTAATTTGTGATAGAAACTGCGTTCCTTACTGATTGTTGGCATTGTTGACATCAATAAGATTTAATACCACTGACCGAAGGTGGCAGATAAATAGGCTAGGAAAAGGGGCAGGAAGGGATAGTGAGAGCATTCCTGTCCACTGTGGGTTTACATGGATGGTTGCTTGCAGGTTCACAGGCTCTGGAGGAGCACAGCATGGGACCTACAGGGCCCTTTACATACTGGAGACTCCAGGCCCCACCACATCTGACACCTGCACGGAAACCAAAGAGACGAAGATGCACAAGGGAAATAGTGTCGATGGGACCTAGCGGGGACCCCAGAACGGTAGTTCCCAACCACAAGTGGCCCCCCTCATTCCACTGCGGAGGATATTTGGCAATGTCTGAACATATTTTCAATTGTCACAAGTGAAGGATACACTGGCATTTAGCGAGCAGAGGCCAGAGATGCTATTAAACATCCTGCCATGCAAAGGACATCCCCACAAATAGAATTATCCAGTCCCAAATGTCAATTGTGCTGAAGAAACCTCTGTGCTAGACCACTATTGATGGCAGATTTCCTTAGACTATTAAGAAGTAAAAGAAATACGGGTAAGGAGTGGATTGGCATTACTTTTTAGATTACAAAGGCAAGGCATAGTTTTAGAAGTTGTAAGAATGGAAAATTCATTTGGTATATACAAAGTAGTATAAAGGAGAATATAAAATTCACTTGTGGTCCTGCCATTCAGAGGTAACCACTATCAAACTTTTAATGTTTTCCAAGTAATTTGTGCGCAAATATGTTGGAAAGGCACTATGAATCAGATGGGAACTTGTAGCAATGGGGAGAGCAAGCTATTGAGGTTAATTGGTAGAAATAGTGTAAGAGAAGTTAGTAAGTGTAAAGCAGAAATGCACAGGTTAATAAAAACTTATGAGGAGAAAAACAAGGAGACAGGAGATCAAGATCACTTTGATGAGGTAGTGAAGGGTCTGTAGTAACTAAATAGTGCTCCCCTACTCCCTGTGGTCCTAGAAATGGAGCTAGGATCTTACAACAATGTTCAATGAAAAGTAAAAATAAAACAAACACTTGCAAGTGAAGTAAATAGTAGAAGCAGACAACATCTTGGCTCAGAGCCTGAGAACTTTGGGGGAAGATTTTGCATTGTGCACAGGGCTTCCCAGGTGGCGCTAATGGTAAAGAACACATCTGCCAATGCAGGAGACATGCGTGGGGCGTGGGCGCCGGGGGATGGCCTTGTGACTTCTAGCTCTAGAGGAGGAGTGAAAATGATGCTCATAACTGAGACTGAACACCAAGGATATAAANTTTTCTTGCCATGAGACCCCCATGAACAGTATGAAAAGGGCTACAGTCTATGGGCCATGAAGAGTCGGACACAGTTGAGATAGAATGGCTAAACTAGACCAGCCTATTCAAAACCTCAGGTATGGCAGGCACTAGTTTTTCCCAGTGGTTGTGTAGACCAGTTATCCCAACAATGGAAATTTCACTTCCTTTGTCTGTTCTACTTACTGCTTTGGCTGCCTGGAAGACCTTTGTGTTGGGAAAGTGGAGGGTGCTTTTTCTTGGTGGTCCAGATCAATTCTCTTAGAATAGTGCAATTATAACCATCACCACTGCTGACTCTTCCTCCTCTCTAGATCCCTGAGAGGAGTAACAGGAATAATCCAAGGGATGAGCAATACATGCTGTGAGTGGACACACATGTCTTACAACTGCATTATTTTAAAACTTGATGATAATGCAGAAAGACTTCCATATCTGCTTTTTTTTAATTTGGCAATATGCCATGAGGATTCTCTCATGTCACTTATGTTCTAAACAGATTTTATTACCTTCTACTCACAGAGCTCTACCTTCATTTATAGATCTAATCCCTGTTGCTGAACATATAAGCCTCTTATAACTTTTTTCTTATAGAACAGTTCATACCGATCATCATTCTACAGTGAGGTTTTGTGATAAAATGTATTTAGAAATCAAGGTTGGATAGATGAGAAACATATTGGACTTTTCTGTTATTAACAAGTTTATTTAAGTACAATTTATATGTTATAAAAATAACCCATTTAAAATATACTATTTAGTAATTTTTAGTGTATTCCTAGGGCTGGGCAGCCATCACCACAAACTAATACTAGAATATTTTCATGACTCTAAAAGGAATTCTTGTGCCCACTCCCATCCCCAGCCTTAAGCAAATGTTAATACACTTTCTCTCTGTATAAATTTAACCTTTTGTGGACATTACATGTAAATACAATAGTACAATATGTTTTCCTTGGGGTCTGACTTATTTTTTCTTTTGTTTCAGAAATTAGTTGTTTTCTGTCACACCTCAACATGAATCAGCCATAGGTATACATATATCCCCTCCCTTTTGAGTCTCCCCCTCCATCCCTCCCCATCACATCCCTCTAGGTTTATACAGAGTCCCTGTTTGAGGGGTCTGGCTTCTTTCACTAAGTCTAATGCTTCCAAGGTACATCCAGGCACCTAATGTGTTCATATTTCATTCCACAGTGGAATCTTACCTGCCAAGAGCATCTACAAATCTCCAAGCAATTAGACTAAGAAGCTTCTGATGCAGGCCTGATGGGGGGTCTTTGCTGAGTGGTTACATACTTCCGAGCTGTGGATATGTATGGTGAGTGACTTATATTTTAACACCTTGATGCAGGTTAGGGCCAAAGAATTCTGTTCTTCCCAGTTGGAATACACACAATTACTTCTTGCAGTCTTTTTTTCTAGATGTGTATTTCTGACATATTATGGGTTTTCTAGGTCTAAACACGACTAATCTAAGGGCAAAATATATTTGTTTGACTTGCAAATTTAACCTAACTGAAGTCACTTTGCTGTTGATTAGCCATGGGTTTGATTTTCCAGGCTGATACACCAAGAGATACATGTTTTCAAAAGCCATCAATCTGTGGGAGAGGGAGAGGGTGGGATGATTTGGGAGAATGACATTGAAACATGTATACTATCATCTAAGAAATGAATTTCCAGTCACCGGAAATGTTTGATACAAGATACAGGATGCTTGGGGCTGGTGCATGGAAATGATCCAGAGAGATGGTATGGTGTGGGAGGTGGGAGGCGGGGTTCAGGATTGGGAACTCATATACACCCATGGCTGATTCATGTCAGTCTATGGCAAAACCAATACAGTATTGTAAAGCAAAATAAAGTAAAAATTAAAATTTAGAACAAAATAAAATAAAAGCCTTCAATTGAGTGCATAAATGAAAACTTACAGTTGACCAAAACTTTGTAACGAAAATTAGGAAAACCATAAAATGGCCCAGAATGTGTTCTAAAATGGCTGAGGGAGAGGATGTTTCAGAAAATACTATCAAATGCCAAATTGCCGGGGTCCAACCCCAGCGGATCCAGGGAATTCGAACCGTGGATGGCGTTGGTGAGGAAAGACTTATTTATTTGTTAATATAGAAATATAAGATTAGATCAGGAAGAAATAGATTAGTAGGATATTTAAGTGGAGAAAGAAGGCTGAATAACTTGGCTTGCGGGGAAGACCAATGAAATTTCAGGACAAGAGATTTGCACCGTCTATGTGGGACCACCGTCGTCCGTTTGAATATCGGAAAGTGCCCTGCCTTGGGCTCTCTCTCTTACAGATCTTAGAAGCCAGGACAAGTAAGTAGACTTGGTGGGCCAACCTGGTCCAGATGGGAATTCAGCCTGAAATTAGAGTGAAGAGGAGAGGGAGGAGGGAGAGAGAGAGAGAGAGAGAGAGAGAGAGAGACATGGGGGAAACCAGTCCAGTGACTAGCTCCTGCCTCTATTGTCTGGAGAGGCCTTTTATACCTTTTTGATTGTACATAGAGATCAATGGGTAATACAAAATTATGCAGTATTAGCAGCCCAGACTCTTATCAAAACCAGGCTTTCTCGCTGCATACCTAGTTGTATACACAAGTCTTAGGTAATTTACATCATCTTCCAGCCAAAAGGGCCAGTTAACATTTTACAGGCTTTTTCCAATAAGGGTTTGTCAACCAGAAGACTTATTTGTGTTGATCTTCCCAAAGTCTCGTGCTGCTCTCAGAAAGCACTAAATAAAGTTACATTCTTACATAACAAAGATACAGCAACTTATAACAAGTAAAAGGAGTACAGTGATTTATAACAAAAGAAAAGTAATTAACTCAAAAGTCTAGTGTTGCTATATAGTTAAAACTACTATATATCTTTTCCCATATCCCATTTACATTGCTTAACATCTTCCCAGGCTCCTAAAAGATAAAGAATATGGAGGCCTGGCAGCAATCATTGAGTCAACAGTGAAAACCCATCACCAATATGATTTTTAACTCTTTAGAAAAGGCTCTGTTTCTTTAAGATGCTTTTAAGCTTTGTGCCTCTCGCGGTTGGGGGCTGTAAGCAATTCACAAGCTGTAAGAAGTCTGGGGAACCTGTTAGGCAAACTAGAGAGCTATCAGAGGGGGTTTAACTGAAACATCGCTTTCAAATGCAGAAGACTAAAGCCCTGATTTGACTTTTTCCAGAGAATATCACAAGAGTGGAAAAGCAGAGTACAAAGGCTGGCAGATTCTTGTTTTTTGGGGGGGTGGATGCTCAGGAAATTCCAGGGGGAATCCTTGAAGCTTGATCACATCCTTGCGTATGTCAGGCTTCCTTCTGCATGACCTTGTTATGGGCGAGATTCCTCACGCTGGCTCCCGGCACCAAATAAAATGCTAGTGTTTCTGGACTTCGCTGGTGGCACAGTGGATTAGAATCTGCCTACCAATGCAGGGGACAGTTTGATCCCTGGTCAAGGGAGATTCCACATGCAGAGGAGTGACTGAGGCCCTTTCCCAAACCACTGAACCCACATTCTAGGGTGTGCGAGCTGAAACTCCTGAAGCCTTGAAGCCTGTGTGCCATAAAGCCTGTGCTCCACGGTAAGAGAAGTCATCACAATGAAAAGCCTGTGCAGTGCAACTGCAGAGTAGCCCCCATTTGCTGCAACTAGAGAAAGCACACACACAAGCAATGAAGACCCAGGACAGCCATAAGTAAATACACAAATAAAATTTTTCAATGTTTCCAAAAACAAAGAATCCAACTAAGAATCCAACTGTGGTAGGTAGAATAACATCTCCCTAAGATTTGTACAATCCTGATCCCCTACCTCTATGAATATGTTACATTTTTTGGCGGGACTGTTTTGGCAGATATGATTATGTTAAGGATCATGAGGAGATTATTCTATATTATCTGGGTAAACCTGATGTAATTACAAGCATTCTTATAAGAGAAAGAAGGAGATAAGAGAGTGAGAGGAGGTGTGAGGATGGAAGCAAATGTCAGACTCGGGAGAACCTTGGACCAAGGGATGCAGGAGCCTCCAAAGCTGGACAGACAGGTAAGGAGACAGATCCTACTCCAGAACCTCTGGGAGGAACACTCGCCACCGGTACTTTGGTTTTAGCCAAGTGCAAGCTGCTTGGGGTTTCCATGCTTCCAAACTACAAGAGCATGTGTCTGTCATTTGAAGCCACCATATTTTGGCAGTTTGTCTCAATAGCAGTGTGAAACTAATATGCAGACTCTGACCACAGGGATAAAGGGAGGGGAATCTGACCCACGATCAGGAAAGGAAACACGAGGCCACGAGGGCGGCAGAGCAGCTCTGAGGCAGCCAGTCTCTGGCTGAGCCTGGAAACTGCCCCCAACCGCCTGCCCTGCATAGCTGAGCCGGGACCAGGCCTGATTCGCCCTTTCTGAGCTCTGAACTGGAACGTCCCACACACTTTGTCCTCTCTTCCTCCAACACACAAGTTACCCTGCAACTGCTAATTCCAGCCTACTCTCAACTCAGGACTCTCCTAGAATACAGTTTAAGTGTCCCTTAGTCCTCTAGCTATGTTTTACATTTGCAACCTCATATGTGATTAAAACTGGGATGAGCAGCGGGATCCAGGTTTGCATATGACTTTTCCTCCAGCCATCATGGTGGGCAAGAGACACAACGTATTTAAATGTTAGTGTCTTCATGTGAAAAATGAGGAAATGTCACTACCTGTTTCCTGGAGTCACTGAGGAGATCAAATGAAGCACCATGTCTCCTTCTCAACAGCCGTCAACACCGAGAGCCTGTGGTTATCTCCACCATCTCATCATGGAAAATCACTAGTTTCTGGCACACAGAAATGCTGTGTAAGTGTGTGTACACGCATATTAACAGGTCAGAAACCAGGCAGATTGCTTCCATATTCTGGTATTATTTGTGAATAATGCAGCAATGAATATGGGGTGCACGTATCTTTTGAATTATATTAATAGCTTTCTTTTAATATGCCCAGGAGATTGCTGGATCATATGGTAGTTCTATTAACATTTTTTGTTTTTTAAGAAGCTTTCATAATGTTTTCCATAGTGGCTGCATCAACTTACACAGGGTAGCAGGGTCCCCTTTCTCCACAGAGATACTGTATGTAAAACATTAACTAATGAGAACCTACTGTATAGCTCAACGAACTCTCCTCAGTGCTTTGTGATGACCTAAATGGGAAGGAATTCCAAAAAAGAGGAGGTATATGAAACATATAGCTGATTCACTTGCATGAACAGTAGAAACTATTTATAACACAGCATTGTAAAGCAATTATAATCAATAATAATTTAAAGAAATAAATCAGGCAGGGCCCAGAAACAGGTGACTCTGAAGACAATCTCTGTGACATCAAAGACATACTGATGCTTAGATCTACTTTTTGAAGATTTTCTGTGACAGATTAAAAACTACACAAAGCACATTTCATCATGTTTATAGCTGTACAACTTCTTACTTTACCAACTTTAAGGAAACTGTGACTATTTCAGCTGGCACTTCTGGAATTTACTTAGTGGAATTAATAATAATTTGATTTTTTTTCTCTTCCTGTCTGTTGTCTTTGTGATTACAGGAAAGTTTAAAGGGAAAAAAAAAAAAGATTTGCTCTGTAAACAAACCAAAAATTACATGTCTGTACGTGGATTTTTTTGTTGTTGTTGCAGTAAAATACCCCTGTATTTTCCCATGTTATGCATATTTCATTTCTTATTGCAACATGTAATCAAAATATATTTTATAATTTGATGTTATTCAACTCATTCACCACAGTGGTATGTATCTCCAATATCACATATGCAGTTGCAAGTAATTTTTGGACAAGACACTGTCAGTGTACTTAAAGGATCTGGCTTGGTGGCAAGAGCCAGCGTCTGCTTCCTCTGAAAATTCCTAACACACACATGTTAGGTTGTCTACACAGATCCCTTTGCCTCTCCTTCAGATCCTGTTTAAACAACATCATTTCATGAAGCCTTATCATCCAACAACCACATTATTTAACATTGCTCTGTCTATTCACTCTGTTTTCACTATTCACTGCTCTTCAAAGCATTTTTCTCAGAGACACAGTCTTTGACATACTATATATTTCACTTATTTATTTTCTGTCTCATTTGTCTACATATATGCTCCACAAAGCATGATTTTTGCATATTTTTTTTACTTCTGTGTCACCAGCCCCTATAGCAATGTTACCTAAATTGCAGACATTCAACAAATATTTCTTTAATTGATGAATGAATGATGCTGTGTTTGCTCAGTGTTCTGTTTCCAGCAGGTTGAAGTAAAATTGCAAAATCGTCAAAATCTTTTCAATGTATTTAGTGCAGCTTGCAGAAGAGTATAAAAGAAAGCTTGGTAGCTGGAGTTAAGACATACTCTTTGTCTGCCCAGAAATGCTAAAAATCACAAGCTGCATCAGGGAATTGGGGGATGATCATATTTGCAGCTCCCCAACTCAGGTGTAGGAGACTGGAATGAATTCTATTCTATTCATAAACACCGTTCTGTACACCCTTCCTTTGAAGGGTTTGCCCCTGGAAAAAATCTATCCCAATGATCTGTGTGGCAAGTGGGGTAAAGTCCAGGTGAAACAGCAGGCAAGCATGCAGACTGGCCCTTCCTCAAGGACCTATCCACTTTCATAATAAGGAGGATCTGGCTTCCTTGGGAGGAGCCTTTCATCACCACTATAGCGAAGCAGACATATGACAACTTGTCAATCATTTTCTCCTACTCTAGTGGAGAGAGCTGTGGATCCAAGCCATTAATGAACAGAATATTTTCCAGGCTCTTCCACAACCTAAATGAGAACATGCTTAGTTATGCCTGGTGCTCTGGTCTGATTGCAAGCTGTGATGTGCCTACTCAGGAAGATTTTCCCACCATGAGTGGAGTCCTCTTCTATTTTTTGCAAATATTTTCTCCCAGCCTGTGGCTTTTCATTTTCTTAGTAGTATCTTCCATTTAGAGTAAGTTTTAAATTTTGAAATGTCTAAACATTACACCCGGAGAAGGCAATGGCACCCCACTCCAGTACTCTTGCCTGGAAAATCCCATGGATGGAGGAGCCTGGTGGGCTGCAGTCCATGGGGTTGCTGAGAATTGGACACGACTCAGTGACTTCACTTTCACTTTTCACTTTCATGCATTGGAGAAGGAAATGGCAACTCACTCCAGTGTTCTTGCCTGGAGAATCCCAGGGATGGCAGAGCCCAATGGGCTTCCATCTATGGGGTTGCACAGAGTCAGACATGACTGAAGCAACTTAGCAGCAGCAGCAGCAAACATTACACCATCACTATCATTGATCTTAGAGATCATTCTCTAACACCATACACAAAAGTAAGTTCAAAATGGATTAAAGACCGAACATGATCCAAAAGATTACATGTACCACAATGCTCATTGCAGCACTGGTTATAATAGCCGAGACATGGAAGCAATCTAAATGTAAATTGACAGAGGAACAAATAAAAAAGATGTGATGCATCTATTGAATGGAATATTATTCACTCATTAAAAATGAAATAATGCCATTTGCAGCACCATGGATGGACCTAGATATTTTCACACTGACTGAAGCTAGATAAAGAAGGAGAAATATCCTATGGCATACTTTATATGCAGAATCTAAAAAGAAATTATACAAATGAAGTTATTTGCAAAAAGGCAGAGGAACAAGATTGCCAACATACTTTGGATCATAGAAAAGGCAAGAAAATTCCAGAAAAAACATATATTTCTGCTTGTTAACTATACTAAAGCCTTTGATTGTGTAGAACACAACTGTGGAAAATTCTGAAAGAGACGGGAAGACCAGACCACCTTACCTGCCTCCTGAGAGACGTGTATACAGGTCAAGAAGCAACAGCTACAACCAAACATGGAACAATGGACTGGTTCAAAATTGAGAAAAGAGTACCTCAAGGTTGTATATTTTCACTCTGCTTATTTAACTTGCATGCAGCATATCTCATGTAAAATGACAGACTGGATGAAGAACAAGCTGGAATTAAGATTGCTGGGAGAAATATCAATAACCTCAGATATGCAGACAACACCATCCTAAAGCAGGAACTGAAGAGGAACTAAAGAGCCTCTTGATGAAGGTGAAAGAGGAGAGTGAAAAATCTGGCTGAAACTCAACATTCAAAAAATGAAGATCATGGAATCCAGTCCCATCACTTCATGGCAAAAAGATGGGGAAAAAATGAAAGCAGTGACAGACTTATTTCCTCGGGCTCCAAAATTGTAGCAGATGGCAACTGCAGCCATGAAATTAAAAGATGCTTACTCCTTGGAAGGAAAGTTATGACAAACCTAGATAGCATATTGAAAAACAGAGACATTACTTTGCCAACAAAGGTCTGTCTAGTCAAGGCTATGGTTTTTCCAGTGGTCACGTATGGGTGTAAGAGTTGGACTGTGAAGAAAGGTGAGAGCCTAAGAATTAATGCTTTTGAACTGTGGTGTTGGAGAAGACTCTTGAGAGTCCCTTGGACTGCAAGGAGATCCAACCAGTCCATTCTGAAGGAGATCAGCCCTGGGATTTCTTTGGAAGGAATGATGCTAAAGCTGAAACTCCAGTAGTTTGGCCACCTCATGTGAAGAGCTGACTCATTGGAAAAGACTCTGATGCTGGGAGGGATTGGGGGCAGGAGGAGAAGGGGACGACTGAGGATGAGATGGCTGGATGGCATCACAGACTCGATGGACGTGAGTCTGAGTAAACTCTGGGAGTTGGTGATGGACAGGGAGGCCTGGCATGCTGCAATTCATGGGATCACAAAGAGTCAGACATGATTGAGTGACTGAACTGAACTGAACTGAATAACTGAATAACAACAACAAATAGACTCACAGACCTAGAGAACAAAACTGTGGTTGCTAGGGGGAAAGGATGAGAAGAAAGGATAGTTAGGGAGTTTGGGCTTGACATGTACACACTGCCGTATTTAAAATGGATAACCAAAAAGGCCCTCCTGTGTATCACAGGGAACTCTGCTCAATGTTATGTGCCTGCCTGGATGAGAATGGAGTTTGGGGGAGAAATAATGCATGTATATGTATGACTGAATTCCTTTACTATCCACCTGAAACTATCACAATTTTGTTAACTAGCATACTCCAATATGGGCTTCCCTGTTGGCTCAGTTGTAAAGAATCAGTCTAGCAATGTAGGAGATAAGAGTTTGATTCCTGAGTCAGGAAGATCCCTTGGAGAGGGAAATAGCTTCTCACTCCAGTATTCTTGCTTGGGAAATGCCATAGACAGTGGAGTCTGGCGGGCTATAGTCCAAGGCATTGCAGAGTCAGACCTGACTTAGTGAATAACAACAACAACATACCTCAATATAAAATTTTAAAAAATTTAAAAAAAAACCTCAAACATATAAGATCGCTAACAAAAAGATAAATCATTTATTTTAAAATTATAGCAAGAATATTTCCTTTTAAACAACAGAAAAAGTAGTTTTCTCAAATATACAATATGCAAAAAAATAAAAAAGAAGAAGAAGGGGAAAAAACCCAGAATCAATGAAAGCAAAAAACAAATGAAAAGCAGATTAGAGTACTTATCATACCATCAGAAGCCATATCCCAGGCTCATCTCAATATAAGGAGAAATAGAACTCCAAAGAGAACAGAATGTTATTAGACTAACAAAAAACTTTCTAACAGAACCTAAGCATAATATTGTACTTCTGGCTACTCCTTTTTGGTGCTCAGCCAAATACAGATACTAACAGTAGTAAAAGTATTCTGGAAATTGGAAAATATGGTTTACGCCAGTTAACAAACTGGAATGGAGGCATTTATAAAACTCTTTTTTTTCCCATGGATATTTTTTTAAATTTCAGTTTTTACTTTATTTAGCTTTACAATACTGTATTGGTTTTGCCATACGTTTACATGAATCAGTCACGGGTGTACATAAGTTCTCAATCCTGAAACCCCCTCCCACCTCCCACCCCATAACATCTCTCTGGATCATCCCAGTGCACCAGCCCCAAGCATCCTGTATATGTTATCAAACTTAGACTGGCGATTAGTTTCTTACCTGGTGGTATACATGTTTCAGTGCCATTCTCCCAAATCATCCCACCCTCTCCCTTTCCCACAGAGTCTAAAAGTCCGTTCTATACATCTGTGTCTCTTTTGTTGTCTCACATACAGGGTTATTGTTACCATATTTCTAAATTTCATATATATACATTAGTATACTGTATTGATGTTTTTGGCTTACTTCACTCTGTATAATAGGCTCCAGTTTTGTCCACCTCATTAGAACTGATTCAAATATATTCTTTTTAATGGCTGAGTAATACTCCATTGTGTATATGTACCACACCTTGCTTATCCATTCATCTGCTGATGGACATCTAGGTTGTTTCCGTGTCCTGGCTATTATAAACAGTGCTGTGATGAACATTGGGGTACACGTGTCTCCTTCAATTCTGGTTTCCTCAGTGTGTATGCCCAGCAGTGGGATTGCTGGGTCATA
>SJYV01015253.1:0-12939 GCA_006410875.1 Neotragus pygmaeus
TGTGCTGCGATTCATGGGGTCGCAGAGAGTCGGACACGACTGAGTGACTGAACTGAACTGAACTGAACTATGTATAAAATGGATAAACAATAAGGACCTGCTGTATAGCACAATGAGCTATATTCAGTATCATGTAATAACCTATAATGGAAAAGAATCTGAAAACTAATACATATATATATATATACATATGTGTGTGTGTATATATATAACTTAATCACTTCCCTGTATACCCAAAACATTGTAAATCAACTATATTTCAATTTTAAAAATCAATTTTTTAAAAAGGTGGCTTAAACGCTAAAAGTATTTAAGAACAAGAAGTTAGATTAACTCATCCACATCCAGAGTAGAAAAACCACAAACAAAATTAATTTCCTCATTCATTCACTTGTCCTAGATACATCTGCAGCAATATAGACGCTAGCAGTCTAGATCTAAAACTAGCTAGATACATTTGCAGCAGTCTGCTGAACCCAAGGAAGAGTTAACTGAGGGGACGAAATATTCTCATATTGAGTTAAACAACACGTCATTAGGAGAGCACAGTGGGTGGAGTCAGCTCAACGCCCAGTAAGTGGCAAGAGGAAGGATGCAAACTGAGAATTGAGCCCGGAGAAGCGGGGGAGGTAGGGGTTGGGGCTCCATCTGAACTTGTCAGGGAAGCTCTGATGATCCCAACTAGAGATCAACTCAGGGCCCTCATGTCTAGTTCTGAGAACAGCCTTTAATGCAGTTTTGCAATATTTACTCTAAGGAAAAAGATCAAGTAATATTAGGTTGCCTATTTAATCAAGTGGTCAGTTTCACTAGCCTGTGTATCAGGGCTTTTCAAGTCATGAGAGGAAACCCAATTCTAAACCAGCTTAAGCAAAAAAACAAACAAAGATTGAGTTTACAGATGATCCTTGGGAACCTCCAGAATAGCAAGCCTCGGGACCCCAGAGATGGGGATACTCTTCAAGAAAAGTGGGAATGGAGAGAGGATGTGTTCAGGATGCCTTTCAGAGCTGGACAGCTGGGGAGGAGACAGATGAGTGGTGACTGAGAAGACACAAATGTACACCAGCGACTAAGAAAGTCCATGGGCAGCTGATTTCCCTGAAGAACCATGGAGTTTCAGGAACTGGAGACAGCACCTAGCTCTGAAAGTGGGCATGCAGGTGGAATAGAAAACAGTGAATGGGCTAAATATCTTTATAAGAAGCATTTAAACACTCACATCCCTGCCTTTGCTGTAGCAGAAAGCTGGGTGTTTACCCTAGGACCATCTGGTGATGTTCACATGCAGAGTTCAAAGCTTCTGAACTGACGGGCTGGAATGACAGAGCCTGGGTACCCAAGCAAAAGCAAGAGAACTGAGAGTTGATACAATGAACCATGAGCCTCCAGGCCCTGCTGCCATGCTCCCATATTCAGCTCCCAGAATGCAGGTAACCTGACTGAAGGATCCTGGGCAAAAAGTTGGCAGGTGTCTCACAGGAAAAAGCAACCAGGCCCACAAATACTGGGAGTTGGGTCCCCAGTGAAAGGGCCAAGCTTGTTTTCCCTACAGTGAAGCCCACTACCAACACATACAGCCCTGGCAAATGTAGTTCAGGCCAACTTTTCAGTGACCCATGCTTAAATATCATCTGACAACCAAATATCAGCAAACATTTGAGAAGCCTTCCATCATCCAAAAGAAACAAACTGAAATAAAGAGGGAAGAATTCAGACGGGGTAGTGAACTAACTGAGACTCGGAGTAAAAGGATACTGCATCCATGAAATAATAACAGGAGGCCCCAGTAAGAAATACCTACAGAACGGATGATGAGCTCTTGGGAATTACAAATATATGGCAGAAATGAAAAAAATTTCAGTGGAATATTTGGACTATAAATTAAGAACACTAAGGAATTAAAATTTTTAAATTAAAATAAATATGGGAGGGTAAGTCATGGCGGGGTAGATATTCTAAAAGAGTCTATGGCGGGTCGGGGGAGATAGTTCTGTGGGGAAGGCATCAATCAATTTCTCAAGGCTAGAAAACCAGAGGGTAATGTCTTCAGAATCCTTCAGGGAAATAATTTCCAAGCTGGAATTCTATGCCCAGCCGAAATATTAATTATAAAAACAGAACTTAAACACTTTCAGATACACCAGGTCTCCAAATTTATATTTGCCACATGCTTATTTTCAGGAAGTTATGGGGAATGTATTCCAATATAATGAGAACGAACCAAAGGAAAAATGTTATTTAAGAAACAAGGAATACAACACAGGAAAAAAGTGAAAGAAATTCCCAGGAAAATGGTGAAAAGAGGTCCCAGGACAATTGCTGCAAATAGGCTTAACAAGAAGCTGGCCCAGATATGAGCAAAAGGATAGAGAAATCCAGGGTGGTATCCCTTAGGAAAATAAGAAATTGTTAAAAGAATTGTGGGATGGATTAGTGATTGATACGAGTTATTGTTGTTTAGTCACTGAGTCATGTACAACTCTTTGCAGCCCTGTGGATTGCAGCATGCCAGGCTTCCCTGTCCTTCAACATCTCCTGGAGTTTGCTCAAATTCGTGTTCATTGATACTAGATAGATACTAGAAAACTAAGCAAACAAGGGAAGCAAAAGCATTATTAACTCGGGGAAAAATAAATACTTGTTCCTGAAAGTAAATTTAATTATAGTACATTACATGACTCAGCTGTTACTAGTATTTACACAGTGCTGATGTACACTGTGAATAAAGACTGCACCAACAGCATGATAAAATATACTGCTAGTTAAGGGAGAGGCAGAATGTGTGTGTGTGTGTGTGTGTGTGTGTGTGTGTGTGTGTACACACGTGCATTCAGGCATATGTCAATCAGAAGGAAGACAGAAAAGACTGAAATATAAGGAAATTAATACCCCATATTTAGAGATCAGTAGATAATATCTAAAACTGTAGAATCAAGAAATCATGGTATAACTATTTTATTTCAGTGTATTGAAGCAAATGTCAATGCTCATTCTTGCCATCTCCTGTTTGACCACTTGCAATTTACCTTGAGTGAACATTGACAAGAGTAAAAATTGACATTTTAGAAATCAGTGAACTAAAATGGACTGGAATGGGTGAATTTAATTGGGATGACCATTATATCTACTGTGGGCAAGAATCCCTAGGGAAAATGGAGCAGCCCTCATAGTCAACAAAAGAGCCTGAAATGCAGTACTTGTGTGCAGTCTCAAAAAGGACAATGATCTCTGTTCACTTCCAAGGCAAATCATTTAATATCACATTAATCCAAGTCTATGCACCAACCAATAAGGTTGCCTAAGAAGCTGAAGGTGAATGGTTCTATGTAGACCTACAAAACCTTCTAGAACAAACAACCCCAAAAAGATGTCATTTTCATCATAGGGGACTAGAATGCAAAAGTAGGAATTGAAGAGATACCTGGAGTAACAGGCAAATTTGACCTTGGAGTACAAAATGAAGCAAGGTAAAGGCTAACAGAATTTTTCCAAGAGAACGAACTGGGCATAGAAAACACCCCCTTCTAACAATACAAGAAAAGGCTCTACACATGGACATCAAACAGATGGCCAATACAGAAATCACATTGATTATATTTTTTGCAGCAAAAGATGGAGAAGCACTATACAGTCAGCAAAAACAAGACTGGGAGCAGACTGTGGCTCAGATCATGAACTCCTTATTGCAAATTTCAAATTTAAATTGAAGAAAATCGGGAAAACCACTAGGCCATTCAGATATGACCTAAATCAAATCCCTTATGATTATACAGTGGAAGTAACAAATAGATTCAAGGGATTAGATCGGATAGACAGAGTGCCTGAAGAACTATGGACAGAGGTTCATGACATTGTACAGGAGGCAGTAATCAAGATCATCTCCAGGAAAAAGAAATACAAAAAAGGCAAAATGGTTGTCTGAGGAAGCCTTACAAATAGCTGAGAAAAGAAGAGAAGCTAAAAGCAAAGGAGAAAAGGAAAGATACACTCATTTGAATGCAGCATTCCAAAGAAGAGCAAGGAGAGATAAGAAAGCCTTCCTCAGTGATCAATGCAAAGAAATAGAGGAAAACAGTAGAATGGGAAAGACTAGAGTTCTCTTTAAGAAAATTAGAGATACCAAGGGAATATTTCTTGCAAAGATGGGCACAATAAAGGATAGAAATCGTGTGGACCTAACAGAAGCAAAGATATTAAGAAGAGGTGGCAAGAATACACAGAAGAACTATACAAAAAAGATCTTCATGACCCAGATAACCATGATGGTGTGATCACTCACCTAGATCCAGACATCCTGGAATGCAAAGTCAAGTGGGCCTTAGGAGCAAAGCTAGTGGAGATGATAGAATTCCAGTTAAGCTATTTCAAGTCCTGAAAGATGATCCTTTTACAGTGCTGCACTCAATATGCTAGCTATTTGGAAAACTCAGCAGTGGTCACAGGACTGGAAAAGATCAGCTTTCATTCCAATCCCAAAGAAAGGGAATGCCAAAAGATATTCAAACTACAATTGTGCAGTACTGCACAATTGTACTCATCTCACATGCTAGCAAAGTAATGCCCCAAATTCTCCAAGCCAGGTTTCAACAGTACATGAACCATGAACCATGAACTTCCTGGATTTGATTTAGGGTCATACCTGAATGGTCTAGCAGTTTTCCCTACTTTCTTCAATTTGAGTCTGAATTTGGTAATAAGGAGNACAATATACACCCTTGACCTACTCCTTTTCCTATTTGGAACCAGTCTGTTGTTCCATGTCCAGTCAAATAAGCGAAAATAATAAATGTTAGAAATTGTATCTGTATTCTCTTGCTCTCATTGCTCAGTCGCTCAGCTGTATCCGACTCTTTACAACCGCATGGACTGCAGCACGCCAGCCTTCCCTGCCCTTCACTATCTCCCAGAGTCTGCTCAAACTCATGTCCATTGAGTTGGTGATGCTCTGTGTAGATTTAACTTAAAATGAATTGGTTGGCAACATTTGATTTCGTAAATTAAAAGTGCTTTCAAATTTGGCATAATACTTATTGTTAAGAAGTAGATGTATGCTTAATTTTTATAGAATACATCTAATCACTTTTTAAGTGGTGATTTATTTTTATGTTTTGAGAATTTTGTCAGTAAATCAAACTATGTTTTGGCATATTTCAACACGTTTCAGTCATTTATAAAGCAACTTCCTTCTGAGAACACTTCAAAATCATGGTTAATTTTTATGGGTCTCTGTTAAAGTTTGCAACTTGCTTGAGTCTGTGATGGGGGAAAGGATTTTTGAAAATATATATAGTTTTATATAAACCCATGTAAATCTCTATAAACAGGCACTTTCTAGTGCTTTGCTAAAAGTAATTTGTAGGTCTTCTTTTCAAATTGTGTTTGGAGCAAGTTCACTGAGTACATGAGAAAATTAGAGAGGATTGTGATCACATACTAAGGGTGTCCCTAGTCGCTCAGACAGCAAAGAATCTGCCTGCAATGCAGGAGATCTGCATTCGATCTCTGGGTAGGAAAGATCCCCTGGAAAAGGAAATGGCCACCCACTCCTGTGTTCTTGCCTGGAGAATCCCATGGGCCGAGAAGCCTGGCGGGTTACAGTCCATGGGGTTGCAAAGGGTTGGATAGGACTGAGCGAGTAACATACACACCTGCAATCACATTCTATTTTGGGGTTATAATAGTGTTATTAGGTTGATCATGTACTTCACCATACCAAATTTTGGTTTCAAGTGTTCAAACACAGAAAGAAAAGAAACCAAATCCACTACCCTCAAAGGGTAGAGATGTGTCATCAGAAAGATGTGTTACAGACAATGCAGAAAATGTGTTATGGATGATACAAGCAATATGGAAAGTGATTTCCAAAGGAGTTTTAATCCATAAAGCACGAAGTACGTGGACAACGTGCTTTACATATTTCAGTGGCAGAGTGTTGATTCAAGATCCAAGCCAGCCAGGCTGTTCTGCAGTCTAAACTTATTAAGAAGTTGTCATTTCCATCCTGTTCTNCTCGATGAATGTGAGTCTGAGTGAACTCCAGGAGATGGTGATGGACAGGGAAGCCAGGTGTGCTGCGATTCATGGGGTCACAAAAAGTCAGACATGACTGAGCGACTGAACTGAACTGAAAGGAGAACAGTCCTGGGTGTTCATTGGAAGGACGATACTTAAGCTGAAACTCCAATACTTTGGCCAACTGATGCAAAGAAGTGGCTCATTGGAAAAGACCCTGATGCTGGGAAAGATTGAAGGCAGGAGGAGTAGGGGACCACAGAAGATGAGATGGTTGGATGACATCACCTACTCAATGGACATGAGTTTGAGCAAGCTATGAGAGTTGGTGATGGACAGGGAAGGCTTGCATGCTGCAGCCCATGGGGTCACAAAGAATCGGACAAGACTGAGTGACTGGAATGAACTGAACTGAACTCAACTGAAGCAAATACAAGAGTAGTATTTGAAATTTGAAAATTGAAACTGCTTGTCTCTAGGGAATAGCGATGGAATGGAAAGGGATAAGACACTACACTATGCTTGTAGATTTATTTTCTTTTTTTTTAATTTGTAATTGAAAGATAATTACTTTACAGTTTTGCATTGGTTTCTACCAAACAGCAGCATGAATCAGCCTGTATATAAAATATATAAGTAGTCTTTTATATAAGTATGGGTTCCCAAGTGGCTCAGTGGTAAAAAAAAAAAAAATCCACCTGCAAATGCAGGAGACATGGATTCTATCCCTAGGTCAGAAAGATTCCCTGGAGGAGGAAATGGCAACCCACTCCAGTTTTCTTGCCAGGAAAATCCCATGAACAAAGGAGCCTGGCAGGCCAAAGTTCATGGGGTTGCAGAGTCGGACATGACTAAGCACACACACACACACAGACACCCACACATACATACATATATAAGTAGTCTTATAGATATATCTTTAACATTTTTGTTGAGCAGGTCAGTTTGGTGTTAGAGACAACTGGATTTGTATCTAAATTCTAGATACGATGATAAGGGGTACAAGGCCTGAAGCCTCTCAGGTTGTTCCTTCTCCCCACCTTATTTACCTTCATTACTGTCATCCTCATATCCTCTTATCACCTATCACTTCTAACACATCTGCCGTCATTTACCAGCACCTACCACAAAATTTGGAAATGCATCAGAATTCTGAGACCGAAAACTCACCTGATAGCGAGAATTAAAGGATGGGCTGAGCGTGAATGGGGTCTGATGCAGTGGAAGAGAAATTGTTCAAGGAGATTCCTTCCTTCTCTTGGAAACAGTTAACTTAAGGTGCACAGTGTTTACAACACAGGGATTTTATTTGGAACCTAAGGCCAAGAAGAAGCTTGAGGAAGAAATTGCTAAATTTTTAAGAAATTTGTGAGCCAGTTGTTAAATTTCAAAACTTACAATGAAATAAATTATATTATGCACTAAAGTACAGGGACTTCTCTGGCAGTTGAAGTGGTTAAAACTTTGCCTTCCAAAGCAGAGGATGAGAGTTCTATCCCTGGGCAGAGAGCTAAGATCCCACGTGCCTGCTGGCCAGAAAACCAAAACATAAAACAGAAGCAATATTGCAAAAAATTCAATAAAGGATTTTAAAATGGTCCACATCAAAAAAATTAAAAAGTAATAAATTAAATTGAATTTTAAAATAAAATATAAATAACAAAAGCCTCACTTCCTAAATGTTTGACTATATTTGACTATTACCTATGTCCTTTATGTTATCTATTGTATCCATTATTATCTATATTTACATTAAGTAAAATGTAGTATCATATCTACACTAAAGCCTTTGATTGTGTGAAAGTGAAAGTCACTCAGTCATGTATAACTCTTTGCAACCCATAAACTATACAATCCATGGAATTCTCCAGGCCAGAAGTGGGTAACGTTTCTGGAGTGGGTAACATTTCTCTTTTCCAGAGGATCTTCCCAACCCAGAGATCAAACCCAAGTCTCCCACATTGCAGGGGGATTCTTTACCAGCTGAGCCACAGGATCACAACAAACTGTGGGAAATTCTTAGAGATGGGAATACCAGACAATCTTACCTGCCTCCTGAGAAACCTGTATGCAGGTCAAGAAGCAACAGTTAAAACCCGACATGAGACAATGAACTAGTTCAAAATTGGGAAAGGAGTGCTTCAAGACTGTGTATTATCACCCTACTTATTTAACTTATATGCAGAGAATATCTTGCTAAATGCTGGGCTGGATGAATCACAAGCTGAAATCAAGATTTCCAGGAGAAATATCAATAATCTCAGATATGCAGATGATACCACTTTAATGGCAGAAAGTAAAGAGGAACTAAAGAGTCTCCTGATGAACATGAAAGAGGAGAGTGAAAAAGATGGCTTAAAACTCAGCATTCAAAAAATGAAGATCATAGTATCCAGTCCCATCACTTCGTGGCAAACAGATGGGGAAAATGTGGGAAAAGTGTCATATTTCATTTTCTTGGGCTCCAAAATCAATGCGGACAGTGACTGCAGCCATGAAATTAATGGACACTTGCTCCTTGGAATAATAGCTATGACAAACATAGACAGTATATTAAAAAGCAGAGACATCACTTTGCTGACAAAGGTCTGGATAATCAAAGCTATGGTTTTTCCAGCACTCATGTATGGATGTGAGAGTTGGACCATACAGAAGGCTGAGCTCCAAAGAATTGATACTTTTGAACTGTGGTGCTACAGAAGACTCGAGAGTCCCTTGAATGGCAAGTTGATCAAACCAGTCAATCCTAATGGAAATCAACCCTGAATATTCATTGGAAGGACGGGTGCTAAAGCTGAAGCTCCAATACTCTGGCCACCTGATTCAAAGAGCCGACACGCTTGAAAAGACTCTGATGCTCAGAAAGATTGAAGGAAAGAGAAGGGGACAACAGAGCATGAGATGGTTGAATGGCATCACCGACTCAATGGACATGAATTTGAGCAAACTCAGGGAAAGAGTGGAAGACACAGAAGCCTGGCGAGGGGCAGTTCATGGGGTTGCAAAGAGTCAGACATGACTTAGCAACTGAACAACAACAACATCATTAAGTAATATCATTTTGAAAGCTGAAAGTCAGCACTGGGGAAAGACTTACATCACAGAAATTAACAAAAGCTGTAAATCAAGATTTTTCCCCAGAGACAGTTTTAAGACATTTACCAGCACACCACTGGATGGGATCAGGAACACCAGAATCCAGATGTGTTCAGCTTTCAAAGGCTCAGTAAAAATATATGTCTTGGCAACCTCCTCAGAAAACTCTTTCATATCCTTAAATATGATGATCCCTAGTAACCAACAAACATTTGAATGAATTAACTGCAAATTTTTTCCTCTACCTTATTGAGTACTGAAACTGGAGACTACAAATTAAATTGACAAAAGACTTGCAGAAGAAAGGCATACAAATTTCATTTGATGTTAATATGTTTATATGCACAGAGGTTTCAGAGAAAGAAATGAAAAACCAAAAGCAATACTCAAGGGCTTATATGCCACTTTAGCAAAGGATGATAAATTGTGGAGAAGGGATTATACAAAGGAGGGGGATCTGGGTTTTCTAGAGGACGTAAATAGTGGGAGGATAAATATTGTCTCTGGTATTTTCACATTAGCTTCTTTGCTATAAACATTTTTGCCACAGACATTTCTACCACATAACTAATTGGCTGTAAGGCAATTTTGCAGTCAAAGATAAAATAACTGGTTGACAGTTTGGTTTGACAGTTTGGTTTCGATGTTAGCATTTCTTCCAGTTAGCGATGTTATTGATAGCTTTGTTGAGTTGACAGACAATGATTTGCCCCAAGAGTTGGTTTCTTATTTTAAAACATACTACATTGCAGAAAAAAAGAGGCAAAGGACCTCAAAGGCACACAATGGAACTCGTATTTCCCACAGAACTTGGGAATATCTATCAGCAGACATGTGACAATATGCCAAGGATAAAGTGTGGAGGCTTTCACAATGCAATAGAAAGCTCAGTAACAAAAATGCATCTTAGTGTTTGGAAACAGATACATTTTTTAATGAAGGAAGAAATTTTAGCAAGAAAGAAAAAGTGTGATGCCAAACTGGAAGAAAAATCAATTTTAAATGCATAATACTAAGAATGAGAGACTCAAAAGACAAGTTCTTACGACCAACCCATGAAATAAAATCAGTTATTTCTGCAGTATGGCCATGAATCTACACACATTTTTAATGGATTCAAATATTCTGTATTTCACAATAAAGTCTTTTTATTTTGTTATCAATTTTTCATGTTTCATTACACCCTTTTTCAGTGTCCCTCTTTTCTTTTTCATCATTTTATTTTTTACAGCAAAATTACCTTATGACCAGTTAGTTATGCAGTGAAAATGTTTGTAGCAAAAATCCTTGCAACAAAAATGTCTAATGACAAAGATGCTTCTGGTGAAAGCACCTAGAAGTGGTAATATATAAGGGACACTAACAGTAGATAAGGGTTATTTAGTAAGGTTGGCTTATGCAGACTCATCTCAGTGCTGGTCCTCTGTCTTTAGTGATAAGAGTCACTCTCTCATTGTGGTACAAGAATAGGGGAGGAAGGAGAGGTAGAGTACAGAATTTATGCCATCTCCATGAAGGAAAATTTATGGCCAGCTTTTAGGCAGATATAGGGAGGGCAGAGAAATTTTCCTGTGTCGTTTTTTCAATTGACTCCAGTCAAAATAATTCTTATGCCAAAGTGGCATCAATTGGCATGACGTATTCTGATACCCTTCAGAACAAATGAACAAATAATCAAATTAACATCCAGAAAGCAATTTTTAATATTCTGACCTGTCTTTAATATGTCAAATAAAGTCCTTTAAAACCTTACAACTCGGGACTTCCATGGCAATCCAGTGGTTAAGACTCCATACTTCCAGTGCTGGAGACACAAGTTCAGTCCCTGGTCGGGGAACAAAGATCCCACGTGCTGTGCACCTAAAAATAAATTAAATTTAAAAAATAATTAAGAAAAAACTTACAACTCAAAGAAGTCCATGGGTAAATGTCAGAAAAGCAAAACTTCAGGTCCCTTTACAGACAAACTGACAAGGAATCTGCATTCTAACACTTGAAGTTTAAGAAGAATTGCTATAAATGTCAGCCCTGACCAAAATATCCCCCAATTAGTGAGAGTGCTTTTCCTTCCCCAAGTGAAATTCTACCAATCAGAAATCCATTGTGATTAACACGCCTTTACAAAGAAAAATAACTCTGAGGGGGTAAATGGCCCAGCCCTACGGAGAAATTGTTCAAAGAGATTACTCTCTTTCCTTAGAACCTTTATCTGAGTTGCATAGTGCTTACAGAGTAGAGGTTTTATTTGGAAAAGACAGGGGAAAGTAAAAGGGAAGAGAGACCTGCCCCTCCCCAAGATCATGGCAGTAACCTTCCAACCTGCTTTTCACTTCCTCCCACACCCCCTAGTCTAGTCTCCATTTAGCAGCTAGAGGAGCATTAAAAATTGCAAACAAAGCAATGGATAAAGAATTAATCTTAAAAATATACAAGCAACTCCTGAAGCTCAATTCCTGAAAAATAAACGACCCAATCAAAAAATGGGCCAAAGAACTAAACAGACATTTCTCCAAAGAAGACATACAGATGGCTAACAAACACATGAAAAGATGCTCAACATCACTCATTATCAGGGAAATGCAAATCAAAACCACAATGAGGTACCATTTCATGTCAGTCAGAATGACTGCTATCCAAAAGTGATTGCTAACCCTAACTCTAACCCTACAAGCAATAAATGCTGGAGAGGGTGTGGAGAAAAGGCAAACCTCTTACAGTGTTGGTGGGAATGCAAACTAGAACAGCTGCTATGGAGAACAGTGAGGAGATTCCTTAAAAAACTGGAAATAGAACTGCCATACAACCCAGCAATCCCACTGCTGGGCATACACACCCAGAAAACCAGAATTGAAAGAGACAACGTGTACCCGAGTGTTCACAGTAGCACTGTTTATAATAGCCATTACATGGAAGCAACCTAGATGTCCATCAGCAGATGAATGGTTAAGAAAGTTGTGGTACATATACACAATGGAATATTACTCAGCCATTAAAAAGAATACATTTGAATCAGTTCTAATGAGGTGTATGAAACTAGAGACTGTTATACAGAGTGAAGTAAGTCAGAAATAAAAACACCAATAGAGTATACTAACACATTTATATGGAATTTAGAAAGATGATAACAATAACCCTGTATGTGAGACAGCAAAAGAAACACAGATGTAAAGAACAGTCTTTTGAACTCTGTGGGAGAGGGCGAGGGTGGGATGATTTGCGAGAACGGTTTAGAAACATGTAAATTCAATTCAGTTCAGTTCAGTCGCTCAGTCTTGTCCGACTCTTTGCAACGCCATGAATCGCAGCACACCGGGCCTCCCTGTCCATCACTAACTCCTGGAGTTCACTCAAAGTCACATACATCAAGTCGGTGATGGCATCCAGCCATCTCATCCTCTGTTGTTCCCTCTTCCTCCTGCCCCCAACCCCTCCCAGCGTCAGAGTCTTTTCCAATGAGTCAACTCTTCGCACGAGGTGGCCAAAGTACTGGAGTTTCAGCTTTAGCATCAGTCCTTTCAAAGAACACCCAGGGCTGATCTCCTTTAGAATGGACTGGTTGGATCTCTTTGCAGTCCAAGGGACTCTCAGGAGTCTTATCCAACACCACAGTTCAAAAGCATCAATTCTTTGGCGCTCAGCTTTTTTCGCAGTCCAACTCTCACATCCATACATGACCACTGGAAAAACCATAGCCTTGACTAGATTGACCTTTGTTGGCAAAGTAATGCCTCTGCTTTTCAATATGCTATCTAGATTGGTCATAACTTTTCTTTCAAGGAGTGTCTCTCAATTTCATGGCTGCAATCACCATCTGCAGTGATTTTGGAG
>SJYV01015255.1:22-13012 GCA_006410875.1 Neotragus pygmaeus
GCTGAGGCCGACTCCCTGGCCTGGGTTTGGGGCTTCACCCCGACCCCACCTCTGGCCCGGCCTGCGCCTCTTCAGCCCCCGGGGCCCGGCCTGCCCTCCGCCCCCACAAACTGGTTTCTCTGCTTTGCTGGGCTCTGTTGGAACTAGTCCCTTTGACTCCCCGTTTCATTTTTTTTTAAACTGGGGCTTTTATTTTGCGGGGAAGTCGCGGAGGGAGGCGGCTTTCTTCCTCTCCCTCGCGCGCGCCAGGTTTCCTGCCCCAAGGCGGGCTTGGGTGCCCCCTCTGGCAGGAAGTGGGGCCGGGTGCACCCTCGTGGCGGTGCAAGCGATCGGAGGGCACCGGTTTCCCGCGCCTGCACCCGCGGCCTGCGCCCCTCCCCCCGCGCGCTCCGGCCCCTCGTCCCTCCGGCCGACTAGCAACGGCCGGGCGCAGACACTTGCAGAGTCACCCAGGGCCCGGGTCTGGAGTAGGGGCGACAGGGGGTTTACCAGCCCCCAGGCGGGTAAGGAAACTGGCGGGCGGGAAGGGTCGCCAGGATCCCATTCCAACTTGCTCTGTGACCTTGGGCGCCTCATCATCCCTTTCTCTAGGCTACTTTTTGGGAGGAAACGAGGCAGCCCCAGGGTGATTTCCTAGAGTCATGCCCACGGATTGCCTTAGCGTTTGTGGAGCCCGCGTTGTGTGGAGAGGACAAGTCTGAGGCCCGAAAGGGCTTATTACCGAGGATAGGATTGAAGTTGGGCCTCAAACGTGGCTTCTCCAAGCCAGGCCTCCCTGATGTTCAGAAACAGGTGGAAGAGACAAGCATTTGTTGGTCTCACCAGAGAGGGCCTCAGGCCTTAATTCAGTTCATGGAGGCCTGGATCTGGGGTGGGGGTGAGCGGATTAAAGGGTCCCAAGCAGCAAGAAGTGGGGAAATACCAGACGCACTCAGCAGGGTCCCCAGGCAGGCTGGACTGGGCCTTGTGGAATTAGGGGCTAGCTTCGCCCAACTAGAACCCCCTCTTGGAGGGGGCCTCCAGCAAACCTCATGTGAGGTCAGTGCTCATTTAGCTGATTAATTTTGATGTTTAGTTTTGAAGGGGGATCTGTGGTGTAATGTAAGATTCTAATCACTGCCTGTAATTACAGAGCAGGCCAAGCCACTAATGATGGAGCAGGATAAATCACCAACCACCTTGTTTAAAAGGGTCTTCAAGTCTGAAATATTATGAAATGGAATAATTACCAGACGAAGTCTCGCCGTCTGGAGCATTTGAATACTTGAGGATCAGGGGCCTTAGGCCCCTCTTAACAATCACAAGTTTGCGAAAAGACAGGCTTTCCTCTCTTTGGGTTAAAATTGGAAATAGTCTGAATCTGAAAAGGGAGAGTCGTTTTCAAACGTTCTAGTTCTCATTTGGTTGGAATGAACCTTTCAGTTTAAGTATTTTTAACTTTTATCTGGTTTGATTCTTGCTGCAGATGTAGGCAAGACATTACCCCCATTTTATAGGTTGAGGGGCTTTTCTGGAAGTAGAGCCACTTGGGCCCACCCTTTGCCAAGGGCAGCCTCCCAGGACAAATCTCTGTCTGTAACTTGGGGATAATCACTGGGAGGATAGGAGTGGGGGCCCCTTGTTGCTCTTTCTCAGCCTCTGGAAGAGACTCCCAAATACAGGTGCAGGTGCCCCTTGCAGAGGGTGGTTTTACATGAATTCTGTATTTGTGGGACTGATTAAGTCCAAACAGTCCTCTTAAGAAGAGGGAATATGCTAGAAAAGGACCAGGGTGCTTTGAGGATCAGCCCTCCTAGGGCTTCAGGGGGTCAGCTAGTGTCTTCTCCCTCTCAGTTGGAGAAGTCCCTGCCCCTCATGTGAGGAGGCGTCAAAGAAAAAGATCCCGTCTGACTCCAGGTGGGTAGGAGTGGGCTGGGGGGGAGAGGAGACTCCCCTTTCAGCCTTGGGTAGTTTCCTTTCCTCCCCGCACCTCACCCAGTGTGGTTTTAGCCCCCATTTCCCAAATTGTTCGCATCTTTGACCCTCCAAGGTTTAACCCAGGGAGAGGGAAGCAGAGAGAACCGGTGGGGCCCTGGGCAGTGCTATGGACAAGGTGGCCCAGGGACTGATGGCATGGCTGCCAGGTAGACGCGCAGGGCTCATTCCCTGCTTACCTCTCTTCCCTTGTTCCCCACGAGCTACCCAGGCTTGGCTTGCTTTTAAAAGAGAAGGGGCAGCACAGTGGAGGAGAGGGCCCTGGCAGTCTGAGGACCATCTCGCCCACCTCTCAGCCAGGGCGGCCTCACCCACAGCCAGGTCTGGGCTGGCTGTGCTCTTGAGTGGGGGTGGCATGGCAACAAAGAGCCCTTCTGAGCAGGAGATAAGGCCCTGATTAGGGCCAACGGCCCAGCCCCACCCTGCAGCCTGCACACCGGGCTGGGCAGACAACCCTAGGCCAGGGTGGGAGTCCTGGGGGTCCCTGAGAGCAGGCAGTTTCTTGCTGGGCGGGAGTGATGAGGGTTTGGAGGTGGCTAACGCAAGAAGTTTCATCTAAAACACTCTTCTTGCCTCCCAGCAGCCCAGCCGTGGCTCCTCGCCTGCTCTGCTGACAAGGGAAGATGAGCGAGTCGAGCTCGAAGTCCAGCCAGCCCCTGGCCTCCAAGCAGGAGAAGGACGGCGCTGAGAAGCGCGGGCGGGGCCGGCCTCGCAAGCAGCCTCCGGTGAGCCCTGGGGTTGCGCTGGCAGGAGGCGGCTGGCTGTCCAGACCTTCGCCTGGGTTTACCTCTTGGGGCTAGGGAGGTTCCCGACATCCTGACAGGTGAAAACAGGACTGGCAGGGTATGGCATCCTTCCTATCCATACATGCGCTCCTCACACACGCGTCCCTGGTGCCCGAGACCCCGGGAGAGGAGTGTGGCCCAAGGGAGCACTGAACCTGAGTTCAAGCCAGGAGTGAGCCTGTAGTCATGCGGGCCAGAGCTTACCCTGGTAAACCACTCACCCTTTATTTCCAGTCCATTGTGGACCAGTGTATTGAAGTATGGTGGCTCAGTGGTAAAGAATCTGCCTGCCAAGCAGGAGATGTGAGATTGATCCCTGGGTCAGGAAGATCCCCTGGAGGAGGAAATGGCAACCCACTCCAGTATTCTTGCCCGGGAAATCCCATGGACAGAGGAGCCTGGCAGGCTACCGTCCGTGGAGTCATAAGAGAGTTGGATATGACTTGGCGACTAAACAATAACAAAGGTGAATTATAGAAGCATGAACGTTTACCTGTGTAAGCCCAGCAGTATGCATGGTAGCACTCTGTTACCTTACTTAATACTTACTGTCTGTTTCTGTAGTTCATCCCGGGGCAGGGGCCGGCACCTGTTGGTGGGCTTCCTTGAGTTACCCTGCATTGGGCTTTGCCTGGTTCTGTAAAAGCCCAGAAAGTTTGAAACACTGGGGAGTTGGTGGCAGAGTGACTCCGAGCCCTGGTTCTGGGCACCCCAGGGAGCTTGGCCAGTCAGGCTGTGTGGGCCACCTGTTACCTGGTGGAGACCTTGGTTTCTCTCTTGAGAGGCAGCTGTCCCCACATGAGGGCGCAGCTGTGGGCAAAGCCCTGTTCCCCCCTTTTCCTGGGGGAGAGATAGGGAAAGGAACCGAAGCTGATCCTTGTCCACCAGGCCCCAGGCACGCCTCCCCGCCCGCATTGGGAATCTCTGTTCTAGCTCTTCAGGAGTCTCATGGGCAATGGAATTCATCTGCCTCTTTCAGAGCCCTGTTCACGTGTGAAGTCACCCCCTTAGTCTGATTCCTTTGGCCTCCCCCTGCTGCCTGTGGGCTTGTCAGTGAGGGGTGTCAGAAAGGGTGTGTGGTTACTGGGCGATGAACAGCCCACGGGCAGCCACCCCGGGAAACCACCACTGATGTGCCTTTTCTGCTTGGCTTCTGTGCATTATGTAGCAGCTTTTTATTCTATCTCAGGTCTATTAAAGTTTCAGTGGCTCAAATGGCAGGGATCTCTGGGGTTCCAAGATGTGGACATGAGTCCTCCCTAGGAGGCAACCTGGAGGGAGTCTGGTTTGCAGGGAGAGCTGGAGGCTCCCTCTAAGGGGAAGAGGCATCCTTTCCCCTCTTCTGCATCCCTGCCTTCTGGCGGAGGTGGAGGTGGGGTGGGCAGTGATGACAGCCCAGTGCTGGAGACTTGTCCTGTGTTCGTTCAGCGTCTGGCCCAAGATCTGAGAGCTGGTCACAGGCTGAGCTGGGGTGTGGACAGAGCTATCTGTCTTTCTGCCCCCACGACACTCTTCCTAGATGCCTTCTGGTGTCTTGTCATTTTGCTGTTGCAGAGAAGCTAGGGGAAAGGCTTTGCAAAAGAATGTCAGAGGGAGAACCTGAATCCCAAGGGTTACCTGCCATGGCTCCTGTGCATTCTGGAGCGGGGGCGGGCAGACCACTGCTGGGCTGGGACAGCGGGCTCTGTCCTGAAAGGGGGCAAGGCAGGTGGCTTCCGCGTCTCTGACTGTCTCATCCGTCTTTGCAGAAGGAGCCCAGTGAAGTGCCAACACCCAAGAGACCTCGGGGCCGACCGAAGGGGAGCAAAAACAAGGGTGCTGCCAAGACCCGGGTGAGGCTTATGGGGGGCCCTCTGCCCTGACAACAGCCATGGGAGGCCTGGTCTGTCATTCTCTGCACCCGCTTCTGGCATATGGGTGGTGACGGGCCTGTGCCAGTGGAGGCTGGGGGGCAGTGACTGAGGTCTTACTTTTGGGCCTTGGCCCGCCCAGGACAGTGGGGAAGTCAAGGTGTCCAGCAGGTTTCCTGGTCTGGAGAGGCAAGCTGGGAGGGAGGAGCAAGGGGGCAGCTCCACCCGGGGCTGAGACTGTCACCTTCTCTGCGGGAGGTCCCCTGGCTTCTGCAGGAATGAGGGGGGAGGCCAGATTCATAGTGGCATCAGCCTTTCAGAGAAGTTGTTTTGTTTTTTATTTTATTTTTTCTAAGACACGACTCATATCCTCTTGAGTCATGGGTGAAGATGTGTATAAGAGACAGCTCCACGCAGAGAACGCCCGCCCCTGGGAAGAGCTTCCTGGTCACCCCTCTCAACAGCTCCCCACGTCTGCCGGCCGGGGACTGCGGGGAGGGGGCCGCAGCCTCTGGGTCCCGGCCCGGCCCCCCTGCGCGCCCGCCCCCAGACGCCCGTCTCCACACGGTCCTCGCCGTCGTCAGCACCCACCCGCGCGGCGGCGGCGGGCGGCCGCCCTTTTAAATCCCCAGTCTCATTTGCATGACCCCGCCCCCAGTGACAGGGCTGGCGCGGGCGGGCCCGTCCCCCCTGCCCCTGGGTCGCTCTTTTTAAGCTCCCCTGAGCCGGGGCAGCGCTCCTCTAATTGGGACTCCGAGCCCGGGCTATTTCTGGCCCTGGCGCGGCTCCAAGAAGGCGTGAGTTCGCGGCCCCTCCGGTGGCTCCTTTTTTTTTTTAAATATCTATCATTTAAATAAATTATTTATTTATTGAGGCCGCGCACGGGCCGTGCCTAGCTTCCTTCCCCTCGCCATCCTTCGGGGGAGGTGGAATATTTTTGTACCCCCCCGCCCCCTGGCCTGGATGTGACATATAAATACCCCGCGGAGGCCAGGGCGGCGAGCACGCGGCGGCGGCGGCCTCTGAGCGCTTCTGCTCTCTCTCCCTGTTTCAGATCCGCATTTGCTACCAGCGGCGGCGGCGGCGGCGGCGGCGGAGCCAGGCCGGTCCTCAGCGCCCAACACCGTCGCTCCCGGCAGCTCGGAGCGCGCACCGCAGGCCGGCAGCCGAGCTCGCGGTGAGTCCGTCCCGGGGCTGGCGGCGGAGGGGGGCGCCCGCGCCGCGGCCGCACGCCGCCCCCTCCTGCAAGCCGCCCCGGGGCTGCAGCGCGCGCCTCCGGCTTTATTCTTTGAATCAGGTGGCGAAACTATTGGAGTTTCAGATTCAGCATCAGTCCTTCCAATTAACACCCAAGATTGATCTCCTTTAGGAGGGACTGTTTGAATTTTCCTGCAGTCCAAGGGACTCTCAAGAGTCTTCTCCAACACCACAGTTCAAAAGCATCAGTTCTTTGGCACTCAACTTTCTTTGTGGTCCAACTCTGACATCCATAAATGACTACTAGAAAAACCATAGCTTTGAATAGATGGGCCTTTGTTGGCTAAGTAAAGTCTCTGCTTTTTAATATNGCAGGAGGAGAAGGGGAGGGCAGAGGATGAGATGGCTGGATGGCATCACTGATTCGATGGACATGAGTCTGAGTGAACTTCGGGTGTTGGTGATGGACAGGGAGGCCTGGCACGCTGTGATTCATGGGGTCGCAAAGAGTCGGACACAACTGAGTGACTGAACTGAACTGATTCTTTCCATGAAATATATCAGTTAAATTCCCAGTCATATAAATTTTGACACTTTCCAATTTTATACATTTTATTCTATTTGCTTTTCTAATGCTTTTACAAATTTATTGACTTCAAATATGATATTGAAGAGAAGCTTTTCTTTCCATGTTTTTTCATTTAATGTCTGTAATGAAACTTTTAAACTTATAATCTCCTATTTTAAGGAGGTACTTCCATCTGATTATAAAGATGTATTTCATTTCTAATTTACTTGGTCTTTTATTAAGTAAATATTCTGTTTGTTTGTTTTTTACTGAATTTTTGCTGTTCCATTTCTTATTTTGTGTGTTTGTTTTTTAAAAATAAAAAATATTTTATTCTGTAACTTGGCCAAATAAGCAAGATTTTATTATAAATGTTTTAGTGTGGTTTTATTTTTTTAAATATGTATTGGAGTATAGTTGGTTTACAATATTGTTAGTTTCTACTATACATCCAAGTTAAGCAGCTATATGTACACATATATTCCCCCTTTTTAGGTTTCCTTCCCATTTAGGTGCCCACAGAATGTTGAGGAGAATACCCTTTGCTATACAGTAGGTTCTCATTAATTAACTATTTCATGCTGCTAAGTCGGTTCAGTTGTGTCCGACTCTGTGCGACCCTANACATATATTCCCCCTTTTTAGGTTTCCTTCCCATTTAGGTGCCCACAGAATGTTGAGGAGAATACCCTTTGCTATACAGTAGGTTCTCATTAATTAACTATTTCATGCTGCTAAGTCGGTTCAGTTGTGTCCGACTCTGTGCGACCCTATAGACGGCAGCCCACCAAGCTCCCCATCCCTGGGATTCTCCAGGCAAGAACACTGGAGTGGGTTGCCATTTCCTTCTCCAATGCATGAAAGTGAAAAGTGAAGTTGCTTAGTCGTGTTCGACTCTTCACGATTCCATGGACTGCAGCCTACGAGGCTCTTCAGCCCATGGGATTTTCCAGAAAAGAGTACTAGAGTGGGGTGCCATTGCCTTCTCCATACATAGTATAAATAGTGTATCTATATTCCAATCCCAACCTCCCAATTCATCTCACCCTCCTCTTTCCCCATTAGTATCCATATGTTTGTTCTCTATATCTGTGTCACTACTGCCATACAGAGTGAAGTAATTCAGAAAAACAAAAACAGATTTTATATATTAACACATATATTTGGAATCTGAAAAAAAATGGTATAAGCAGTCTTATTGACAATCTTATTTGCTGTTCCATTTCTAATAACAATGTCATTAAAGCTCAAAATGAGCAATGTAGATTTTCTTAATATTTAAGTTTCTGACTACTTATGTATTGGCAGCAATTATTTCCTCCTTCAAGGCTGATACCTCTAAATGTTTTTATTTTATTCACTTTTCTTGAGTTACTTTTATTTTCTAGAACGGTATCTATTTCTTCTACGTTTTTATATAAAAATGATTAAAAGTTGGTCATCTTTAAGTGTGTTCTATTTTGATATTTAAAATCATTTATTTTTTATTAATTTTATTGGTGTAGAGTGGATTTACAATGTTGTGTCAGTTTCAGTTGTACAACATAGTGATTCAAATATATTCATTTTCTTTCAGATTCTTATTTATTTATGGCCTTTCCATGATTTAATTTTCAGTCTAGAGAAGGGTACTTTTATANGGACTTCCAACTCTCTGAAATGGATTCCGGCTTCCAATACTGCCATCGTGAGATATAGCCACAATCAGTTAAAAAATTTTTTTTTGCGGGATAGAGTGGGGGTGATCTCTTCTGTGAACGTTGAAAACAGTTATCATCTTTTCTTTCAAAACCCTTCATATTCTAGAAGGCTATAATTACATTTCCCTCAATTTTCTCAGCTTTACGTGGAATAATAGACATGTGTACGTCTGACATTTGTTGACGCCTCCTTGAGATGTGCAGGGCAGAGAGCAAATCACTTAAAGGCTCTCATTTACTTCCAACAAAATCCTGTGAATCAGACGTTTTTATTCCCATTTAAAAGATGAAGAAATTGACACTTGAGGTCCAGAGAACAGTAAATAATACCTTTCAAACAGTTGGAAAATAGAACAGCCAGGATCGGAAAACTGCCACTCTTATGAAAACTCATGGACTGAATCTTCCAACCCTTTGAGTCAACGCCCCTGTAACGATCTTCCTTTTTTCCCCTTTGATTTCTTTTCTTTAAGGACTGGTTCTTCCAAATCCTTTCCTCTTCTCCATGCTTTCTTTCTATTTGAGGCCTCACTGTTCCTCTTTTACTTGTCACTTAAAAGATATATTACACATACAAATATTTATATATTTTATAATATTTATACATTATTTAGTTTTTTCCTCTCATTCTGTCTACCTGAAATTCCTTGCAAGTTGGAATCATACCTTGAGATTCATTGACTTCGGAGTCAAAAATTGTTCTTTGAGTGGTAATTGTCTTATTTTGGAATGGAAAAAATCTGAGATCAAATTGAGAGGAAGATCAACTTTTATGAGGCTAGACCATTCCTCCTTCCTCTGAAAGCTTCAGTACAAGTCAAGTGTACTAAAAAAGAAGGTGGATGCTGGGGGTCAGAAGACTTGGGTTGAAATTCTAACTCTAAAATCTTCTATGTGTTTAACTTTGAGAAAGATACTAAAACTTTCTAAGAATCCATTTTCTCCTTATAAAACGGGGGTGATGATGAAGCTGAAACTCTAATACTTTGGCCACCTGATGTGAAGAACAGACTCCTTAGAAAAGACCCTGATGCTGGGGAAGATTGAAGGTGGGAGGAGAAGGGGACAATAGAGGATGAGATGGTTGGATGGCACCACTGATGAGATGGACATGAGTTTGAGTAAGCTCCAGGAGTTGGTGATGGACAGGGAAGCCTGGCATGCTGCAGTCCATGGGGTCACAAAGAATCGGACATGACTGAGCCACTGAACTGAACTGACGATGATAATATTAATCTTATTGGGTTGCTGTGAAGATTAGAGAATGCAATTAAGTGGGCGTTTTGTAAAGCTGAGTACATGATACCTGTTACAACCACAGCTTTTATAATTCAGACAATATTCTATTCTTGTATCTCTCTCATAGAAATCACTCTCTACTGGATTGTAAATTCCTCAAGGGCAAAGACTGCCCTTCAATTTTATTATCTGTCCCCCCAGTCTCAGTGCTGTCAAATAGTAGAAGCATTCGACAGTTTTTTATTTTTTATTTTTTTTAATGAGACTATGAGAAGGAACTCTAGTGAAGAGTCCAGGTTGGAAGATTCTGCAAAAGAGTCTTTAAAGCTTAACACAAGTTCTGTCAACTGAACTTTGTACCTCATTTTCTACACACAAAATGTGAGACCCTACACACAAAAATGGTACTCAATTAAGTACTTAACGTACTTGAATTTATCTCAGTGACTATGTTTTCTTTTTCTTAAAATTTATCTATTTTTACTTTTTGGGCTGTGGAGGATCTTCATTGCTGTGCATGGGGTTTCTCTAGTTGCAGTTAGCGGAGGTTGTTCTTTGTTGCAGGGACTTCTCTTGTTGCAGAGCACAGGCTCTAGGCATGCGAGCTTCAGAAGGTGCAGCGTTGGCTCAGTAGTTGTGGCACATGGGCGGCTGCTCTCCAGCATGTGGGATCTTCCCAAACCAGGGAAGGAACTGGTGTACTTTGCATTGCAAGGTGGATTCTTAACCACTGGACCACCAGGGAAGCCCTGTGTTTTCTAGTATATCTTGTAGTTCATTTTCAAATATGGATTTTTTTTAATAATGTCCTGTCGTCGTTTTATGGAATCTATTTTTCCTTTAGCTCTTTACACATTTGAGACAGATTCAAAGTTCTTTCANGAGCCGTGTCCCCGCTCTCTCCTGGGCATCAGCCACCTCGGAGCTCCCTCCCTCCTGCTTTTGTCTCTTGGGAAGTAAAACCTCACAGGCACGTGGCTGAGAGTCAACGCACTCTCAGAGAGTGTGCACTCAAAGGGACCCCGAGCATGCAGGCTCTCCCCTCCCTAAAGTCAGACCTTGTCCGAGTTCTGGACCCTGCCGGTCACCTGGTGACTGTCCCCAGGGCCTGGGGGCTGCAGTGGATTCCTGATCATCCTCTGCTCTCTCCTCGGCCTCAACTTAATGCTCACGGAGGTCTCAGACCCAGCGCAGCATCTGCCGGACTTCAGGCTGGGGACACTGGGATGCTTGCCTAAGAGCTCTGAGTCCGTCCAACTGGGGAGTTAAAGAAGGTGGGAGCTGTGTGAGGAAATGCATGTTTACACTTGGCTTCAGGTTTTTATTGTAAATTATCGTCCTTACCAGCTCCTTCATTTCATTCTTGTAAGGGCTTCCCTGGTGGTGCAGAGGTTAAAGCGTCTACCTGCAATGTGGGAGACCTGGGTTTGATCCCTGGGTCCGTAAGACCCCCTGGAGAGATGTGTATAAGAGACAGCACTACACCACAGACCAGCCGCCACAGGGTCCCTGGGCCCGAGTGGGGAACCACTCCCTTTGATTTCAGGTCCCAGTGACCCTCACCCAGCCGCCCTCCCCGACAAAGCTGACTTCCACTTAGCCACTCCCGCGCTGCCGCACCCCTGCTCCCTTCGTGGTGGGGGCCTTGCTGGCTGGGCTCTCGGTTTGGGGATCCCCTCTGCCTCTCCCCTCTGGCTTCCCGATAAGGGGCCTGGGAGGGCTCCCCTGGCCTTAAGAGGGGCGCAAGCCCCATCTCATTCTCTCATTTGGACACACCCCACTTCACTGTACTAGCGGCAGCAGGTGCAGCCACTGGAGAGGGGTGACTGCCCCGAGATGCCCCACCACCACCCCTGACTGAACTTTGGCTCACAACCCCTCTCCTTCCCGCCTTGCCTTGTCCCCACACTAGGTGGGGCCACCCTCTTGGGGGCTCAGGAAGGAAGGTAGGAATGTAAGCCCCCTCCAGCTCTAGGCAGGCTCCAGCCCACCTTGCCCTCACCCTGGAATCCCATTGCAATGATGGAGAGTCCCCTTTACCCAGGTGAGGCCCAGGAGGCCTGGGCTCCCTGCAGCAGCCTCTTGCGTGAGCTGGAGCCACTCCCCGCCCCTGTCTGCTTCTGCTCCAGGCCTCAGTTTCCCCTCCTCCCTTCCCTCGGGGCACTAATAACAAGGAGCTAGTCTCGCCCACTCCCACCCTTCTGCTCCTCCCCAACCCCCAAGGTTCTGGTTCCATCTTTCCTCTGTTCACAAACTACCTCTGGACAGTTGTGTTGTTTTTTGTTAAATGTTTCATTCTTAGACATCCGTCGTTGCTGCTGCTACCAGCGCCAAATGTCCATCCTCATTGCCTCCTGTTCTGCCCACGTCCCCCTCCTCCAAGAAGCTCTTAGGGGAAGGGGTCTGGAGCAAAGCAGGCTGGGTACCAACTCCCCCAGTCCCAGGGAAGGTGGGGTCCTGCCCCTAGGATGCTGCAGCAGAGTGAGGGCGGGCGGGGAGGGGGCCCGTGTTGACTGTCAGGTGTAGGGGCCACCTTCTCCACCTGCTCTGTCAGGGAGGAGGTAGCCATTATTTGTCCCAGCCTGGGGCTCCCCTCTGGTTTCCTATTTGCAGTTACTTGAATAAAAAAATATCCTTTTCTGGACTGAGTCTTTTCTGTGGTGGGTACCTAGAATAGGGAATGTTAGAAACCAGGGATCTCGAGTGAGTGAGTGAAAAAGAAAAGGCACTGGAGTTGAATACAGGGAAGGTAAGCCCCTCTTGAAGAAATCAACTACACCCCTAGCCACAAAACATTTTATTTACAAAATATATATACTGAATATACATTAGGCCCTGTCACCATGGGAACAGCTCCAAAGCTATGTCTGGGAGGGCTAGAGAAAGGTGCCCATGGAAGGGCAAAGCCCCACCTGGTAATCCCAGCCACCCTTTCACCCCAGGAAGAAACTTAGTTCCTGGGAGTGGCTGGTAGGTAGGCTCATCCCACAAAGGACTGAAAGCCTAGGAGGGAGTGGGGAGGTGGGTCCAGTGGAGGCTGGCGGCTCTGTAGGGCTTAGGAGCCGGGCTGGAAGGAAGGGTGCTGGAGGAGCAGCAGGCTGCAGGGCCCTGGGCAATCAAGACCCCGTGGTTCGGGGAAGGGCGGATCAGGCGGCTCAGGTCATGTCTTGACATCCAGCAAGGGCATCCGCTTGTGCTGGTAGCCGCTCTGCCATCCATGGACCACCTGTAGCAGGGGAGAGGGCCACAGCACAGCTTGCAGGGAGGTACCTGACGCCCCGGTCCAAGTGGGGAAGGCTAAGGGCAGAAGCAGGTTCTGGCTTCAGAGCTGTGAGGAGAGTAGGCCCACCCCTGCTGGTTCTCCGTCCCCCCCCCGAGTGTTCACCTTGGGGTCCCCCACGTCTGACAGCAGCTCCTGCTCGGCCTCGTGCAGCTCCTCAGCAGGGTCGTAGCTGTACATGGGGAGCAGGTGATGGCGAAGCCGGTCCACCCTGGGGGGCATGGGGGAGCTCAGCCACAGCACCCTACATCTCCCTGCAGACACCTGACTCCGCTATTCCCCCCAACGGGCACCTCCAGCGGGTGCCTTTCAGGGTACACTAGAGCTCTTAAGGACACAAGTCTGGATAGGAAAAAACCTAACAGTGGCGTGCAGGGGATTTCAGCTTTGTCTTCTG
>SJYV01015256.1:0-19875 GCA_006410875.1 Neotragus pygmaeus
AAAGACCCTGATGCTGGGAAAGATTGAAGGCAGGAGGAGAAGGGGACGTCAGAGGATGAGATGGTTGGACGGCATCACCAACTCGATGGTCATGGGTTTGGGTGAACTCTGGGAGTTGGTGATGGACAAGGAGGCCTGGCGTGCTGCAGTTCATAGGGTCACAAAGAGTCGGACACGATTGAGTGACTGAACTGAACTGAACTTTTCATGTCAGCAGTGTTGACATGGCCCTGGAGACTGGGGATAAGGTTAGGGAGAGCTGGGTGTACACCGAGTCTAGCTCTGGAGTGAGACGTTATGTGGCTCACAGCAATGTCTCTTCAGTGTTGCTTTGTTTCTAATCATCCAGGGCTAGGGAAGTCTTTCAAGATGACACCCCAACACACCAGATCTGGCCCCTTGACTTTTTATTGGAAAGTTTCAAAGTTTGGGGTTGTACCATCATCACATGCACAGCAAGACTGCTACTATAACACACATCTATAAGGCAGAGGAGAAATACTTTTGTAACAGATAATGAAAGAAGCCAAATCTGTGGATGTTCCCCAGTCATCAAATGTGCAAAATTTAAGCTAAGGATTGACATTTTCATTGATGTCTAGGTTAAATACAATTTTTCTCTTGTCTGGAATATCCTTGATAGAGCAATATAAACAATTATCATATACTATGGAATCAGTGATGAGAATCACATATAACAGATCAAAATTCTTGTGTTTCCAGTACCTGAACCAGTAACAGGACTCCAAAACAGTGGGTATAACAAGTGTGAAATAGTGTAGCACATGGTTCATGGGATTGCAAAGAGTTGGACATGACTGAGCGACTGAACTGAACATACTCCAACTGTCAATAATAATTTTGTTTTTTCAACCATCCTGAGGGGGTGTTGGGTTATCTTTCAATCTCCAAAGAAACTATTGGTGTATCATTATATATGAAGGTGGTCAGAGAGTAATACAGCCAAAAGTTGAAGGGAAAAGCAGTATAACTCTGAGCCAAATAGTTATAAAATCATTGTTTCTTATTGTATGTGCTTCTTTGTTGCAACATCTGTGCTATTAGCTCTTCTAAATTTATATTCTCGTGTAGCTTTCTTCAATCAAAGTGAATATTCAGTTTTATAATCATGATTTTGCATTATTTGTCCTTAAAAAGAGCCCAACCCTCATAATTTTCTACATGCCAGGCCCCAAGTCTGGCTTTCTGCCTATGTCTTCGTGCATGTCTGAATCTAGGGGGGTGAGTTTTGGAATCTGAGCCCAGCTCTGTCATTTCTCGGTCCTGCAGCAATGGACACATCATTTCATCACCACAGGTTCCAGTTTGCCTGTGCTTTCCTGTAGACACCAGATAATAATGCCCCTCAGGTAAGTGTGAGGATGACATTAGACTTATGCTAAGAGTAATTTGCTTAGTAAACAGAGTCACAATAAGTGTTCAGTATGTAGAAAGCATTCGAATAACAAGACAGACATACTGAAGGGGCAAGAGAAACATTCAGCTGTATCTTCACTTTAGGAACTGGTCGTCCACAAGGAACGAGGCGTTCCCCAGCTACTGGGAATATCCCCTTCCTGCAGTGGTTGGATGTATAAGGACAGCTAATATCTTCCCCTGTGAGGAACAGCTTTTTGTTACCTCTTTAGCTGATACCCAATTTCCTTTCCACTGGAGATACTAATTTTAGACGTGAATCCATTCAATCAGGCACTCCTTACTCTCAGACTATCTTATATTCTGTTGCCAAAATGTGGTTCACCTCACACCTGTTGTTCTTTTTTTAGTATTACGAATGAAAGGACCACTCTCTTCCCTAGCCATCTCATGAGAATGACATCTCTTTGCCCAGAGAATTGTCCCTTGATATTATAGGAGAAGGCAATGACATCCCACTCTAGTACTCTTGCCTGGAAAATCCTATGGACAGAGGAGCCTGGTAGGCTGCAGTCCAGGGGGTCACTAGGAGTCGGACATGACTGAGCGACTTCACTTTTACTTTTCACTTTCATGCATTGGAGAAGGAAATGACAACCCACTCCAGTGTTCTTGCCTGGAGAATCTCAGGGACAGGAGAGCCTGGTGGGCTGCCGTCTCTGGGGTCACACAGAGTCGGACACAACTGAAGCAGCTTAGTAGTAGTAGTAGCAGTAGCAGTATAGGACAAACAAGCATCTGAGGTCCTGTGATAACTACACGTCTCCTTATAAACTGCAGGTGAACATTCTCGTCTTGGGCAATGGGCTCTGATCTTTGCTCAGGTGAATCTGTCTCCAAAAGACAGATCTGCTTTCAGCAGGTTGTTAAAATTCACCCTCTACATCATCAAGGTGATGGCAAGACCATGAATTAAAAATTCACTGAGACAGAGACTGTGACCTTGTTAATGTTTCATGGGGAGGCGAGGTGGGCCTGTCCTCCACAACTCACCAGGCGCTTGTGCACCTAGCCCAGGGTGGGAAGCCTGTCTTTCCAAACTGAATTTCCACACCATCTAGTGGAGGTAGACAGATATACACATCAACAGTCTCGGTGTTAGACCTCCCACGCTAAAATACAGACTCAAATAGAAGTAAATTAAAGGAGAACATAGTCTCTGCTCTATAATAACTTATGTTTGAGAAAAATACAACCATGGATAGGAAAGCAACTACGGACTGAACACAATACAAACCCACTTGGAAAAGGAGAGAAGGTGCAAAGGAGTGCACTTGGAAGAAGTTACAAGTGCCAGCAATTAGGAGAAGCAGGATACAGTCAAATCAGTTACAGTCAAACTCCCGGAAAACCGTTCTAAACATGCTCTAAATGCGGCAAAGCCTCCTCATGTTTCATGTTTATATTCTCCTGCCATGCCAGTGATGTCAAAAGCATGTGTGCGTGTGCACATGCATGTAACTGGAGATCCCGATTTACCCATCTGTTTCAGTAAGTTCCCATGTTCGGCAACAGCACAGCCTGAATGAGGCAATAAAACCTGCCCTCCTTGTGACTTTCATGCGAGGCTCAGAGCCAGCCACATCAGCAATCACTTTTACCAGAGCTGGTGGAGCTGAACACGATGGCTGCAATCCAGACTGACCTGCAGTCTTTATAGTTAATATAACCAATATTTTAGACTGGTTCAGACTAATTTGCCTTTTATTTCAGAGTTTTTAATGAGTACTCTAAGAGTGCCTCATAAAGAGCATATATGCAGATTTTTTTTAAATGTCTTGATGAGCAAATGCTTTTAAAAGATGATTAGGTCATATGAAGCACAATTTTTATTTAATAGCAGGAGAATCAGACTCAGCATGCATTTGCTGAGGGCCCAACTTTTGTGCAATATAACACTGAGTGTGGAATACCAACTTCACTGTCTTATTTTCTGTAATATGTTAAGGTAAAGTATTTTAACAAGAAATGATGCTTAAAATGGGCTTCCCAGGTGGCTCAGATGGTAAAAAAAAAATCTGCCTGCAATGCGCAAGACCCTGATTCTATCCCTGGGTCAGGAAGATCCCCTGGAGAAGGGAATAACTACTCAATTCAGTATTCTTTCCTGGAAAATGCTTAAAATGCAGTTGACTTATTATATGCAAATATGAAAGTTAATACATCACTGAGGATGCAATAAGACAAACACAATGTTAGAGAATTGGCTTTTTATAAAATAAGGAAGACCTTTATTGGCTTCATACAAATTGTTTGAAACTGTATGCTCATTTAAAATATTGTAGCTACACACAGTTTTGAAATCTATTTTTATATAGGAATAAAGCTAAGCGTGCTTCAAATGGGCTTACAAATATCAGTACTGTTTTTCCCCAACATAAATATTTAAATGTTACTGTAGGAAACTCTAAAGACTGCACATAAAAACTACTAGAACTGATAAACCAATTAATCAATGCACCAGGATAAACTATAACATACAGAATTCCATTGCATTTACTTACGCTAACAATAAAATACCATAAGGGAAAAGCAAAAACTAATCCCTTTTAAAATAGCATTTAAAAAAAAGCATCAAAAAAGTAAAATACTTAGGAATAAACCTGACCAAGAAGGTGAAAGGCTTACATGATGAGAATTATGAAATGCTGATAAAGGATATTAAAGATGATTTAAGGAAACGGAAAGCTATTTCACTGTCTTAGATTGGAGGAATTATTAAAATGGCCATACTGTTCAAAGCAATGTACAGAGTTAATGTGATTCCTATCAAGGGTCAAATGACCATTGATAGACGACTGGATAAAGAAGATGTGGTGTACACACACACACACACACACAATGGAATAATACCCAGCCATAAAATATAATAAAATAATGCCCTTTGCAGCAATGTGGATGGACCTGGAGATTATCATACAAAGACCAGTATCATATGATGTTGCTTATCTGTGGAATCTAAAAGAATGATACAAATGAACTTATCTGCAAGACAGAAACAGACTCACAGACATAGAAAACAAATTTGTGGCTACCAAAGGGGAAATTGGTGGGAGGGATAAATTAAGAATTTGGGATTAATAGATACACACTGCTATGTATAAAACAGATAACCAAAAGAACCTCCTGTATAGCACAAGGAACTATATTGAAAATCTTATAAACATGTAAGATAAAAGAATATGAAAAATATATGTATATCAGAATCACTTTGAAGTACACCTGAAATTAACAGAATATTGTAAATCAATGATACTTCAATTAAAAAAATAAACAAAAAACACTGTTCTTTCTTCCACTGTGCCTTAGGCCATTATTCCATGCTTCCATTTTGGATGTACAGTAAAATGTCTGTTCTCGTTGTCTCCAATTTACCTCCCCTGTCTTTTGAACCATTCCAGTAAAATCTGCACACCCACTGCAGCACCAAAATGCCCCCGGGGAATACTAATAGTAACCTCCTATGGTGAAATCCGATGGGAAGAGCCTCTCCTCACCGGTCAGGACTCACCAGTGCTATTGAGATAGCTGAGCATGAATTCCAACCTGAAAGCCTTGCTTGAGTTGGATTCCAGGAAAAAAACAAACAAACACAAACTCAGTTTCCTCCTCCTTCACCCACTACTCTATGAGCTGCATTTAAAAGCAGTTCTCATCGCCCTCTCGTCTATACCCCAGAGTAAACAAGGATTAAGTCTCTTGATCACGCCCCTGTCTTTTTCGCTCTCCCATGACCCCATCTCATGTCCGGGCACCCCACCATGTCCATCCCCACCTGAGTCCTCCCTCCTGCAGTTTGAACTGTAGATCCAGCCACCGCGCGACCTCGGTCTTTGCGAGTCTGATGGACACTGACATTTAAGCTGTCTACAGATAAATCCCCAATCCCCACTCTGGTCCATTCATCATCCTTTAGGCATGTTGTCCACCTCTGTAGTCATTGCTAAAACCCTGCAGTCATTGCTAAGGTTTTCCTTGTTTCTCACACCTTAGATTCATTCAATGAGTATATTGTACTGACTCCAATGTTAAATCCAGAATTCACAATAAAAACTTTTTTTCTATAACTTAATTGTCCTCACTGTTTCTTGGAATGATATTTCTCAGACTCCCACATGACTATATCTATCTTTTCTCAGTGAAGAGCTTCCCTCAACATCCTATTTAACTTGGAACTCAGTCTCTAATCTGGCAACCCCTTCCTTGACCTGTGTGTGTCCACATCACTGGTCGCTGTGTGATGTACTATGTATTTCTGTTCTGTATTCATTTATTAATTCTCAACTAGAATTAAAAGGCAGCCTGGAGATTCTGTCGTTTAGTCTAATATCGCATATCTAACCTCTAGAAAATGTCCAACATAGAGTAAATGACCAATGAATGTTAACAGAACAAAATATTAATTTTATAAACAAACACAATAAATAAAGGTTTCTATTCTATCAACTTTAATATTGGCAATCTTGATTGTGTAGAAGTAACCTAATTTAAATTTAACGTAATTTGCTGCATAGGGTGTTGTAAACATGTTATAGACAACTTAATATTCTAAATTCTATATTTAACAAAATCATCCCCAGTTATAGCTTTTCATATTTCTCTAAAATGGATTAACAAACTTAGCATAGGTAGAAATCATTCAAGTTATGTGGAAATCATTGCAATTTAAATATCATTAGTATAAAGGAAATCAAATTCATTTTTTAAGATGATGATATAGAAAGGGATGATTAGTTTTTTTAACTCATTAACATCTATCACTTAATATACGTAAATGAGTCCTTTCACACTGAGTCAGATTGCTGTAACAAAATCTATTTGTGTTGTTATTTATATTTTAACTGCTATTTATACTATCATTATTTATACTGTATCTTGCCTAAAATGATTATTTCATAAACAAATATGACAAATCCAATTCACATCTCACTGCTGATATCCCCCCCGTCAGTTAGCCTATCTAGCGAAGGTGCTCTGAGTCCTAATTGCCCAGGGAGGGTCTGCCTCACTGAAAGGCAGTGTGTGAGTGAGTGAAAGTTGCTAAGTTGTGTTCGACTCTTTGCGACCCCATGGACTACACAGTACATGGAATTCTCCAGGCCAGAATACTGGAATGGGAAGCCTTTCCCTTCTCCAAGGGATCTTCCCAACCCAGGGAACCCAGGTCTCCCGCATTGCAGGCACATTCTTTACCAGCTGAGCCACCAGGGAAGTCCAAGAATACAGGAGTGGATAGCCTATCCCTTCTCCAGGGGATCTTCCCGATCCAGGAATTGAACCAGGGTCTCCTGCATTGCAAGCAGATTCTTTACCAATTGAGCTATCAGGGAAGCCAAACCATCAGTATGTGGTAACACCCAAAGGCTATGCTCCAAAACCACTTATTCTAACCCCTAAAATAACCATCCAGTAAATGCAGTGATGAAGATACTCTTTTTAAAAGGTCTCTTGAAGGTGGAAACATCTCCATTTCTTTTGTCTTCCTATGCGGATGGGAGGCATCTTCTCCAGTAACAGTCTCAGTGTGTAGACAAGTGGGACCAGGCGGACCAGCCCTAAGACAGCCTGTCTTCTGGACCAAGGCCATTGTGACCTTGACTACCTTTATCAGAGTGTGCCCAGACAGGACACGTGCATCCCTGGAGAACGGGACATGTGTCCTGCTGCGGATGGACACAGGAAGCTGGGGAAGAGAACAAAGGGAGAGAGCTTTTTTTTTTTTTTTTTTTAAAGTAGTATCCCAGGGACCCTAACTTAATGAGATTCTCCATGAAAATTAATCTCTGCAGTCCCATCAAGCTTGGCAAACACAGCTCACAAAACCCTTTTGTGAAACTCACGTGATCTCGGGGATATTATAGGTGCTGCTGAAGAAGCAGCTTTCATTCTGGTTTTAACATCTTCTCAAGAAACTTATTTACCTTCATTTAATCTTGCATTTTCCAATCATTTCATTTTTTATCTAACATTTATCAAAATCCCACATGCAAGTTTTGCATGGAAAGGATTTATGTAAATATTGCTCTGGCTTATAGACATGTATTTAATAATAAATATTAATACAAAGATGGGGAAGGTGGGGTAAGTGGAAGCAGGAAAAGTACATTTCTAAAGATAATATTTACTATCATTAAATATAAAAATTGAAAAACCCAATTGAGTTTTGGCTAGTAGTAAGTTATGAACTTATATTAAATACATAATTAATATTTACATTATACTATTTATGTGTATTTACATTGTCTCTGCAGTACTAATATATATGTATATGATAATATTCATGTTTAAATTTTATTTGGATATGTTTAATATTATTTTGGTTAATGCTATTCAATTAAACTTGAAGAGCCCTAAGCAGAATTCCATGGACAGAGGCACTTGACAGGCTACAGTCCATGGAATTGCAAAGAGTTGGACATAACTCAGTGACTAGCTAATTAACTAAAAGCAGGACTTAAACTAAGAAACCTTCTGTGACTAAACAAGAGTCTAGTAACAGAAACAGTGGACCTGACTGTGTATGAGACACACCTCTAAGCAGTGTACACTAAGCTCACTGATTCTTCTAAGTAGTGTATGATGGCATTCACTATATTGTTATCATTCTGGCTTTAAAACATGGAAGCTGAGGCAACATGGGGTTGAATAATTTATGCAAGGCAAGAAAGAGTAATCAAATTGGAGTTTGAACAGTGATAAACAGCATTAAGACTGGAGGTGACCTATTGCAGAGCCCACACAATGTAAGCATAGACTGCACCACCTTTCTCATCAGCGCTGCCCTGGTGGAAAGATGTTCCCCAGAAAAAGTACCTTAGATCTCTGTACTCCCCAGCCAACAGCTAATATCTGGAAGGCACCCCCACTTCAGATAAGACAATGCAACACAAGGTGCCTTACTCAAAGGAGGGTTTTGGTCTTTTAGTCCCTCAAACTGATGGTTTTGCATGGACTGGGAATGCTTAGCTTGGAGAAGACAAGTGAAAAGGAAAGTGATACTATCTTAATAGACTGAAGGAACTGCCACTTAGCTTCACACAATAGTTTCTTGCTTCTCCATAGTCTAAGAGTAGAAATTGTGTCAATTCTGGTCCCAGCCACCCGCTAGTTGTATAAGCACAACTACTATAGTGCTTAGCTTCAGTTTCTCATGAGGATCTCATGAGGTTAGGGTCCTTGGGATACCAGTTTATCAACTCTCTGTATCATATCGGGGTGGTTTAAAAAAGCTGAGATCATGTAAACAGCTAGCAGCTAAGTGAATAAATATAATAGAAACAGCACGAAACCATTCCCCTGGATACATAACATGACACACAACTTCAGGGTTTTGCTGTCGTTGCCGTTGTTGATGATGATGATCAAAAAGAAGCACACAGACATAGTTCCGCAGGGCATCGCATGATCCCCGTGCAAGACACACCACCCTTCTCATTGGGAAGCTCCACATGGCAGTACGCATCTCTCTTGATTCTCACAAAATCATGCTTAGAGCTTGCACAAGACCAGACACATAAAAAAAGCTTCAGATGTGTCTGAGTTCAGTTTGGTACATGATCACACATGAATGCTCCAGGCCAGAGGGGTGAGTGTCTAGAGACTCACCTGAAAAGGCAGACACCCTGGAGTTCAGAAATGTCTGGGGTTATTTTGGGGCCCCCTAGGCAGCGCCCTTGGAGAAGCACCCGCTGTCCTCCATTAGCATTCAGAATCATGCCTCATGTTCGGCTGGGCTGTTCCATAACAGGCATGGCTGTGACCCGGCAGAGGGCAATTCATCTCGACCGGCTTCTGTGAGAACCGGCGGCTGCAAACAATGCCAGCGATTTTATTTTTGGTCTATTAGTAAAATGACAGCACTAATTCACTTCACAGAGGAACCAAACAGCTGTCAGATGGCAGTGAGCAGAGCGGTGCCCGTATTACAATTTAGCTGTGCTGAGTCGGATGTTCTCACTGGTGCCTATTTGCACCGTCAAGTGTCCCCACCTTCCCAGGGTACTGGGACATACATCACATGCTTTTCCTTGGAGGGCGCGATGAGAGATGATACAGACTCTTTACCATCAAGGCCTCCATTGGTGAACTTGCCACATTTAAAACATCAAAGTTTAAGGAAATGTATGTGACAATGTATGTTCTAAGAAAATTATTTCTGAAACGAAAAAGAAAACAATTTTCCCAGCAACATGAAAATTGTGTATCAGCAGCCATCTCTAATAAATTTTCTATTAATTTCTCTGGGCATGGATAAGATGGAAGTAGGGACTTGAAATGGTTGCTATTACTTTTTACACTAAGAAGTTTAAGGAAGACCTTTGGGGTTGAAATCAGAGCATGAAGCCAGTCAACACAGGAGCTTCTGAGAACAAAACACACACAGAAAGGAATCTTGGAAAGCTGGGACTTCACACTGCGGGAACTGCAGACACTATTGCTCCTGTGTCTTACACACAAAGATACAAAAGTAAACCTTGTAAACAAGCTCTGTGTGCAAACAACAGACAATGCAGTGACTGCCAACTCAACAATGACTGAATTCACTGACACTCCTGAGTCACCCGGTGTTGGACTCAGGTAACGAACAAAGTCATCTCATTGGTTCCATCCATCGACTGTCAGCCTTCTGCAGAGTCCGCTTACAGTTTTAAGTGGGCATTGAGAAAACAGATTACATAAGACACAAAACTGACACAGGAACAGAAAGGCTGACTTCCCACGGAGAGGAAAGAAGTCTGACTGTAGGGTCAGGGTCCTACACAGTGGCCGCCTATCTTTGTCAATAAAGTTTTATTTATTAAGCCGTAGAGGGTGATGATCACCTTCACATTGTATCAGGAGAGCTGAATAGTTGGGCACAGATCAAACTGTGAAGCCACAAATATCTACTATCTGGCCTTTGACAGAAAAAGTTGGCCAGTTCTCCTTAGAGCGACCACACCTAAGCCCAGCTCTTCTCTGCCTCTAGAGGTCAAAACTTGGAAAATTGCTGTATCTCTATAGGAATAAAGGACTTACTCACAAAGTGTTAAGAATTAAATGAAAATTAAGATACAATAAAGTATTTTTTATTATAAACCATTAATATGACTCTAAGATTTAATAGGCTACATGGCACTTTATATGGAGTTTGTTGAAAGAACTTTTAAATAAATGTGGCTAATATACCACCTGAAGAATATTATAAATATTGTACTGTATTTCATTGTAATGTTGTATCTTATTATTGTTTAAATAGAGAGTAAAAATTGTATCTATTTCATTGTTCTTGTTGTTAAATCACTAAGCTGTGTCAGACTGTCTGCAACCTCATGGTCTACAGCACGCCAGGCTTCCCTGTCCTCCACTATCTCCTGGAGTTGTCTCAAATTCATGTCCACTGAGTCAGTGATGTTATCTAACCATCGCATCCTCTGCTACTCCCTTCTTTTGCCTTCAAGCTTTCCCGGCATCAGGAAGTCTTCCAATATTTATTTCACACAGTAGTTTATAAGTGAAATGATACCTCAATTTTTTAAGACCTCAGTCTAAATGTATAAGCATTCATTATAACCACATGCTAAGTAGTTCCTTTGACTTAGTGAACTTAAATAAAAAAATACTTTGCTCTCACTACACTAAGATAAAAACCCATAGTTACTCTTGTGATTCATACATCTGAGTTTTCCTTCCAAAAAACCAAGTAAATATGTAAATTCTGATACACATGTCAGAATTGTGGCATATGGGAAGATTTTGAGCAAGTGTGAAAGTCTTAAAAAAATAAAAACAAAGATGCAGAATGCTGAAACCCCAATTTTATTTGTTGAGATGGATAACACATCCAGATCTAAAATGTGTTCCATCATATTCCTGCACAAAATCTCCCATTTGCTGCCCTCCTACACCCAGGCGGAACTGCAGGAGCAAACTCAGATGTCCCCCACACACCAGATGTCCACTCACCCACCCTCCTCTCCTTCCCAAATGTGCCTTTCCATTCCATTATCTTAATATTTAAAGTATATTTTAAGAAAAGTGGATGTACGCTTGGAAAAACAAAATTAACACTTAGAAGATATATGATTAAAATGACTACTGCATCTCAATAGGAGCTATACAAATAAACTCATGTTGCAAATCGACATGCCCCAGGCTAGTCTACTTTTGTTAAACAGTGTTTTTTTGTTTGTTTCATTTTTTAACTCTTGAGGATAAGAAAGAAATATAAGGTCATATTTGGAAAGAACCAAGGTCAAGGATGTCTGCAAGGAAGCAAGTAGAACATACAGGCAGTGACTAGAAAGGGCATTTCACCCTGTGCTGTTACAAGGGGAAGTGTTTGCAGCCCACAGTCTCCACTATGAAGTTTTATAAAAAAAAAAAAAAAAAACAAAAAAACTTAAATACAAATAAATGAAAATACAATGGAGAATACAAATAAATGAAAAAATAGTGCCTTTCATTACTTGAATGTTCACTTTCATTTCTGTATCTTATTATTTTGGTTAATACTTGGATACAATCAAAAGCATTTTATATTTCGGTTCAGTTCAGTCGCTCAGTCGTGTCCGACTCTTTGCGACCCCATGAATCATAGCACGCCAGGCCTCCCTGTCCACCACCAACTCCTGGAGTTCACTCAGATTCATGTCCATCGAGTCAGTGATGCCATCCAGCCATCTCATCCTCTGTTGTCCCCTTCTCCTCCTGCCCCCAACCCCTCCAAGCATCAGAGTGTTTACATTACTCTGTGGAGAAGGGAAAGGGTACCCACTCCAGTATTCTGGCCTGGAGAAATCCATGGACTATATAGTCCATGGGGTTGCAAAGAGTTGGACACGACTAAGCAACTTTCACTTCACTTCACTTCTTACATTACTCTGAGTAGCACAGTTCAGTTCACTTGCTCAGTTGTGTCCGACTCTTTGCAACCCCATGGACAAAGCATGCCAGGCTTCCCTGCCCATCACCAACTTTCGGAGCTTACTCAAACTCATGTCCACTGCGTCGATGATGCCATCCAACCATCTCATCCTCTGTCATCCCCTTCTCCTCCAGCCTTCAATCTTTCCCAGCATTAGAGTCTTTTCTAAAGAGTCAGGCTTTTCGCATCAGGTGGCAAAAGTATTGGAGTTTCAGTTTCAACATCAGTCCTTCCAATGAACACCCAGGGCTGATCTCCTTTAGGATGGACTGGTTGGATCTCCTTGCAGTCCAAGGGGCTCTCAGAAGTCTTATTCAACACCACAGTTCAAAAGCATCAATTCTTCTGCACTCAGATTTCTTTTTTTTTAATTAATTAATTTTTTTTTTTTACTTTATTTTACTTTACAATACTCTATTGGCTTTGCCATACATCAACATGAATCCACCACAGGTGTACACGAGCTCCCAATCCTGAATCCCCCTCCCACCTCCCACCCCACTCTCACATCCATTCATGACTACTGGAAAAACCATAGCTTTGACTAGATGGACCTCTGTTGGCAATGTCTCTGCTTTTTAATATGCTGTCTAGGTTCGTCATAACTTTCCTTCCAAGGAGTAAGCGTTTTTTAATTTCATGGCTGCAATCACCATCTGCAGTGATTTTTCAGTCCAAAAAAATAAAGTCCGTCACTGTTTCCATTGTTTCCCCATCTATTTGCCATGAAGTGATGGGACCGGATGCCATGATCTTAGTTTTCTGAATGCTGAGTTTTAGCCAACTTTTTTTTTTTTATTCTCCTCTTTCACTTTCATCAAGAGGCTCTTTTATTCCTCTTCGTTTTCTGCCATAAAGGTGGTATCATGTGCATATCTGAGGTTACTGAAATTTCTCCCAGCAATCTTGATTCCAGCTTGTGCTTCATCCAGCCTGGTATTTCACATGATGTACTCTGCATGCGAGTTAAATAAGCAGGGTGACAATATACAGCCTTAACCTTACTCCTTTTCCTTTTTGGAACCAGTCTGTTGTTCCATGTCCAGTTGCACAAAGGAGTGAAATAAACAATTAAAATTGTAAGAAATGACTGATTATAGAACATGCAGAAACACATAGTATAATTTTATATGATGCTCTTTCAAGTTGTTCAATAAAATCTATGGCATATTTTGTTGAAACTAACAATAAATCCATGATTGATTTGTCTTCATGATGATAATTCAAGTTTTACCCTTTTTACTCACTCATCTCCCAAGACTTTTCTCTTTTTTCTTGATGTTTTACAATAATATCTTGGGTCATAGACAAGTTGCACCTCAGATTATGAATCCTATACAGGTCAATATCATATATATATAATTCGGAAGAGGTTATATTCAGTTGGCCAAAAGTTAGCCAACTGGACTTTTTGGCCAAACAGAAAATTACAGTTTCTGTCTACACTTAAAGAAAACAACTTTAAAAAGAGGAAAGAAATTGCCAGTAAGGTTGAAGATTTTTTAAATGAACACATTCTTTGAAAAATGTGCTTAGACTTTGCACTACAGATGTTTGATATGCAGTGACCCACTAACCTTCGCTAGAAGAGTCTCAGAAACAATAACAAATTTACATGGTAAGTGCAAAGTTGGAAATGAACTCTGAATCTCCTGTAGACTGAGTTGAAAACTTTGCAGCTAACAAATATTTCTATTTCTGTCATTTGAGCGGACATTTGGCATTAATTCCACTGTGTATCAGAGAGTGAAACATCAGCTTAAAGCTTAACTTTTGTACAGGGCTACAGGCCAACTAATAGTTCATATAATTTCCATTTCTCTCACAAAAGGAGCTGAAGAGGAGAGGCCGGGCTCCTTCCCTAAAACTAATTTTGATTTATCAAATTGTAATATATTTTTGTTCTAATTTATAATGTGCATTTCTAGCATTCCTGGATCTTTCTTGATTTCAGCCCATGGAAGATTGTGTGCTTTTATTTTTATAGTTCAAATAAATCTCATTCTTAGTCATCTCCCCCTATAACCAGAAGCTAGAAGAAAAATATAACTTTACCTTTCCTCAGGGACCTCTTTGTATTAACATATTCTTCTTACTGTAGACTAAAGACTAAACAAATCAACCACAAAGCAAGAGCAAAAATGCCTACTTACTTGAGTTAAGAAAAATATAATTGAAGTTACACAATGTACAACTTACCAGATAGTGCTAAATGCAGAAAGAGCCACTCACCACTACACCAGGGATGAATTTGTGTTTTGCACTTTCACTTGAAAGATTATATTTATTTTTTAATCTCTCTTTTTTTTAAGCTGAAGATAGAGAGAAGCTGAATGCACAGAGAAGTTGGGATAGAGGTAGACAAAGGTGTCCCATGAATAAGACAGCACAAGGGGAAAAGAGCACAAAATGAGACAGTCATAAGCACTGAAGATTATATAATTCCCAATTTAGAAGAAATAACCACCCACTACACTTACTGAGGTCATTCTCTCTGCAAGTATTGCAGAACTGGAAGAAGAAATTAGAAGTTTTGTATATCAAGGACAGAGCTATGTGGTATAAAGACCTCATCTTCTCTAGATCTCGTAATAATTCCAACGTTGGAACTTTTCAATTTTACAAGTAAGGGATGTGATACAGTAAGGGCTTAAGTAATTTACCCAATAGTCATACTCAGTAATTGAGAAACTGGCTTGAACCCACACTCCAAATTTTTGCACCACCCACATGTAAACATTTAAGAAATTAATTTTGCCAACCTTCCCATTTCTAGTAGCAGAATGGTAGGAAGCCAAGACCTGAGGGTGTTTAAATGGAGAGGTCGTCTAATTTCCAGCATACTGAATGGCCCATTAAGGACCAGTGATAGCCAAAAAAGAGAATTTTATGGAAAAATATCATCCAATCTCATTATTTTTGCTTATAAGCTTCATTTTAAATAATGATTATTTACTACAGCCAAACCACCCTGAACATCCTTTATCTCATCTAAATAATGATCACTTTTCTCCCACAGTATCTGAGATTACTTATTGCCAATCACATATGCATATTAACTTGGAGCAACTTGTCTATGACACAAGATATCATTGTAAAAGATCCACACACAAAAAAGAAAAGTCTTGGGAGATGAGTGGGTACAAAGGGTAAAACTTGAAGACAAATCTTAAGAAACACAAGTACAATTACACTGTGGGAGGTGAAGCATTGACTGATCCTTCCTTGTTATTGAACAACAATGTTGAGGATGTCTTTTCTATGGAATTAATTTACCTTTTATTAAGTCCCTTTTAGGCAGACCACTATTTTGGTGCCAGTGCTGGCCTTAGAACTCATGAACTCAGCCATTTGAAAATGATATTGAACGACTTAAAATGACCTGACCCCACTTTTTATTTTATTTCCATGTAAGACCCAGAGATTCATTTAAGAATATCCATTTCTAGCATAATCTACATTTTCCCCCTTTATGATGTTGATTACTTGATTTTTTTAAAATACCCATTGCAACAAGTTACATAACTCAATAATATAGAGAAAAACCAAGCTATCTATCTTCTTAAGCATTTCAATCACTCCCACATACACGTTTATTAACAGTTCAGGTATCTTCCTGTACTTTTCTGGGTACTCATAGGGGTGTATGCTATACAAATATATGGATGATGGATACACATATGCACATACGTGTGCATACATACATATACAAGTACATTGAAAAGTTATTTTCAACAAAATCGGATCATACTGCATTTTTCCCACTTTCTTGTAGGAATGTGTGTCATGAATATCCCCTTAGGTCAATACACATATGACTAAAACTACTTGAACAGTACTGAATACTTTAAAGAAAATGATTTCTTAGGCTGATGTCTGAAGAGAAATTGTACATGATGATACAGAGTGTGACTCCGTATAGTGTGTGTGTCTGTACTGGTGTCTCACCAGGGAAAACGACTAACTTAATATCACTAAATAGGCCCCACAGTAGGATTTATGATCTTAGTGATCACTGCTATCCACTCTTACTGAATCAGAAACTGGATTTTGTAGTACACAGAGAACAAATTCATCTCTCGAGGGAAAACATATTAATTAAGTTTGCAGAACATACAAAATCAAAATGCCAAATTAATAGACTACAATTCATAGGAAGCAGATCATCCACACTGACAGGACAGCTCTAGTCCACCCCAGAACTCAAGGCCCGTCTATAAAGCCCAACAGTAACCTGGTATCAGCATCAAAACAACAGAGAAGTAAAAGATAAGATAAGCAGCAGAAATCAGGTGAAGGGACATTTGATGCCTTGGGGTAGAAGAGCTAATATTATCAACCTTTATTACCTTTATGTTAGTTATGGAACAACCGAGACCTTGGTGAAGTCTATGAAATGTTTTCTGCGGAAAAAACACACATACGTACAAAACTGTGCAGCCGTTCAGATCTTCCTGCTCTGACCCAACATCTGATTGACTTCGCTGAACTTTTAGAAAGTCACTACTTCTCTCCTATCTCTGCACTTTTTGGAGATGTTCATGTTACTAACAGGAATAATTAATTTCAAGTGCCATTCCAAAATCTTGGAAGAGTGGTCCTAGTGTGCCTATTGCTGAAAGAAAAGAAAGTGAAGTCATTCAGTCCTGTCTGACTCTTTGCGACCCCATGGACTGTAGCCCACGAGGCTCCTCCATCCACGGGATATTCCAGGCAAGAGTACTGGAGTGGGTCACCACTTCCTTCTCCAGGGGATCTTCCCAACCAAGGGATGGAACCCGGGTCTCCCGCATTGTAGGCAGACACTTTACCATCTGAGCCGCCTGAACACCCTGCAAATCAAGAACAAAAGTGGGGACGAGGCTCTGGCATCTAAGCCTCAGGAAGGACCAACGTGAGGACTGCCAGCTCTGCTCTCCACCACCAGGGGAAGTGTGTCCTTGGTTAGCTACCTCCTCACCTGGGCTCACCAGCCTAGAGGACCTAACAGTCAATAGGAAAGTAATTCTAGACGTTTCCCCTTCGTTTTAGCCTCAGTAATTGTTATAAATCCAAAGTAATGGTAAAGCATTGGATAATGGACAGCTAACTGCTGTTCTTCCACCTTCACTTTCTTCAACTGGAAATGTTTCTCTCCTGCCAGGTGGGTCATTCACGCTCCACGCTTTAATTCAGGTTGAGTTTGGATAATCACTTCAAGGGAGAAATAAATCAGCGCTGACATCCTAAATAAAGCTTTGAGCTTGAAGGGTAATAATCTAGCTGTTCTTTCTAAATCCAGATCCATGGATGTTAAAGGAAAGAAAATTCTACTTGAGGGATGTGTCAGAGGGAAATGCCAAATGCATTCAGGGAACAAGAAACACTCTCAGTGAGAAGCCCCGCCCACCACGGAGTTAATCACTTAGTGACGCCGGAATGAAAGGTTTGCACCGTGGCCAAGATTCACATTTCCCTGGTGAAAATCTAAGTAGTTTACGAACACGAAGCCCATTATCTTCCCCAAAATAAATCCATAATAAATGAAATCAATCCATTTAAGTTTTCACAGGTTTAACTGAATGGCCTGTATGGAGTCCATTATTTTTTAAAGAATAAATGTTTGTATATGCAGGTGGTCATCAAAACTCTTTGTCTTTAAACCATCATTTTTGGGGAGGTGTCTGTGTGTGTGTGTGTGTGTTTTAAAAACTTCTAGACAAGAAGATGTGTTAACCAAAGAGAAAATCAAATTCCAATCAGCTAACTGTGACACCTATTATCAACTCTCCTTTTAGGTTTTGAGGGTAAGAAATTTGAACTATGGGATGAAAGTAGGGCTGAGTGAAGAATTTTTATCAAACAATATTCTTAGATATTTACTTAGAGCCACATGTCAAGTATTGAAATCTTTCCTTGGAGCCCACACTGCCCTCAAGGATGCAAACTAAAATGACCACAAGTGAGGAGGTAACAGGTGCCCTGTAACAACTCGGGGGGGAAAGCTGCTGCAAGAATTCAGGATTCACTTAATCCACATTATTTCACTTCCATCTATACACATTTCAGGCACTTCAATCATGATTTAAAAGCTAAAATGTGACGAAATTGTAAAATGGAAGCATTTGCAAACGAAAGTGCTTCTGTCTGTTTACCTGTCCAATGAGATGAATTCAGCCTTTCTGTGGATCTCTCAGAGGAAGAGTGCTATCCCAGGGCTGGTTCAACATTAGCCTGATCCCTCTGACTGCACCGCCAGCCCGAGGGGCCACACTTCCGGCCTACTGGGAATGTCCCACAGTTCTTACAGATGGTGAGCTGTTGTCCGCCACATTTTTGCCCGTAATTCTTCCTCACTCAGAAAGACCCCCCAGTGACCCATCTTCCTTGGAGAACGTATATTCAATGACTGATATAAAGTTGGCATTTAGCACTTGAACTCTTTAAAACACTTGGCGGTATAGCTCAAGTATTGACTCCATCATGATCTCTATCTGTCCCCAAGACCACTGGCCTTCCCTCCCACCCAATCATGGCAAACACCATAGCTAGTTATTAGAACCAACTGCACTCTCTGTTCTACTGAATTTTGTCTTTTTTGCCTACTACTCCTTCAGAAAAAACACCATTCTCATCATCTTCTTTGTATTCCTAACATTTAGCTCAGTATTGAGTCTCTGGTAGATACTCAGTAAAAGCATAATGAATAAATAAGAGAGAATGAGTGAGTAAATCTGTGTCCATTTACATAAGGATATACATATATGCTCCATGCATATATAGTGTGTGTGTATACATATATACATATATGTATATATATATATGTAAAAGTATGATTTTGTGTATACACATATGTGGATACATGGTTATTTTTATGTGTATATTTCATACATGTAAACAAATATCATATCAGAGAAAACATAGTACATGGTTAAGAATGACAACATCTGGAAATAGGCAGATTGGTGTTTAATTTCCCCCCTTCACTATTTAGTAGCTATAACGTCTTGACAACTAAGTTACTATACATCACTACTTCATTTTCTCTGTCCAGTAATATTAGGTAATTTTGCTAAGCTTATAGGAATCTTGAAGATTTAAAAAGAAAATGTATATAAGAATTTATACCATTTTAGGCACATCTATTCATCCATCTGCTCATCCACCTGTCTGCCTATTTATTATGTATCTAGCTACCTATCATCTGTCTTAACTACGGATTATCAATCTATCCCTTTCATCTATCTACCTATCTTTCATTCACTTATTTACTATCTATCCATAGAGAAACATATACTTTAGTGAGGACACAATGTTATAATCAATAGAACGAATGATTTTAAGACAAAAAAAAAATGAAAGAGCAGAATTTCTCTAGAATAGAATTTTATAACCCGAAGGAGTTTCTTTAAGCATCTTCGTGGGCAACTGTTTTTTTCACTCCATCTAATGTGCTAGTTCGTATGCGATAGTTTCCTGCCACAAGCTAATCTTTGCAATTTAGTAATGTCAAATTCTTCCTCACTCTGCTGGTGGTATTTTTCCTAAAAAGA
>SJYV01015258.1:5496-65593 GCA_006410875.1 Neotragus pygmaeus
GTCCCTAGAAGGGCTGGGGCGCTGACCCTCCCACCCAGGCCCAGCCGGAGGAGACCGCGCAGCTCCCTTCTGGCCACGGGACAGAGCTGCTCCAGCCTGAGGACGCTCGGTGGGGTCAGGTCTCTGGACCAAAGGGGAACGAGCCGCCCAGCCTCTCCTTCCTCGAGAGACGGAGAGAAGCCAGAACTGCCAGCGTGGCTCCTGCAGGAGGACGGCCGCCGGGTCCTCACAACCTCCCTGCAGCCCGGCCGCGGGGACCGGGGCGCTGGTGCTGAGCCTGCCAGGGGCGCTGTCTCACTGCTGGTTTTTCCCTCCGCAGGGGGCGACTTAGCTTCTGTTTTCTTGCTTCCTCGGGGGCGACAGTCAAGAATAAAAACGTGTTCTGGCACCTCTCTGCCTGGCCGGCTTTCCTGGCGCTCACCCCTCAGAGAAAGTGACATTTACCCCAGTCACCAGAGGATGCTGGGCAGGAGCCCCACGAGCAGAACTGCTGGCGAAGCTGCCCGTGTGCAGGGGACACGCCTGCCCTACGTGGGGTCTGCTCCCTAGAGGCTCAGGCCAGAGGCCCGCAGCAGGCCAGCCCAGTAACTCTTTGCAGAGTTAGAGGCCTACTCAGACAAGAACATTTAAATTTTCCAGACAAAACTTAAAAAGTGTCACCTCAGAGTCTCGTCCTAAAGTAGCTGCTTCCTCCATTCTAACAGGCAGAGCACACCGATTTCCAGGGCGGCTGGACAGAGGCGAGCCGTGGAAACCTGCCCTGTACACAGGGCTCTTGAGCTCCGCTCCTTCCCTGGTCAGGCCAGGGTGCAGCCAACTGCGTAAAGGCAGTTTAGACCACCTTCCTCCAAATGCCTAATGGGGAGGGCAGGCCGTGGATGTGGGCGGCCCCTTCTCAGCACACTCGCATGACACATTCTGCAAGGCTTGACAACTTCAGTGTCATTTGGGCTCAACTGTAAGGACTGTATTCAACCTCGTGTGTCAGCCAACCTCTAGGCAGGCAGGCACATACCAAAGCCGGCGTGCTAGATTTGACTGCAGTCACCCCTCCTGCACCACCACCACACACTCTGGGGAGAAGGCATGAACCTGAGACAGACACGGGTAGAATCTACAGCTCTGCCAGAACAAAAGGTCTTTCTTGCAGGGACTAAAGTCTGACTCCAGCTGTCAGCATCCTTCCAGCACCTGGGGTAAATAACCAAGCAGTCCAGACCCGGGGCTAGTTCCCACTCAGCCTGGAAACTCCTCAGAGGCCGACATGAGCCACTTCACGTCAACACAGCAGAGTAGTGCAAAACAATAAAGTTTTATTTGTTCACAGTTAAACACAAGCAACTGCCTTGACATTTTTGAACATTCTAAGAAGGACAGCAAACCCTTTTGATTCAGATTCCCATTCACTACGATTGTACCATTTTTCTCTTGCAGTTCACGTGTTGGCATCTGATGTGGATTGTTTGACATGCTCTTAAGATCGAGGTGGGAAGGTGGAAACCTTTTGACAAAAGATGACTTTCTTAAATTTAGCTAAAAGCAGTCAGCCAAAAAAAAAAATCTTTTTCACTGATGGGACCCCCTTTAACCTGCAAGGTAGCCACGTGTGGTTGATCCATGATTGAGTTACAAAACTAGATTATGTCTTAGCAAAATCTGTTCCTCTGTAATATATTTATGGTCCATAGAAGTCTTCTGAAAAGTGACCACTGATTTTTCCTAGTGCAAAATGCCTGGCTGCCTCTTCGATAAGCCAAAGAAGTCTGTGCTGCCGAGAACAGGGCCGTACCCTCCTGTACAAACACTGTATGGAAGTGGGGAAACGGGGAGGAGTTGGTCTGGGAAGGGGGGTGGGGTTTCCTCTAAAAGATCTATTCCAAGTTCAACTAGTCTACTTATCCCCGAGGATGGACAGTTTGGTGGCACTGGGATGGGAAGAGGAAGAGAAAGCTCCTCTGCCTTCATGAACTCGTTTCAAGGCCAAAAGCCATTGCGGGCATAGACGCTCAACTATCCCCTGCAGGCTACCTTGCAGCTGCTACAGCCATTCATTCTCTCATGTCGGCGCATACGGACTGCAAGACAGCGTGGAGAAGACGGAAAGGCCCCCCCCCCACCTCTGGGGAACGTCAGTCACAGACAGGGAAACGAGCCACGTGGGGACGGGGGTCAAGCAGCAGCTCAGGGACCAGGCTAGAGAACAGCTTAACCAAGTGCCACCAAGTCCCCCGCTGCCGCCTGGGGAGTGGGGGTGGGCGGGGCACATGTCAGAGAACTCTGGATGTAAACAGATACACACACACCTTCCCACGCTCACTGCTGGTCAGTTTTAAAGCACGCAGCTCCAACAGGGAAATTTCCCAGAGTGAGACGTGCTGATTCAGGTCATTTCACATGAGACACACACTTCTGGGTGGGCTCCCAGGGGCCACTCTGAGGACAGGGCTGGCCTCTCGGAGAATATCCGCACAAGGCGGGCCACAGCCCACAGCAGCCCCAGACTGAGTTTTCAAATCCCTCCTTAGACCCATCCACACTTTCTACCGCGTCTTATTGCTTGTGGTCAGAAACCCACATCTTCATGCGGCGTTTCTTTTCACTTGTTCTTCGGTTCTTTCTCTCCAGCCTCAAGTGGCGTATGCTGGTATCTGGTGAGGATTCACACTGGCCAGTCATGCCCTCCTGCCATTTCTCTACACAGAAACACTCAGTTTTAATTAACTGCGAGTGTGAACCTCTGTGATCTCCAGAGACCCTCTCTCATCCTCACAATCATCTACCCTCTTCTGCAAAACTACTAAGAGCTTTGCCTTTCTCAACCAAAACACTGGAAACTGCACGCCACGTGCTGCCTGAGAGAAGGAAGGCCCACCTCTGCACTTGCGTGTTTCCCTGTCCCGGTTTCGCCCTGCAGGGGTGCAGACCTCTGCAGCTGTCAGTGGCTTCTGAGACCTCTTTTAACAGTTTTATCTTTCAAGAATAAGAGTTTGGACTATCTCCCTCGAAATACAGTACACATATTCTGGCTCACAAAGTAGCTTATCTGTCGTTTCTCTCCACTCACAGAGCCTAGGAAGAACCTTCAGCAGCAGCGTATTCCCAAAGGTTAGGCAGTTTTCACTTCTGCAAAACTGCTGACAAACCTAGGGAGGTCACGTCTACCCGCCCGCCTCATGCGGAGAGTCCCTGCGCTCATCTCCAAGGAAACCTGTCCCAAGAAATGATCTCCATCTCCTAACCTGGGATTTCAGTTACTTTTCTGGTATTTCTTCCAACTCCACAGTAACATCTCACAGACTTGTGGCAGAATCTTGCCACAAGGTTTTTTTTTTTTTTTAAATTCATGAAAGTTCTGTCTGATAGCGATCCACGTGCTTCTTTACTGGTGATAGGCTCAGGAGCTCATTTTCTCTATAGAGACCATGCCATCACCTTCCTCCCTCCCCCCCTCCCCTCCTCCCGTGATTCTGTAATGCTCCCTTTCAAAACACATTTCATGCTCCCAAGAAGCAGACCTGTCTTCCCAGGGTCTGTGCTGACCCTGGTTAGCATCAGGTGGACATCAGGTTACGGACACTGGCCAAACAGCTCTGAGGCAGGCAGGCCTGCTCTGGGTGACTTCAGTGGAGGTTAACCCTAACGCCTGTGAACACCACACTGCTTCATCAGTCTCGAGACAGGCTCAACCTGGCAGCGCCAGTTCCCTGGCCTTTGCCCTGGCGGTCCCTGGACCTAAATTCTCTCTTGGGAGTTCCACTACCACTGTCCCCTTTCCATCCTTACACACACACACTCACTGCAGCCTAATCGACCAACCCGCTGACTCTCAGCAGGCCTATGATTTTGAAAATCAAACTTTATTGTCATCTCAGGTCCTCTGGAAGATGAAAGCCTCCGTTTTCAGGCTGGGTAACCTCCTCCTGATCTCAGGCCTCCGTCCCCAACCTTGGCTGCATCCAACCCACGGCCTCCAAGAGCCCAGACGAAGTCAAGTACAGCTGCTCAGGGTCAGCCGTTCTTGGAAATTTGAGCACACGGACACCCTGGCTGGAAGTGTGCGCCAAGGGCCTCCTGTCTGGGTCCCAGTCCACTGCACCACACAGCTGCCTCCTTCCCTGTATTTTTATAATCTGCTCATTAAAAAAATTTTTTTTTTCTTTTCTTTACACTGGCCTCCTTGCTTTTGCCAGTGAGGATAAAGGCTGAAAGTGCCTGGCATCTTTGTTCTGTGGCAGGGATCTCCTGGGCCTGGGGAGAGGATGAACATTTAGAACCATGTTTAGCAGTTAATCTTGTAACATTTTTTTCTTTCCTGAATTTGTTCATGCCTTTCTTTCCTAAATAAAGCGAGACTAGGAAACTAGCACGCGTGCGTTCCTAAGCTCTCCTCTGCAAACAGCTGAGTTAGACATGCGGCATCGTTAGCACTCCAGTCGGCATCCTGCAGCAACCGCGGAGCCGGCTGGGCCAGGCTAAATGAGCTTGGGCACCCCTCCCTCAGGCTAGGGTTGGGTCAGTCAGTCACTCCGTCCCAAGGAGGGCTGCTGCCTGCACAGCCACGGGGACAAGGAGGCTGACCCTCCAGCTCCCCTTGGTTAAGATGCTAAGAACTCTCTCCACGCTTTAAAAAAAGAGACTGTCACCCTCATGTGCCAGAAGCGTCCATACACACTGAAGTTCTGTACCATTACAGCGTGCTGTTTCCCTCTTCATGGATGAACCCTTCTACACTTTGAACTGAAAGGAGAAAGAGACGCCAAGGTCGTTGGCTCTTTCCTACCGGCCTCTCCCTGCCCGGGCCTCAGCTGGAAACCCAGGCAACAATCCTTATTAGGCTTCTAGCGTTTATTTCAGGAGCAATTGCTGGGTTCAGCTTCTCTGCCAGCCCCCGTATTCTGACTGCTATCACCTTTCTCGAGCACGTGCACCCAGGCCCTGTGGGTCCAGGACGTCAGCCTGTGTCAACCCTCTCCAAGGCTCTGTCTTAATGCCCTGCCATGACCAACTCATGCTGGGGGTGGGGGAGCAGCACCCAGCTCCCTGCAGGGTCAGCCCCTGAAGGCAGGAACTGGAGTGAAAAGCTGTCGCCTATAGAGTCTACTACAGTGAGGCAACTCTCACAGCCTGAGCAATGGCGGTCAGAAAGCTTGGGAGATACTCTTTGGCCCTTCAGAGGCTTCCTGCGGCAGGAGGCCAGCAGCACTCCGCCTCCAGGGGCGTGTCCACATGCACAGCACTTTCCTGTTCAGGGAGCTGCTTAAGTCACTGCCCTCTCTCATGCAGGGCCCAGGTCTGACCGCCCCCACCCCAGCCTGTGCGCAGAACAGTACCAGCTTTCAAGCAAATGCCACGTAAACAAGAGGTAGTGGGGCAGGGGGACAGAGCATGCTCCACGGGGAGCACAGTCTCCACAGGGCCAGCTCCAGACTGTTCCAACAACAGACCTTTGTTCACATAGAACTTTCTAGGAAGCTTATCAGAACCGCCAAAAGAACTTGAGAGAATGAACCATTGTTTGTTGAGCTCTGCAGCTTTAGATGCTGGACTTTAAAACCAAAAGCAGTGACAACATCTCATATAAAAGCTCTCATGTCGAGATGCTCAGCTTTGCACGCCACATCCTCCTGGAAAAGGACAGGGCTGGACTTACCTGCGATGCCACCAGTGACCTAGGCTCACAGGGAGCCTGCCCAGTGAACTGAACTTCAGGAAAGGTGTGGGTGGTGTGTCAGACTCCAGGGTTCAATTTGGCCTCATATTGCACAGGTTCAAAGGACGCAACCATTTGGGGGTGGGGCGGGAAAGAAAGGAAATAAAGCTAGTGAGGAACGCACCCTGGCCCTCGGGCTAGTACACACTGCCAGGTAAATGGAAGAGAGGGTTTGGGGTGGCCGAAGGGAAAGTGAAGAGGCACTGCAATGCCAGATCCGAAAACCGTTCTGCATTCAGTCAACTGTCAAAGGACCCCCATCCCATTTCCTCTGCGGGAGCTCGCCCCTTAAGCCCTGGAAACAGGAAAGCTCTGAATCGGGCACTCACACCTCCTGTCTAGGCCAGCGACACACGAGTTAACACTGACGGCCAGCATCCCTAGCTGTGCTCAAGCTGGGCCTCGTTGTAGTCCATGATGCGGAGCTGGCCCACGCTGTCCGGCTTTGGGGCAGGCGGCAGCGGGCCATCGAGGGCCAGGGGGGACCTGGCTTCCACACCCAAGTCTTTGCCCAGCTCTGTCTTTAGGGTCTCAGAAAGGCTGCCGACAGTCAGGCCGTCCTCATCGCACTGGCTCTCGCTCTTGTTACGAAACAGCTCTCGTGCCTTCATGCCCAGGAAGCTCTCTGAACTGGGAAGCGAGCCCACCGTTGTGGGGGTGCCGGAAGTGGGCTCACCCACCACCGTCTCCCACCGACTGCTGAATGGGCCCCCCCTGGGGTTGGGGGGCTTCTCTGGAGTGGAGAGCTCGCTGCTGCTGCTGCCACCTCTGCCACTGCCCCCGCCCCGGGCACCGCCGGGCCTGGGGGGCTTGGTCTCACCGTTATGGCCGTGGGCCTCTTCGTTGTGACCTGTCACCAAATCTGAGCAGCCGTCCTGACAGTAGTCAAGCCTGTAAGAAACCCGAGGGGGAGGAAGGGGGTTGGTGGCTGCGGCGTCCAACCACTCCAATCCCACCGGGGGGGCGCGGGGTTACACTGACACATGCTCACGCCGATGGGGAACTCCACTGGCCTGCTCTGTGTCCTAGAACAGAGGACACACGCGCGAGAGCACGGGAACATGAGACAGCGATCTTAAATAGAAATGCTCCCCGGGACCATCATTGAGCGACTCGGGGCTCAGGAAAAGGAGCAGAGAGGACAGCTGGGCCCTTAGGGACGCAGCTCAGAGCTCGTCAGGCTGGAGCCTGCGCTGTCGGTCTGCGCAGCCTCCCAGCGAGGCCACGGCTGCCGACTCGCGGTTCCTACCTTTCTTCTGCTGCTTCAGCTGCTTCTGGTTTTTGTTCTTCAAGTTTTTTCAGGAGGCCATCCTTCTCCAACTTGCCATATAAATCTAAGATCTCCAATTCAAACTTCTGGGTGATCCTCTTCTGGGCCTCATACCTGCTCTCTGCAGCCTGCAGCTGTCCTCTGAAAGACAAGGACCCCACCACCAGAGTGTAGGAGGTTCTACTCGATAGACACATCGCAGCAGGAGCCTCCCCCCGCCGCAGTTACCTTGCCTGGAGTTTGACATCCTCTAGATACTTTTTCTGTTCTAAAAGAAGGTGGTCTTTCTTAGCCAGATGAGATTCCAGTTCCAAAATCCGCTTCTGACAGGTATCAAGCCTCTGATTCTGCTGGAGGACGTGGCTTCTGTTTTTTTCTAGCTCTTTCCGATAGGCAGCCTTCATCATTTCTACTTCCTTAAAAAAGAAAAAAAAAGGAACTGGAGTTAGTACTTTTAGAAAATGAACACACCATATCTACTTTGAAAAATCTACATAACAAGCACTGAGAACATCGGTATACTGCTAGTGGAAACAGAAACTAGTACAACTTTCTGGAAAGTAAGCTGGCAGTGAGTATTAACCACCTAATCCTTCCCGGAAATCTAACCCTGTGGAGATTATCTGAAACAGAAATAGACATTTTGGCACAAAAATAACCATCACAGGATATTTAGGAAAAAAAAAAAAACTAGAAACACCATGGAGTCTAATGTTAAGGAAACAGTTAAGTAAATTAAAACACATCTTTAATAAGTTTTTTAAATGATATATATCAGTAAAAGACTATGAAAGCCATGTGTATGGTATGGTCAACTATGTAGATATATACATTCTGAAAACACGCCAATATCCAGTTATGATCTCAGGTGGTGGTACTGAGAAAGTCAATTCCTAGGCAGATTGGTAAGAAGTCCGGGGTCCTTGAGGAGAAGAAAGTGATCTGGAATTCTCAAGGAGGAGGAAAGGACAAACTTTTTTTCCTCTACATTACTTAGTCACATAAATCTTTTTTTCTTTAGGCCTCAAACTGATGATTACACAACAAACAACTCAGTTTAAACTCTGTACTAGGGATTCAATAACAATGTATGCTGCTTGAGACAGTTTCTCCTTCCTGAAAACCTTCTGACTAATCCTGGTATTTTAGAATGTATATTATGGGAGTGGGTCTGGTAGGATCTTTCTGTTGTTAAGTTCTAATCCTGTTATTCTAAAATGTAAATTGTGGGAGTGGGTCTGGTAAAATGTTTATAACCTTGAGACATTCTTTTGATTAACTATAATAACCAATTTAAAATGTATATAACTCGCTTGTTAACACTAGCAAGAGGGGCACTCTCTGTCCCCTTTCTGATGTCTATGTCAGAGGCTTTCTCTGGCCTTTTTCTTACTTTAATAAAACTCTGCCACACGAAAGCTCTTGAGTGATCAAGCCTGGTCCCTGGTCCCAAAGCTAAATCTTCTCCGGAAATCACGAATCCGACACTGTTCACCATAAGCTATCAGTATGCTGTGGGTTGTTTCATCCTGCTCCCCGCTCTCTCCTAACACCGGCTAAGATCAAGCCAGCGATGCAAGGTGACTGACCAGATTTGCTCGGGCAAGGCAGCATGTGCAGACCAGACACACACGTGAGGTCTGCCAATCGTGCCAGGGAGACAGTCTGCCTGCTGACTGACGGCAACAGCAAGTGTACACGGGCACTCGGAAAAAGCGGTGGAGAGGACACTTTTCTAACAAGTATGTGCTGCATTTGTGTGGCGTGTGTTTTTTTTAAATTGTGGTAAGATAAGCTTAACATGAAATTTACATTTGTTTTTTTAAAGAAGATAATAAACCACAAGGAGCAAGGCGATGAGCAGCCCTGAAGGCAGTTTTTCCATGAAGATGACTAGCAAGCTTAATGCCTCCTCGCCCAGAAGAGGATGGAGTTAAGCTCAGGACTGGGACTGGATAATGTGGCCATTCCTGTCATGGCAGATGGCTCCAGACTTCAGCACAGGGTAGTGAACAAACTAGCTCAGCAGTAAAGAACCCGCTTGCCAACGCAGGAGACAGAGGTTTGATCCCTCAGTGGGTGGGGAAGATCCCCTGGAGAAGGAAATGGCAACCCATTCCAGTATTCTTGCCTGGGAAATCTCATGGACAGAGAAGCCTGGCAGGCTACAGTCCATGGGGTCGCTCAGTCATCTCTGACTCTTTGTGACCCCACTGACTGCAGCACGCCAGGCCTCCCTGTCCATCACCAACTTCCAGAGTTTATCCAAACTCATGTCCATCGAGTCGGTGATGCCATCCATCCATCTCATCTTCTGTCATCCCCTTCTCCTCCTGCCTTAATCTTTCCCAGCATCAAGGTCTTTTTCAATGAGTCAGTTTTTCGCATCAGGTGATCAAAGTATTGGAACTTCAGCTTCAGCATCAGTCCTCCCAATGAATATTCAGGACTGATTTCCTTTAGGATGGACTGGTTGGATCGCCTTGCTGTCTAAGGGACTCTCAAGAGTCTTCTTCAACACCACAGTTCAAAAGCATCAATTCTTCATCCTTCAGCTTTATGGTCCAACTCTCACGTCCATACATAAGTACTGGAAAAACCACAGCTTTGACTAGACGGATCTTTGTCAGCAAAGTAATGTCTCTGCTTTTTAATATGCTGTCTATGTTTGTCAGAGCTTTTCTTCCAGGGAGCAAGTGTCTTTTAATTTCACGGCTGCGGTCACCATCTGCACTGATTTGGAGCACAAGAAATAAAGTCTGTCACTGTTTTCCCATCTATTTGCCATGAAATGACGAGATGGGATGTGATGATCTTAGTTTTTTGAATATAAGTTTTAAGCCAGCTTTTTCATTCTCCTCTTTCACTTTCATCAAGAGGCTCTTTAGTTCCTCTTTGCTTTCTGCCATAAGGGTGGAGTCATCTGCATATCTGAGGTTACTGATATTTCTCCATGCAGTCTTAATTCCAGCTTGTGCTTCATCCAGTCCACCATTCTGCCTGACATACTGTGCACATAAGTTAAATAAGCAGGGTGACAATATACAGCCTTGACGTACTCCTTTCTCAATTTGGAACCAGTCCATTGTTCCATGTCTGGTTCTAACTGTTGTTCTTGACCTGCATATAGATTTCTCTGGAGGCAGGTAAGGTAGTCTGGTATTTCCATCTCTCTCAGAATTTTTCAGTTTGTTGTGATCCACACAGTCAAAGGCTTTAACATAGTCAATGAAGCAGATGTCTTCTGGAATTCTCTTGCTTTTTCTATGATCCAACAGATGTTGGCAATGTGATCTCTGGTTCCTCTGCCTTCTCTAAATCCAGCTTGAACATCTAGAAGTTCTCGGTTCACATACTATTGAAGCTGGCTTGGAGAATTTTGAGCATTACTGGACACAGAACATAATCTTGGCCAGTAAGAAGGCTGGGAGGTCTGGTGGGACAGGTTTCCTGGATGAGAGTGATGTTCTCCTCCTCCTCGGGACATCATGACATCTACCTGTGACAGTACTAACTGGGGCACACACCTTGCAACCAGGAGCACAGGTTGACAAGATAAGGTTGGGTGGTGCAAAAGAGCAGAAAGAATTGTCCCTCAACAACTGACCCTACCAACCTGGAACTCACCTGCTTTGGACTGCTTGTCAAGCTGAATAATGACACTCTTTACAGTTAAGCCAGCAAAGCCTTTTTTTTGTTACAAGTCAGTGTCACCATGCCCCTTTTATGAACTGAGGTCAGCACCGCAGAGGCCAACCCAGCCACACTTCCCTCAGGAGATGTTAGTGCATTTGAGTCAGCTTTATCAGATGTCCTCTAGTCCCTCAGGCCTGTTTTACCTTCTTTCTTCTTCCAAAGCCATTATACCTTCAAAACAGGTGAGACCTGGTTTCTAGAGACATTTCCACATTTAACATCCTTTTAAAGGGAATCTGAATCTGAGTTCAGAGAAGCTGTGAAGTAAGGAGTAACTCTTACGGAAATTACATCTTTCTGGTTCTAAGACTACTCCCTTTATTTGCCCCCCCCCCCCCAAAAAAAGCTGATAAAGCACAAGCCCAAGAAACCTCAGAGAATGCCTATGTGTGATGGAGAAATTACTGACAGAAAGCATCTAAGCATTTACTCTTAAAATTCCATCCCAACTCACTCACTGATGTTACCCTAGGCTAGCTACCTATAAAGTGACGTAAAACTTGTGCCTCAACACCACTGGTGAGGCACTAATCAATGGGAGATCATCCTGATGCTGGCCTGGTTGCCAGGACTGAACCACCATCTGCTGAAATTAAATTCAGCATCACGAAGGAGAAAAAAATATAGCAACATAAACCCACATCCCTGAGAGCTCTAAACAGAATTGGCTTCCCCAAGCTACTTCATTGTCTGTTCTCTGTTTCAAGGGAGCGCGGCTAAGAGAAAGAACACAGTTTCCTCACCTACTCTGTCCCACGTACCATCAGGTGCTTTTACCTGTGCTTGACTTAATTTTGAAGTGGCCCACTAGGGGAAACAAGCTCATGTGACAGCTGAAAGGAGCCTGTGTTGCCAGGCCAAGGAGAGGTGGAAATAACACTGGGGCTGCCAAGACACTTTTTAGAAAATAGTTCTCTAGCCTGTGCCACAGACACACTGCCTGGGTCCGTAAGAGCATCCCAGGCAGGGTCTGGCTCCCGAACCCACGTACCTTCGTGGTGTCTGAATGCTTGTTCTGCAGCTGTTCCAAATATAGCTCGTTGACTTCCCCAAGAACCAACAGTTGCCTGTTCAAGAATTCCATCTGCTGTTGGACCGACTCACTATTTGAGAGCTAACCGAAACACAGAAACAAGCATAGTGAAAGAGCTGATGACACAAAGCCTACAAAGGGGCGGGAAGCAGCTGGGAGCAGACTATTCGGGACCAGGGCACTGTACACAGCACAGTGGCAGCGGGGATGGAGGCGTCCAAGGGCAACACAGATGGACAGAAGTGCACTTCAAAACTGTCCGTCCGCAAAGGGGAAGAAGTTTAAACGCTCCATGTCAAAATTGGCCACCTACAGGACACCTGGAGGAGATGGATACGTACGCAACCCCACACCTGGGATGTTAGGCCCAGGGGAATAAAGTCTCAGGGAAAACCCGCCAGTTCTTTTTCTTTTTTAACTTATTTTCATTTTTCGGCCACAATGCCCAACATTCAGGATCTTAGTTCCCTAACCAGGGGTCGAACCTCTACCCCCTGCAGTGGAAGTGCAGAGTTTTAACCACTGGACTGGAAGGGAAGTCCCCCGACTGGTTCTTGAGTAAACGATTTATACAGAGTGCAATGACTCCCAGAAAGGAAAAGATTGTGGATCAAAAAGCTGAACGAACTCTTCACGTTTATGTGAACAAATATTGAGGAGGAGTTCCCGGGGCTCAGGCCGGGCAGCTCCCTGCTGCAGGGCTGTCCGCACACCGCCTGATATTTAGGGGTACCATCCCTGCCTGCCCACTCCATGCCAGCAGCATCAAAGACGTCAACCAAAAGCATCTCCAGACATTGCCGCACGTCCTCTGGGGGAGGGGACACTGGGCACCCCTGACACAGACACACAGGTACTACATGTCCCGCCGGAAGAGGCGGCGGCCCTACCTTCTGGGACACCTGGCTGAGCAGCAGCTCGGTGTGGCACACCTTGCTGCTGGCCTTCTTCAGCTCCACGCGCAGCTCCGCGATCATGTTCCTGCAGTCCTCCAGCTTCGTCTGCAGAGACATGTGCCAGGAAGTTGCAGCCAGAGCAGCGGCAGCTCGGGCCCCGGGGCACCCGGCCCTCAGCCCACAGCCCAGAGAGAGCTGGGAAAGCCTCAGGCCTTGGCTGCTCTTCTACTCTTGGGCCATCACACTTAAAGCTAACTTCTCAGTTTTAAAAAAAGGCAGTTACAGCTAATTTCTGGGTTTCTGGCTAATTAACAAAAGGGACAAAAAGAAGCGACCTTAAGTCTGCAGTTCCCAAACTGCGCTCCAAAAAGCCCCAGGGATACACAGCAGGCTCATGGAGTGCTGCGGAGCCAGTGGTAAATTTTGAGGGAGACACAGCGACATCTGTTGGCCATGATGTGAACTGCGAGCTGGAGGCAGCTCAGGGCTTGAGCGTCAAGCGGTTGTTTGTGCTTTCAGGTAGCTGCTGTGATACACATCACCGTGAGGAAAGCAACGTGAAACAGGAATGGAGGGTGCCAGTGTCTCATGATTCCACGGTCTGAGACTCTCTGCAGCGCCCATAGGAACACTCAGCAATTGGAAGTAGCTGTGGTTATTCAAAAATAAAGTTGAAAACTGAAAAAAAAATGCACGTGTACTATTTCAATTTTTTTTCTCTCAAATTACTAGGACCCAAAACCCAAATTATTTGGATCTACTTAACAAGCAGAACTGTCAGGTGTTTCTTTCAGCTGTGGAGTATCAGGACAAAGTTACTGAAATGCTAAAAGAACCGTGAACTCGGAAAGCCAGGGACCCTCTGCCCTTAGAGAGCACCAGACACGAATCCCACCGTCGAGACTTCAGAGACGAGCCAGGGCTTTCACACCCTCTCTGGCTGCCTCTGCAGTTCGCACCTGTAGCTCCTGGCTCTGGTTGTAGAACTCCTCCCGGTCGTGCTGAAGCTGTCTGATTTGGCTGTGGAGCTGGGTGACCACCGTGTCTCGCTGCTCCTGAAGCTGATTGTACCTGGCTTGTTCTTTCTGTAGACTAATCTTCCATATCTGGATGTCTTTCTCTTGCAACTTCAACTGGTCTTTCTAGCAGATACCAAAGATGCCATCATTTTAGCCGCCTTCCAGCCTGGGCAGTGATGCTCAAGTTCAACGCACACTGCAGACGTTTCACCTGAACAATCACGAGCTACCCTGAGGCTGTAACCACAGACCCGGAGCCTGCCAGCTCACTGCTGTCTAACTTGGCTTTTGGTCAAGAGTTTCCAAATTGCACGTTAGCAAGTGGATCAGAAGTGGCTTAAAGAACTTTTCCCAGCCATCAGCCTGCTCCCAATACTTTCAGAAGTCCTAACCATCAGCACTGGACTTCTCAGGTGGCACTACTAGTAAAGAACCCACCTGCCAGTGCAGGAGATGTGAGAGGTGCATGCAGGTTCGATCCCTGGGTTGGGAAGATCCCCTGGAGGAGGGCATGGCAACCCACTGCAGTATTCTAGCCTGGAGAATCCCATGGACAGAGGAGCCTGCTGCACTACAGTCCCTGGGGTTGCAAGGAGTCAGACACGACTGAAGCGACTCAGCACACAGCCACCAGTGCTGACGTGAGCACTGGTACTGGCCAAGGTCACTAAAGTGACAGACACTGGATTCCCACCCTGCCCTGCACTGGGCAGGTATTCTCTGCATCCCCAGTTAAGAAGGAGAGGCTGCTATCACTACTCTCATTTTACGTAACGGGTGACAGGGGCCTCCAGAGGCTCCATTACTTTCCTAAGGTAACAGGGCCACGGAGCCAAGATCACGTCCAGCTCTGACTGGCTTCACCACCCCCCACAAGTTTTGGTCATGAGAGTTGTGTACCGAGAGCTGGTTTTACATCTGGAGAAACAAAATCACCTTTCTCCTCTGCTATGACCACCCCCAATTACAGACCAACAAACACCAAAAATCACTTGTCCCCACAGCTGCCAAGAACTGCAAGGGAACGCAGGGATGTGGCCCTTCACAGGCTGACCCACCCAGAAGCTGGTGGGCGGGGCCAGACGGAGAGCCTGCCCCCGCCCCGCCCCACCCCGCGGGGCTCACCATGGCCTGTCTCTTATACACATCTAGATGTGTATAAGAGACAGNTGAAGAAAGCTGAGCACCAAAGAATTGATGCTTTTGAACTGTGGTGTTGGAGAAGACTCTTGAGAGTCCCTTGGATTACAAGGAGATCCAACCAGTCCATTCTAAAGGAGATCAGTCCTGGGTGTTCATTGGAAGGACTGATGCTAAAGCTGAAACTCCAATACTTTGGCCACCTCATGCAAAGAGCTGACTCATTGGAAAAGATTCTGATGCTGGGAGGGATTAGGGGCAGGAGGAAAAAGCAACGACAGAGGATGAGATGGCTGGATGGCATCAGCGACTCAATGGACATGAGTTTGAGTCAACTCTGGGAGTTGGTGATGGACAAAGAGTCCTGGCGTGCTGCGATTCATGGGGTCGCAAAGAGTCGGACACGACTGAGCGACTGAACTGAACTCATGTATCTCCCTAGGAGACTTGAGCTACTCAAAGTCAGGAGCATGTCATTCAAACTTGGATGCACATGGAACTTCATTTGTAGTCCAGTGGTTAAGACTCCAACCACAGGGGTGCAGGTTCGATCCCTGGTGGGAGAACTAAGGTCCCACATACCTTGCAGTATGGCTAGAACAGAACAAAAACTTGAGCACACAACAAAAAGTCTAGTTTTGCATATCCTGCAAACTACGCTTATGCATGCACCTACCAGGAAGCAAGGTACTAAATTTCAGTGTCCTACTGACCCTCTCAGTTCCAGCTACTGTACAATTATGAGTTCTCTTTCCAAACTAATTTTTAACTGTCCTATCTGCTCAATATTATAAGGCACCTCAAAATCTCTTGGGAAATAGAAGTGGGTTTTATTTATAAGTGAATGTGTTGGTGAGAATTTAATTAAATTCGAGAAAAGCAAAGTTTTCATGCTAAAAGAATCCATAGGGTTCAACTGGTTCACTTCTCTTATTTTGTAGATAAAAGAGCTAAGGTCTATACTAGCCTTGAAACCTGGTCCCTGAATATATACTGTTTTTGACTCGCATGACTTATTGAGTCTGTACTTTTTAATCATGTGCTTATACACACACACATACAGACATACACAGAGAAAGGGGTCTGTTGGTTCTAATTCTGTTGAAATACTAAAATATCTGTCAGACTCTAGGTACATACCAAGAGAAATGAAAACGTCTGTCTACACAATAACTTGTACATGAATGGTCATAGAAACATTATTCATAACAGTCCCAAAGTAGAAACAGTCCAAAAGTCCATCAATTAATAAATGGATAAATGAAATGTGGTAGACTACACACTGGAATATTATAAAAGGAATGAAGTTCTGATACATGCTGCAACATGGATGAAGCTTGAAACATACTAAGTGAAAGAAGCAAGTCACAATAGGCCCTATATTGTATGATTCTGTTTGTATGAAATGTCCTGTATAGGGTCAGAAAGTGTATTACTAGCTGTGTAGGACTGAAGGAAAGGAAGAATGGGGAATGCCTGCTAATGGATATGGGGTTTCCTTTTGGAGTGATAAAAATGTTTCAGAAATGAGTGTGGCAAAGGTTGGCACAATTCTGTGAATATAATACTAAAAAAAGACCAATGGATCATTTAAAATATATGTATACATATATGTATGTATATGTTGATATGCATATAGCTCTAGAGCAATAGTGAATATTATTAGCTGGTTCTAAACAATGGCTGCCCCTTTTAAATGAAACTTGGTTCCTCCACTTCTCCACAATCTCCACCTCTTTCCATCCTCAACTCCAAGCTTGCCCACTTTCTTCAACTATGTTCTCTGCTTGACTTGGATATTTGAGTTTTCAGCTTTTGGTCAAGACTACTCATAGAATCCCCAAGCTGGAAAAGATGCCACTAGTCTGACCTCTGCACAAAAAAAGAAAAAGGAGTCCTTATTCACATCCCAGGTGTCCTTTTCTTGAATGTCACCCTCCACTTGAACCCTTTCAGGGAGGGGCATTCACTGCCTAGTAAGACAAGTCACTATTGCTGCTGCCATTGCCATGACCATGAATGACATCTATGAAATGATTCAGAGATTCCAAAATGCTTTCTCTTGCTTGATCACAGCAGCAAACCTGAGAACTACTTATTGTCATCCACATTTTACAGGTAAGCACATTGGGAAATTGAGGGACCTGTCCAAGGACATGGAATTCGAGGTCAGATTTTCTGATGTCGAAGTGCATGCCTTTTTAGTATGAAATATTTCAAAACACAATAAAAGTACCAACTCATATAAGAAATATGCAGGTACCCACCCCAGAGATTACTCATTAGCTTCAGAGCTCCCATCTCTCTGCACTGTGTTACTGATGTCACAGTGTTCTTTATCCTGCACCATGATCTACCATTCTGAAGAGGACCAGATGAGCCCACTGTGGTGTGCAGAATTAAGTATACAATCCCACCATCATGGAGGGCTATTTTCCCCTTCATTTTTAAATGAATATTCATGGGGATTTCCTTGGTTCAAACTAATCATTTGAAGAGAAAGAGGACCCCAAGGAAAGAATGATATAGAAATATTTGATGACTATTTTTATCTTAACATCTCCCATCTGTAGCAATCTCTCTCTGTTTTCTAATAGCTGGTAACCCTCCTTTCAAAAACCCCACAAGATTGACCCAATTGTTTTGTTATGCTTTGTTATGCTGCAGTATAGCTGTGTCAAGTAAGAGGACTTTAACCAAAATGGTTAAGGGCAAGGTTGTGGTGAAACCAATGGTTTAGATGTGCTAGAATCTAATAACGACTGGGGAAACAGCATGAGTCGGGGTGAAGAATCTGGGGAAGCTTTCCTGAGTCGACTCTTCATCAGTTGTCACATGTGGCTGTGACCCCAGCTCTCCTTTCCATCATCTGTGAAATGAAGATAAGATTGCAGGCTGGACCCCTTTTACTCCTGCCCTGGCCTAGTCCACTCTGCCCCATCACCCAGCAGAGCTAAGGAAGAATCACCCCATGGCCGGAAATTCAACTCATTTCAGGAGCTGAATGCATTCAGAGGGCTGAGGAGCCAGCTCAAGATGAGTCATTTGGCTCAAGGGATGATTATCAGTGGTCCTAGCAACACACCCCATCACCGATAGCCATTTCATTTGATCTCCGTGATGATGCTCAAACCACAGATTTCCTGGGCCTGCATCCTCCCAGGAAATGGAAGCCAAACAGCAGATGATTCATATTTCCTCTAACAGAGCAAGACAGAAACTACCTGCTGCAGAAACTGCTACCGATCTTTTGAGGCGCTGGCCTGAGCCGCTCCCTCTACTTCCTTGGCCAATGGGTCTGAAGGCTGCCTGGCCTCTAACTGGCTTCTCTCCAAAGAGAGTGAGGGAGAGAAAGAAATAAGAGAGGAGAGGAGAGAGGAGTTGAGCTAACGCCTGTCGTGAGCCAGATCTGACTCCATCAGCCCCGACTTACACTGTCTCATGCACTTGTACTCACATAGTAAGGCAGATATTAGATGCACATTCACTCATTCATTGTTTGTTTCCTCACTAAATGATACACTCCAAGAAGACAAAGACTTTATTTGGCTCACGGTTATGTGTCCAGTTTCTAGAACTAGGACATAATAATATGTAATAATTATAAATGATGCTTCTACCAGATACTGTTCTGAGTGCTTTCACACAACTCAAACAAATAATACTAATGGTAATAAGTAGCATTTACCTTGTACCAGACACTGTTCTACTTTTATATATTAACTCAATTATTTCTCACAGCAACCTTATGATGGAAAAAAATACTCTCTCCACTTTCCAGATGATGAAAGTGACAGAGAGAGAGAGGAAAAAAAAAAAATTTGGCTTGCCTGATCCCCTACAGCTAAAGATCTATGGAATCAGAAAAATAATTAATTAATTTTTAAAATATTTTTTTAAAAGAGCTATGGAACCAGGATTCAAGTTCAGGCCACCAGCCTTTGATTTTTTAAACATGATACCATTCTTCCTTTCTCCTGATGGATATTCAATAAACATTTGTTGAATGAAAGATCATACCCATGTTACAGATGTAGAAACTCAGCTTCTTGCTAAAGTTGCACAGCTTATAGGACCAGCTAGCATTCAAATTGAGAACTCTCTGATCTCAAACCACCACTACCACCGCCTATAAAATTCCTTTTAAAAAAAATTATGGTAAAATAGACCTAGCCCTTCTCCATGGCTTCCAAGGTGGCACTAGTGGTAAAGAAACCGCTTATCAATGCAGGAGATGTAAGAGAGAAGGGTTTCATCCCTGGGTCAGGAAGATCCCTTGGAGTAGGCAATGCTACCCACTCCAGTATTCTTGTCTGGAAAATTCCATGGACGGAGGAGCCTGGCAGGCTACAATCAATAGGGTCGCAAAGAGTCAGACACGATTGAAGGAACTTAGCACAGAGCACATACCTAACACAAAATTGTACTACTTTATTGTACTGTAACCACGTTTAAGTGCACAGCTCCATGGCATTAAGTACATTCACATTGTAGTGTGACCATCATCACCATCCATCTCCAGAACTTCTGCATCTTCTCCAGCTGAAACTCTGTACCATTAAACCCATCTCCCCTTTCCTATAAATCTCAACAAGGAGAAAGGCAGCCAGGGCTAGGCACTAGAGTGGAAAGTCAGCTGTGTGAATGATTGGAGAGGAACAGAAAAGAATTCCTACCCTTGAAATTTGCTCTCTTGTTAATAATTAGAAATTCGGACATTCTAGTCACTAAGGAATCATTCATTCTTATAGTTTTTAAAGATTTTGAGGCCTTCAAGAGCACCAAAAGAGGATCAGGACATCAAGCTGCCATCAACAGAAGTACACGTAGGGATCCAGAGGACTCAAAGGGGAGAATGGAAGGCTGGCACCAAGAAACTCCCCTCCCCACTAGCTTGTGCAGACCTGGGAGCCGCTTCCTTTTATTCACTCATCAAGTATGGAGGAGTGCCCACCATATTTCAAGCGCTGCTGAAGCCCTGGGGGTATGCTGGTGAGCATTCACATTGCGGGCCATGGAACAGTTATTGGTGTGACCCTCCATGCTCTGGAAGGAAAGGTGCTCAAACTCTGGGAACACACAGGAGTTCGAGCTTTCTTAGGAGAAACAGCATCTAAGCCAAGACCAGAGTAGAGCCTAACCGGATGCAGAAGACTGGGGAAAAGTGGGCAGAGGGCAGCGAGAGTTTCCCAGGGAAAAGGGAACAGTCTGTGTAAGATCAGAAAGGCAGATATACAAGTGAGGATGTGCCCACTGAAGGAGGTGGACCGAGGCATGACACGGGAAGAACAGAGAGGGAGAAAGAGAGAAGGTTCGAGGGGTGGGTAGGGGCCAGATCGGGCCTCGTACACCTAATGAAAGAAGGACTCTGTCCTGCCAGCAAGGATTTTAAGCTGGAAGGAGGCGTAATCAGATTTGCATATCAGAAAATGTGGGGGATGGAAAGGAAGGAGGGGCAGAACTGAGAATAGGAAGACTCAGTAGGAGGTGGCTGTGTAAATCAGGCCAGAGATGAGTGTTCTCTGAACCAGGACAGTGACTGTGGTGGAGATGCAGATGGTGATGTGTTCAAGAGTGACTTTGAAAGCAGAACTGTCCAGACTCAGCAACTTCAGGGAGGCGGGGAAGAGACGTGTCACAAACCATGCCTGGGTTTCTAGTGTGGATCAGTGAGTGGGTGGTGGTTACATTCACTCATTCACTGAGATAAGGGGGCTGGTTTGAGGAAGGGGTTGTTAATCAGTTCCATTTTGGATGAGTTTCGATTGAAGGTCTTTGAAACACTCAAGAGAAGATATCAAGGAGAATGGGGAAAAGGAACAGAGGCCCTTCTGGTATGATTCTCCCTCCTGGGGATGCCACGGTCAGACAGGGTGAGGAAAGGATGCCGGAAGACAGGTTAACTGCTAACAGGTACCCACTAACACACACACACATGCACACACTCTATATGTGTGCGTGTGTGTGTATCATATATGATACATACACATGTCAGAATGAAACACAAGACAGTGTTGCTATGCAACAATTCATCTAGGTCAATTTAAATGTCTAGAGTGAACCTTCAGAGGATAGGGAGGCAGGATGCACAAATATCCCGGGAATGAGCTCAGTAGCTCCATTCTGATGCTGTTCATAAATTTCTTGATCACAGACATTTTATTTCTAATAACAGCAACTCTGGTACAGATTCACACCACTCAAAAACATACCAAGTGGTTTCTCTTTGGGGTGATGAAAATGTTCTGGAATCATACAGCGACAGTATCACCCAACCTAGTTCAGTTCAGTTCAGTTGCTCAGTTGCGTCCGGCTCTTTGCGACCCCATGAATCGCAGCACGCCAGGCCTCCCTGTCTATCACCATCTCCCGGAGTTGACTCAAACTCATGTCCATTTAGTCAGTGATGCCATCCAANGGGAGTGCTTGCTACCTATCTCCCTGTTAAAGGAACACAGAGGGAGGGGCATGAGGCAGGATGGCTGAGAGTCCTGTGTATCTCCCCACCTATCTGGAATGATTATATGTGTTTCTACTCAAGACTCCTTTCCATGCTTCACGGGTACCTTCCTACCACCCCTCACTTTACCTGGATCTTTTCTAGGGAGAAGCCTGGCGGGAGGACTGCCTTCCTGCACTTCTGCTCTCAAGCACTGGGCTCCTTGCCACTTTTCAAAAATAGGAAATGCTGACTTTGCAACATGTGAGCTACCATGTAGCCAAGCAGATAACCCAGCTGGAGCGGACAGGAAGGGGCACCTCCTTCAGGGACAGAAAGGGCCACCAGCAAGCAGGGTCTTTACCTCCGAAGTGGGTCCAGTCCACAGACTTGCTGGGTAAAGACAACCTAGGAAAAAAGTTGTCGAGTAACAAAATTACTGATCTCAGCTGGAAAAACTAGGCAGATCACTCCTCTGATCACAAGCCAGAGGCGTGAGACAGTTTCAAACTTGAAGTCCACCGGGGACAGAGGGGGTCAGAGTCCCCAGTAAGCATGACTGAGTCTCCAGAATGGAGAGGCCCTTAACTCACAGCTCACACTGCAGCCTGTGTATTCTGGGCGACTCCTCACGGCAGGGAGAGGTCAAACACACTGGGCGCTGTTTTCAACCCTCCCTGCCACCATACACAGGGTGCGGCTCTCTGCTGAGAAGCTGTTGTCAAGGTTAAGGACACAGTAGCTGATTCACCTGAGTCTACTACACTAAACTTCACTCAAGACAGACCTTAAACAGGACAGTTATCTGTCAAATTCCACTTGGGTTATTCTGCAGAAGAAAAATGAAAGCCCTCACCCGCTAAGAGCCTGTTTAGGAACAGCATTACTGTGGATAGTGACGCTCTTGTTCTTTCCTAGGCCACCTTTGAAAACCATAGTAAAAGAAGGGCTGAAAACAGCTGTTCAGAGGGGTTCTTAAGCCGTGTGCGCGAGCAGAAGTGGGGACAGGCCACCTGGACCTTGCTCTGAAATGCTGATTTTATTCTCCATCTAATGGGCAATACACCAAAACAGTACAGCAGCAAACAATCTGTAGCTGGAGAAGGCGACTTCGTGACCAGTATTTCTGTATTATTTGAATACCATAAGCTCCTCCTCAAGTGTCAGAGAGCATTTACGCTTGCTCACAGCACACGAGGGTCTATGCGTAGAAGACTCATTTCTCACTGGCCCGTTATCTAAGGAATGGCCTGAGGGTAACATGCACAGAGGACATGCACATTCGTAAGTATGAAAAGGCAACAGGCTAGGAGGACACCCAACAAAACACAGAACCAGCTGCCTCTGGTGAGCGCGCGAAGAGGAACTCCTGCCTCCAGGCACCCGCTTCCCGTAGTTGCTAACCATGTGGGAAGTGCAGACCGCAGCCCCACGCCGAGCCTCACCTGTTGAGCTCCTTGCTGTGCACGTCCGCTCCCTGCTGTATCAGCCTGTCCAGCACTTCCATGGGGGAGGCGGAGGGCGTGAAGTCCTCCTCTGCACTTTCCTTTGCCTTCTTGAGCAGTTCCTCCGTCTTCTTGCTGACAAAATGATGGGCAGTCTTTGGCAATGCCACCTCAAAAAGATGATCGTATGGGGGAGGCTGCCCACTGCCAAACCCCACTCCCCTCTGAGGTGGAATTTTACAGGGGCTGGGGGTGAGGATGCTGGCCTCCAGGGAGGCCTGGCGCTCCCCGCTCCCGGCAGGGCTCTCCCCAGTGCCTCCGCAGGGCAGGTCTATGGGCGTGAAGGCTTGCTTTGGTGTGTCAGGCCCTGACTTGTCCAGGGAGGAGTTTAAAGGCTCAGGGTTCGCACTGGGGCCCTGAGTGCTGGAGGACGCTGAGAGGGTCTTCCGCGGGCAGCCCGGCAGACTGTCCCGGTAGAAGGGCGAGTCGAAGCCTCCTCGAGGAACCAGGGGCTCGGCATCAGTCGTCGTGATCTCAGACAGCTCTTTAGATATGGCCGCTGCAAGGAGGGAGGAGGGAAGAGACGGCACATCCGGGTCAGGCCGGGCAGTGTGGGGCTGTGTGCTGCCCTGTGCCACCCAGAGGGACCAGGCACAGGGCTCAGAACAAAACTCCCATCTCCCTCCCCCAAAGGAAGAAAAAGCAGGCAATCCTGTGCATGTTGATACTGAGTCCCAGTTTTCGGGCAGAATGAGGGCTTTATCAACGTGCAGCATCTCCACAAGCCCAGAACCCTGCACACATTACCTTCTTCTTTATCCTTCTCAATACTGTCTTCCTCAGAAGCCAGGTCGCCTAGAAACCCTGGAAGGTCACTGAGAGCGACAGATCCCTTGCCTCCGTGCAGCTCTTCTGAAGAGAAAGCAAGACAGTCAAACAGGCAGGAGACCCCCATCCCCATGAGAACTGCTCACGCTGTGACAGAACAGGCCCACCCTGGCTCTCCTGCTGAAGAAGACAGTGGGAGACAGCTCTCTTCTGGAGCTCCCAGAGCCAAAAGGCCACAATGATCCAATGCAAGATACCGCAGAAGACAAAAGTCTCCATTCTTTCTTAACATTGCAGAGAACAGATAAAGCCATGGTTCGATCAGCTCAGGACACAAGTACTTAGCAGCTTTTACAGGATGCTATTATGAGGTTGGCTTTTAGAATTAATTACATGTTTCATTATCTCTGGGCTTCAGTGTTTCATGGTGCTCTGGACTTTCCCTGTTTCCACACTATGACCCAACCCATCAAGAGTCAAGCAAGGTCCACCATTAGCCAGAGGCCTTACCTAATCCTCTGTCATTCGGAACATGGGGTTGTCTGTGTAGGCAGGGCCTTGCAGAGTCTGTTCTCTCTTCCTGAAAAGGCAGGTACCATTTATATATCACAAGGCAGAAAACTGTGTGCATGGTCTCTAATGCTAGAGAAATATCCTAAACTTCTCAAATTTTAGTATATTATAAAGGAGTTTAAAGTTTAGCCCAGTAGTTCTCACACTGTTGTCAGGACACCTTTCTGTTCTTAACAGTGACTAAGAATCTCAAAGATTTTGTTTATGTGGCTAAATCTATTGATAGTTACCACACCAGAAACTAAAACAGAATTTCAAAAATACTGATTCACTTAACAACCCCAGGAATTCCTTGGTGGCTCAATGTGAGGACTCCACGCTTTTACTGCTGAGGAGGTGGGTAAAATCCCTGGTCGGGGAACTAGGATCCTACAAGCTGTGCAGCATGGCCAGAAAAATACCCAACCCAACAGATGTAAACACAAATGACATATTTCTATGAAACATAACTGTATTTCCCCAAACAAAGGTAAGTTTAATGAGAAGGATCAAGTGGTTCCACATTTCTGCAATCTCTTTCCTATCTGGCTTAATGGAAGGAGGCTGGGTTCTTATGGCTGCTTCTGCTCTGCTGGGTTATGTTACTCTGGCTAAAGCATAGGAGAAAAACTCTAGGCCCCCACGGATAAGCAGTTATAAAAAGCAGCAAGATTTTTTAGATAACTGCAGAAAACCAGTTATCTATTTGATGTTATTCCAAAACTCGACAAGGGTATTTTTTTTTCCAAGGTTAGTTAGGGAGCAGAACCTAAAGCCATGGCAATTCACTCTTTACACTATGTTAAGTAAGATCCACTGGTCTCCCTTGCCTCCCAGAGGTATTAGCTACATGTGGGTCTTTAACATCACACACAAGGCGGGCAGAACACTGGCTCACCAAGCTGTGCATATCTTCTAAGTGTTAAAACATTTCATTATACGATATCGAAAACTCAAAACTATCAACCAAGCCTCCCAAGACTTTTCAATCTTGTCGTGAAAGACTCGGGCACTATCAAGCACTCGGTGGCAGATACCAGTTTTTTAATATTCTAATCGCACGTTTTTATCATGGGCAACAAAGACCGTCAGTTGTTTATCTTCAAGTGACAGACCCAGTTTGTCATCTAAGATGCTAACTGCCTGCCTAATACTCAAGTCTGAGTAACCATGGTTTGTCGCCAGTTATTCTTTCAAATGAGACTGCTGCTCCATAAAAGCGAGCAACTAGTTCAACTCTCAACTCAAAAAATGTCACAAGTGCTTATGGAAACCACATGTTGGTATGCACTCAAACTGCTTTATGTCTACTTCCTGTTTTATCACAAACAATATTAAATACGTGGGTTCTTTCTATAGAATACTCGAGGTTGGCACTTTTTTTTTTGGTTGTTGTTTCTTTTCTTCTGCCAAACTGAAAGAACACATCAAGGAAGAAGAATGCAATGCCACTAGAAGAGTTCGATTTTGTACCATGGGGTCAGCCATCTTACCCACTACTATTTCTATGCCATGAGTATAAATGCCAATGCAGAAAAAAGGGGCGAATGACCACATAAGAATAACTATGAAAGTGGATTTGCCCTGGCAGAGTCTCTTAGAAGGTTTGGGGATCCTCAGGGTGAGCAGACCACATTCTATGAGAGCTGCTGATTGGTCTATTTTCAACCAATCTGATTCAAACCCATTACATTTTAGGTCAGACTTCTAACTGGCATAAAAGGTTTCCCAAACTGAAGCTGGAAGCAAGTCTCTGTGCGTGGGCGAGGGGACAGCAGACGAGCCCGGCAAACCTTCTTGGGGGCAGTGGCCTGCGGGAGTGAAAGGTGCACGTAGTCGTCCGAATGGCAGGGTGGGGCTGGAGGAGGAGAGGTTGCAGGGGTTCCCAGAGGAGTTCCTTTCCCACCTGCTCCAAGACAAGAGCAGAACACACACACAAACACACTGTCAGTTTAACGATTAGGAAAACTGCCACTTTTTTTCTTTCCCAGCCTAACTAGTACTGGGAAGGAAGCTGCTGCACTTCACTTTCTGGAGAATCTATATCAGTCTGGTTTTTTTTTTTTTTTTTTGGCTCACTTTAACTTCTGAAAGTTCCAGGCATTTGTATTAAGCATCAAAACTAGGTTTCCTACTGCAAGAGGCTCTCAAACTCTTAGATCTTAGAGAAGACTGTTCCTTATCATAACAGGCAGGCCCGAACCAATCAGCCAAACCTAACCTAAGCCATACATACCAGTTGTACCAAAGACTTTACTGTAAGGATGTGACAGATCAGGTGGGACATTTCCAGGAGAAGCTGGAGGAGTGGTCATCCCACAAACTGCAGATGGGCTCCAAAGAGTAGCCTAGGAAGTCAACAGGCAGGTCAGCAACGAGAAACAAACATCACCACCTCCAGAGGTACAAGCCTGTGACCAGCAATCGTTTTAAATTTAGCCTTTCAACTGGGAAAAGGAATCTTACTAAAGCTTTATCAAGAGACACGTTGCATTTTCTAAGCCCAGACGCCAAGAGAAACCCAAGTGGCAACAGTTAACTTTCTCTGCAAACATAACGCACCCTCAAAACTAACTCCTGAAACAAGCAGTGAGAGATTTTCCCAACCGCAGGCTAAACCCTGACCCCGAAGGCCAGCTTCACCAGCAAGTAGAGAAGAAAGCAGGCACACTAGTTGACAGCGTACTTGTGGCGGCTCAGCTAATAGCCGTGTCGACAGGGAACTCAGAGTCTGAGGTAGCTGCCCTGGCGTGTTTAACGTCAGCCGAGAAGTAGAGTAGGGGGTAGAAGTAGCATTCCCTACAAGGGAAGGGAAAGAACACAGGGGGTCAGCGTGGGGCTCCAGTCATTCTGACAAAGAACTATAGTCCTCGAGACCATTTGATAGCATTCAGTTCCCTGCATTTAAAAAGGCTGAGGGGACTCCTAATGTCCATGGGTATCAAGTAGCATTTAAAAGGCCCTTCATAAGACCCTTTTGGAGAAGGAAATGGCAACCCACTCCAGTATTCTTGCCTGCAAAATCCCACGGACAGAGGAGCCTGGCAGGGTATAGGCCATGGGGTCACAAAGAGCCAGACATGACTGAGTGACTAACACTTTATAATACTCTTCAGCAATAAAGTTCACTAGGGTTTGATGTCTCATTAAGCTTCAGAATAGCTTGAAAAAGCATAACTTATATGAAAGTTTCAGCAGGTGCTATCTGTAGATAAGCCTAGACTTTTATTTAATCCAATTGTCCAAATTCATTCAAAACTGTGTCAATGTGACAGCCCAGAGGGCCTCACTAAAGGCATCTGAAAAAGTAGAAGCTTCCTTTATAAGCAGGAGCCTAGAAGTCATATCCTTCCATCCATTTTCTCTGTTAAGTGTTGAGGACACAGCCCAACTCTGCTGACATACTATCAAGGTGGAGATTAACATCATAAGATTGTGAATTAAACTTAGGGGAGAAGTTAATCAGGAGAAAACGGAGACAAATCCAAATTTTAAGTATTTGGGAAACAATTCCTAGGAGCTCAGCTAAGCCTTATTGTAGGAATAGAAACTAAAATCAACAATAAACAATGCTTTCCAGAGACAAAGTTGTAAAGAGATAAGTACCAAAGTCACTTTTTACCATAGCTATTCTGTGTGTCAACATAAGAGCTGGCGGAGACATCGGCTGAACGATGAGGAAAACGGGCTGAGATTTGGTGAGACACAGAATAGCCATCTTCATATGAGGCTTCTGTAGGGTCCAGAGAGATTTTGGCACATTCTATGACAACATCATGTGTTTCTAATCTCTTCCACCTGTAGAAGACAATCAAAGTCAAGAAATGCAAGTTATAATCCACTTAACCAAACCATCAAACACTTCAGAGTGCAGACTCAATGCCAGCCACTGAACTATGACCAGCAAAGAACAAGGCAGAACCATCCCAGCCCAAATACGAATTAGAATTATGATAAAAGGAATTAGCCATTCATTTTACAAACCTATAGTGGAGGTGATTTAGTCACTAAGTTATGTCCAGCTCTTGTGACCCCTTGGACTATAACCCACCAGGCTCCTCTGTCCATGAGACTTCTCAGGCAAGAATACTGGAGTGGGCTGCCATTTCCTTCTCTAGAGAATCTTCCCAACCCAGAGATTGAACCCAGGTCTCCTGCACTGCAGGAAGTCTCCAGTACTGCAGGTGGAGTGAGCCACCAGGGAAGCCTTACAAACCTCTACCCTATTTAAAACGGTTATATCAAGTTATCAGAAACTAATCTGAAACCAAAGTTTCAGCAACAATAGACCAGGCATAGCCTCAAAACAGAATAGAGACCATGCAGAGCAGTCAGCAGGGGACTCTACTTTGGAACAAAAGTAACCACAGCACCGGGGGACCTGGAAACTGCCAGGCAGCTGAGGCTGACTTAAGGTCTCCCATCAAACCCTCAGGATTCTAATCCATTCCCAGACCAGAAATACAGCTCAGCAAGTCTCGAACCTAAAGAAAGCCTGTGAGGATATTTAAAGAATTGTCTCAAGAGTCCTGCTGTGTGATCCAGAGTTCCACGTCTAAGAAATCAGCCTGTGGAAACACACATATCAAGATGGACAGCAACAGCCAGCACAGCTTGTCACAGAAGAAGAAGAGAGGCGATCTAAGGTCCAAGCAGAGAGACAGGGTCTACAGAAAGGCACCCTGCTATGGAAAAGCATGCTTTTGGCAGATCATGACTGCCAGGAGTGGGAGAGGATAATGGCCACCAAGAGCATGAAGGAACTTTCTGGGCTTCACTTCCAGCTAAAGTGTAACCCTACTTCCAAATTTCTAGGCATCAAATTTCTGACATCTGAATTTCTAGACATCAACTATTAACGTCCTTATGGTAGGGGAGCATCTAGGTCACTTCCACAGATCCTCCCCAGTGCTTTCAAAATAGCAGATCACTGTTTTGTTTTTTTCTAAACTGATTTTGAACAATGCATTATAATGACGAGATCAGTACCACTGACAGCTGAGCCAAAGAGTATTCTGTAATATTTCCCTTTCTGTTCAATTTAGTTTCTCCTAGAGTTTACATTTTTCTGTTTCTTTGCCTCAGTCTTCCACGTATCTAATACTAATCCTTCCTGAACTTGCTCTAACAGCTGGGGGAAAATGCCTAATNACTATAACCCACCAGGCTCCTCTGTCCATGAGACTTCTCAGGCAAGAATACTGGAGTGGGCTGCCATTTCCTTCTCTAGAGAATCTTCCCAACCCAGAGATTGAACCCAGGTCTCCTGCACTGCAGGAAGTCTCCAGTACTGCAGGTGGAGTGAGCCACCAGGGAAGCCTTACAAACCTCTACCCTATTTAAAACGGTTATATCAAGTTATCAGAAACTAATCTGAAACCAAAGTTTCAGCAACAATAGACCAGGCATAGCCTCAAAACAGAATAGAGACCATGCAGAGCAGTCAGCAGGGGACTCTACTTTGGAACAAAAGTAACCACAGCACCGGGGGACCTGGAAACTGCCAGGCAGCTGAGGCTGACTTAAGGTCTCCCATCAAACCCTCAGGATTCTAATCCATTCCCAGACCAGAAATACAGCTCAGCAAGTCTCGAACCTAAAGAAAGCCTGTGAGGATATTTAAAGAATTGTCTCAAGAGTCCTGCTGTGTGATCCAGAGTTCCACGTCTAAGAAATCAGCCTGTGGAAACACACATATCAAGATGGACAGCAACAGCCAGCACAGCTTGTCACAGAAGAAGAAGAGAGGCGATCTAAGGTCCAAGCAGAGAGACAGGGTCTACAGAAAGGCACCCTGCTATGGAAAAGCATGCTTTTGGCAGATCATGACTGCCAGGAGTGGGAGAGGATAATGGCCACCAAGAGCATGAAGGAACTTTCTGGGCTTCACTTCCAGCTAAAGTGTAACCCTACTTCCAAATTTCTAGGCATCAAATTTCTGACATCTGAATTTCTAGACATCAACTATTAACGTCCTTATGGTAGGGGAGCATCTAGGTCACTTCCACAGATCCTCCCCAGTGCTTTCAAAATAGCAGATCACTGTTTTGTTTTTTTCTAAACTGATTTTGAACAATGCATTATAATGACGAGATCAGTACCACTGACAGCTGAGCCAAAGAGTATTCTGTAATATTTCCCTTTCTGTTCAATTTAGTTTCTCCTAGAGTTTACATTTTTCTGTTTCTTTGCCTCAGTCTTCCACGTATCTAATACTAATCCTTCCTGAACTTGCTCTAACAGCTGGGGGAAAATGCCTAATATAATTTTTACATAACAAAATGCAAACCATCTACCGAGATTGTTCACCTTCTCCTAAAGAGCTGCCTGCCAGAGCCCTCCCTCTCCTACTGGTTGTTCTCAGCACTGCTATACAAGCTATACCATGACTCCCCTTGCTGAAGACCCTAAGTCAGGTCCCTCATTTCCTGGACTCTGTCTTCCTTGATTTTACTCTCATTTTAGTGAAGGACACGCTTCAGTGGTTCACTAAAGAAGGGTACATGGGAGGTAAATTTGAGTCCCTGCCTACTTTAAAATGTGTCATACTTGATAGGCAATCGGGCTAGGAATAAAATTCTAAGTTGAAAACCTTTTTCTTTCCATTTTGAAGGTGTTTCAGAAGCTAACCTCATTTTGATTTCTGATCCTGTTTTTCTTTTTTTCCTCCCCCTGAAATTTCACAATATTGAGCTGGAAGCATTCTTTTTCATTGACTGTGCTAGGAACTACATAAACCTCTTCAACCTGGTAACTCATGTCTTTCAATTCTATGATTGTATTTTCTTGTATCATTTGTACTTGTGTTGGAAATTTTCTTCTATTATTTCTTTCACAATTTCTTCCCCTACCAAAGTTTTCTCTCCCCTTTTTATTGGATGTTAGACTTTCTGGACTGATTAAGTTTTTTTCATCTAACTTATCTCTATTTGATTCTGCTCTTTAAGATATCCTCAAATATACCCTCCAATTCTTTTATCAGAATCTTTATTTTAGCTATAGTTTTAAATTTCCAACACCGCTTTCTTTAGCCTCTTGTGTAGCATCCCGAACTTCATATGTGCACCAATGTCTCATCTCTGCAGCTACTGTAGATGTTTTCTTTTGCTCTCTGAATTATCTTTGTTTCCTGCTAGCTCCTCTTTACATTGGTCTCTCTTGTCTCTGGTACTAGAACCTTTCTTCAAAGGCCAGATGACCCGCCTATCCAAGGTGAGTGAGGCTCTATAAGTTGAACCAGGAGATTTCCTAATTGACAGACTGGACGTGTGCATCCAACTGCACAATATCCCCAAACCCCACCAACATTTGTTTCCGTTTAAATATAAATCTACAAGAAAGAGAAGCATGAGAAAACAGAACAGCATCACAAGTGTTTGAAACCAGAAAGCCAAAGGGCAAGTAGTGACTGAATCCCAGAAAGCAGAATCCTCAGTTGCCAATGTTTCAAAGCTAAAAGTCAACCTGATTTATACTGGAGAATCCTTGAAAAGCAAAAGAACTTGTATACATGAAGTATTTCTGGAACTGGAGATGAGCGACAGGTCAATCAGGGCAGCTAAAATCAGGAAGATGGGGTACACGCTGCCTGAGTCCTGAGATCCCACTTTGCTTTCCGAAATCTGGACTCACCTCTGAAGAGGTTCAACGAGTCAAGGGACTGAGGCACTCCCAAGAGAGGAGTTAAGTGAGCATGTACATTCTGAAGGCCAAGACCACTCATCTCTCCCACCAAGCAGTCTCTACTCTCCAGGAGTAGCCCAACTCTTGTAGACTAGAGATCAGAAAGCCCTTTCCTGAAAAAGTCTGACCAACTCAAAAGGAAACCAATATAGATATCAGCATCTCCTACAGATGCTCAGAACAACCTACAAGAAAGCACAAAGTCAACAAGCCCCATCCTTGTGAACAGAGGTTTTTAGTCTCCTCATCCAAATACAAGTAGATCACCAGATCTTTGCAAAAAGCCTCAAATTTTTAAAAAGAACAACAACAGGGCAGTTTAGAGAAAAAAAGACTATGTAGGAAAAACAAAACCTTAAAAAAAAACAAACTCCCATCAATCTTATCAAAGACATGAGACTGCATCCATGAAACAAAAACAGGCTACAACTTTAAACAATGGGAGCATCCGGAGAACTAAGAAGAGCTCTTAGGTACTGAAAATGTGGCAGAAATGAATACAGAAGGATTCAGAGCTAAAGACAATGAAATCTTTAGGAAGTAGGACAAGAAAGCAGAGAGAAAAAACAAGAGAGCAAAGAAAAGCAGAGAACCATTCAAGGAATTCTCAATCAGAACATTAAGAGTTCTAGAAAGAAAGAGATAGCAGAGGAAAAGAAATCAAGAACAATGTAACTGCAGAAAATTTCCTAGCATTTAAAGATAAGAGCTTCCAGATTGAAATATGAGAACAGATTCATGTCAAGGGACATCACTAGGAAGTTTCAGAGTATTTTGAGAGCAAAGAGAAGACAATAAACGCAGATGATCAGAAATAAGAATGTCTCTGGATTTCAACAGCAGCACTGGTGGCAAAAGGGCAATGGAATAACGCCTTCAAACTGTGGAATGAGAATGGCTCCCAACCCAGAAATCCATACCCACACAGAAAACAGCATCCTTTCTCTAAAATCCCGTGAAAACAGGAGTGAACCCAGAAAGGCATGAGACAGAGGAAAGGGGAGAACGTGCACAGGTGAGAGGCACAGAGAAGCCACGAGAGAGTCAGACAGCGGCCATGCACGAGGCACAGAAGACGACTGCTGAGACAGGTGTGTTCAGGCCCTCACTAAGGTTTCTGCTGCCACCGAACCATCTTTCCAACAGAGGGACAGAGCGTCCAGGCAGCCTAGACAACTTGTTGGTACTTAGCTTGTCTTGATTAATGAATACACTAATGAAGTGCCTACTCTCTCTGGATTAGTTAAGGACATTCATCTCATCCCACAGAAGGACTCTTCTCTGACCTACACTGGGAAGCTGCCCCCAGTGCACACGGAGCAGTCTCCCCTCTCTGCCCTACTTCGGCAGCAGATTCAGCACCTGGCCCTCGCTGTGGGTCTCACCGGATGCCCTGACAAGGGGAACCCGCGTGTTCTTCCCTCTTGGTTCTTCCCCTTACCTCCTGGGAACCTTCATCTCATGGTGACAAGACTGCCTTTTCCAAGGCCAGACTCTGCTTGCTTTCAAAATGAAACAACACATGTCAAACTGTGAAAAGAGAGGACTTCCCTGGTGGCACGGTGGTTAAGAAGCCGCCTGTCAACACAGGGGACGTGGGTTCAATCCCTGACCTGGGAAGACTCTACGTGCCATGGAGCAACTAAGCCTATGAGCTGCAACTACTGAGCTGTTAGGCTCTGGAGCCCGTGCTCTGGAGCAAGAGAACTGCCACCACGAGAAGCCCCTGCTCTGCAGCAAGAGGAGCCCTGCCTGCTGCCACTAGAGAAAGCCTGTGCACAGCAACAAAGACTCACTGCCACCAAAAAACAAAATAAGCAAAAATAAATACAGATTTTTTTTTTACAGTACGAGAATGATTAAAATGAAAGCAAGAACCGCAGTTGTCTCTGAGGTGAGACAGGGACCAGGGACAAAAATGATTGCAACTGGAGAGGGTACTGGCCCTTTTTTTTTAAGTGGTGTCTACACAAGCATCCACACATTACTATAAAATTTTCTTACACGTTTTCTAAGCTCCCCTACATGTATCTCACAGCAAGCTGCTCAGATAAAAGGTCTATGTGGCAGAGGGAGGGCTGTGGAAGTCTGAGGTTCACTGATGCTCGGGCAGGGAGCATCTCTTTCAGGGGAGACCCTCGGACACCGATACTCAAGCGCCACCTCTCCTCCGACGGCGCCGACTCCCTGCCTGGGGAGCGGCCGGAAAGAAGCAGGGAGGGCTGAGCCTCACACAGCGCAGTGCGTAAGGCTTCCCCTCACTTCCCTCCTTCTGGTTGTGACTCAGCTCCACCTTCCACCAAGCTTGCCATTCTCAACTAAGGTGGTTGGCAGATTCTACTTCTCCAGAGATAAAACTGGGCACTTCCACCAGGCCCCGTGGAGGATGGCAGTCGCCTGGCTAAGCAGGATGGAGAAAGCGCCCAGGGGAATCCGACCACTCAACATCCAGACTTCCCACAGTGTGTTTGCTTCCGACCGCACCCATCACCGCCCACCTTGCACGATCACAGACCACTGAGCGCCCAGCCCTGAGGTTCTGTGGCACAGGCACCTGCAACGCAACCTCTTCCTCTGTCAGTGAGGAGTTATGTCTTAGACTCATGCATGCAAAATGCCTCACTGTGCAAGTCCTTTAAAGTGAAATAAATAGAAAAGCCTGTCTTCTCCAATAATATCTCAAAAGGGACATCTCTGAGATCACGTGTTCAATTTCTCAAGTGAGTCTATGAAATTCTGTCACTGGTTCAGGTTCTGTACCTTCGAGGGTCCAGTTCATGGTCCTTGGATCCAGTCACTAATTCCGGGTGAATTCGCACATGCTCCATCATTGGCTGAAAGAGTTTGGGTTGACAAGTTATAAAAGGCTTAATTTCTGTTGTATTTCTACACAATAAAATGTTATCAATACAAAGGAATGAAGTACTGACACAGGCCACAACATGGATGAATCTTAAAACATTACATTAAGTGAAAGAAGCCATTAACAAAAAACCATGTCATATGATTCTATAAGCATGAAATATTCAGGACAGGCAAGGCCTATGAAGGCAAAAAATAGATTCATACTTATCAGGGCTGAGGGCAGTGAGCAAGATGGGGAGAAGGCTGAATTTCTTTTCAAAATTTCCTAACATTTAATATGAAACTTACAAATGCAGCCCATCTCCGTAATACACTAAATGGCAAACAAATGGGTGTTCATTTACCTTGACCACTTCTTCAAAAGTCTCCAGGTTTTCCTTCATACTGTAGTGAGAACGCAGAAAGGAGACAAAGTTGCAAGGGTACATCCCATACAGGCGATGGAAGAGAGCGTAAACGCTGGCGTGGAGGTGGACGAGATAGACTTCTGTCACGTGGCCTAAAAAATAAATCCACTGAGGGGCTCCTAGTTGGACACGGGACACGTGTGTGCCAGACAGACAGGCACACAGGCTGCCGATGGGACTTCCTGCGTGTGTGTGCTCCTGCCTCGCTCCAAAGACAGTAAATAAAGAACAGTTTTCTAAAACCCAACTCTGAACACACCAGACACCACTGTCTGAAATCCGTGAGGGGCTCCCGTGGCCTCTGGATAAACTCCCATATACCTGGAGTAACCCACAGAGGCTTGCACTGATCTAATCCCTGCCCTCCTCACTAGGCACCCCTTAACAAGGACCCTAGAATTTTAATACTGAAGCACCTTTACAAAAATACCACCTGGAAGCTGTCATCGTACATCTCCATAGCCCGATTCAGTACACACCTCAAGAAGAGCACCAACTCACTCACCTCTGCGCCCTGAGAGCTCTCAGTGAGCTTGCTGCATAACAGGCATTCATATATTTGTGGAATGAATGTGTGAGAACCTTTTAAAATCAGTTCGTAGTCTTAGCTATGCAGATTCGTAACTACAGAGTGAAAAGCTACTATCTGAAATTAGCTTAAAGAGCTAAGAGTGGGAGAAATAGAAAATTTAATTCATATAGCCTTATCCAGACCCTATGGAAAATCCCAATGATATACATAAAGCTCCTCTAAAACAAAGGGCAGGCCATTCCTTCCTCCTCAAGCAAGAAGAGCCTACTAGACAAGCTGGCATCATACAGGCCTCGGGCTTGTTACTTAATCCAGTGCAAGAAGCCACAGTGTTCCATTTCCCAGGGCTCACATATTTCATTCTTTTGATGTGAACATTTCATGCTGGGAGGACCAAAAGATCCCAAAGTTCACATGTTTACAGTTTCTGAGTCATTCTGATAGAGCTGTGCTACTTAATGTAGAAACAAAATGCCCCTGTACTAAAAGCTGGAACAGTCATCAGGGCCAGCCAGGTTCTCTCTCCTCCTTCCACATGTATGTCGGACGAATTCTCTGAACCAGAAGCTTGTGCACTGTCACTACAGACCAAGAGGAGGACAAACATGCCCCACAAGCATAGTCCCATCCTGCCACAACACAGATTTAAGCTGTTTTTCAGTTTATTGAAGATCAGGAAGCTGTACCCACCACTCAGTTTCTCTGACAACTAATCCTCTTAAGCCAACAAAATAAGGACAGTATCTCAACAGTCATGCCTTTTTTTTTTTAATTTCTTGGCATATGAGATCTAAGTTACATGACCAGGGATTGAACCCACACCCCTGGTACTGGAAGCTTGGAGTCTTAGCCATTGGACCACCAGGGAAGTCCCTGTCTTGCTTCTTATTTGTGCCCCTGGTGGAAAATAGCTGAGGTATTCCCTCACCTGGCTGGTGACAACCAACCATTTCAGCAACAGGATTCTACAGGTCCTTCTCTTCTAGCACATGACCTGTTCATCATTCACAAAAGCACTCATCTGGTGCGGCATGATGGGTATAGGAGGAGATCTTTACCTGGTTTCTTCAGGCACCATGATGAAAGACGGCCAAAAATATCAAAGAAATCGTGAAGATGTTGTTTCCCCGACTGTGGAATCATTGGGAGCATGGTTATCAACACTAAGACTCCTGTTGTGAGGACGATGACGTCAGTGTCCATCTGGAGGAGGGAAGGTCAAGCAAGAAGAGACACTTCTCAGGTGTGCAGCATTAGATCAGCACACTTATTAGAGGTTCTCAAGTTAGAACACAGGCACAGACTCATCCTACCCCTTAGGATGCTGGGGGCACAACACTGAAACGGACTCAACCACAAGCCACTGAGGACCAGCTTGACCAAGCTGAGTCTGTGGGGACCACACTCAGGCACCAAGCTCATCCAGGGCAGGGCTTAAACGTGGCTTAGAAAATCCCAAACTCAGATAGTTCGGATGCGCTATAAATAGCCTTGGGCGGGAAGCACTAGTTGCTTTTGAACAGAACAAAGAAATGTTACTATTCTTGTTCATTCAGCCAAATTATGCAGTACTTACTCTTTAAAATTCAGGTAAAAAGACCCATATACATGAACAAGTCATTCTCTATTTCTAAAGGATCATAACAGAAGTATAACTTAGTAAGAAATTAGTATAGCACTAACAAATCTTCTTAATGGCTCACCTCACAGCAGTATTTAGACACCAGCAAATAAAAAAGATACGGGGACCTCTGACCACGTCTACAATTTAAACATCAAGTCATATAAATTTAGACTAACTGAACTTAATAATCGATGAATAATAAATCAACTCAGACTAGCTATAGTGGCTCACCTGACCCATAATTAAATTATGAATGTCTGCCAAGTAACTGGAATTCAGACTGCAGAAACAAGACATTAAACAAAAGACTACCATGCAGGTTAGAACATTCATTATTCCTCATAAAAAAGGAACCTATGAGTCTGGAAATAAAGTTTGGGTTTTGTTTTTTTTTTTTTAATAAATATGAATTTATTTATTTGGTAGTGCCCGGTTTCAATTGCAGTATGTGAGGTCTTTAGCTACAGCATGCAGGGTTTTCAGCTGTGGCATGAGAACTCTTAGCTGTGGCATTTGGGATCTAGTCCCCCAGCCAGGGTCTGGACCTGGGCCCCCCACACTGGGAGCATGGAGTCCCAGCCACTGGACCACCAGGGAAAGTACCTGGAAATAAAGTTTTAAATAGATTTAGTTTTTACATCAAGCACCAAGCCATCTGTTATGGCAGATATCTAATAGGAAAAACATAAAATACTGATAGGAGAATCAAGAATCTGTAATAAGTTCTGACTAAAAACAAAAAACAAAAACACTAACAAAACATCCTAACTGAAAGTTTGGGTTAACACTTTGTAAGTAATTTTCGAGGCTTATTCTTTTGGAAAAGGTTAAGTATTCTTCAATCTCAACTAAACAATGTGCCTCAAAAACAGATTATATTCTCATTAACCCATTCATTTAAAAAAAATTAAGCTGTTAAAGTGGCTTCTGCTTTTCCTTAACATTAAATGCACATCTTTATGACGCCCTACCACCATGACTCCGAGACCCACCTCCAGGGAGGAGAAACAGCTGCCCTTCGCTGGCAACGACAGAAATCAACACGCACGGGGCTGTGTCAGGTGCCTTCAAAGGCTGGCCATCCTGAACAAACGCTGCTGGGCACCCTCATGTCTGGGAGGTGCGGGCAGCTCACATCACCCACATTTCCCTAATTTACAGGTAAGAAACAAGCCCAGGAACTAAAACAGATTAAACAAACGCCCTAAGTATTTCAGTAAGCCATGGTCAAAACTGAAACCATAAAGTCCTACTTAGGTTTTGACTCTCTAGAAAAGTGCACTAAGTTGAGTGCAAAAAAAGCAGAACACAGTCTGGTAAGGGCTTCTACCAAAAAAACCTCAGTTACAACTGCAAACCAGAACCTGCTCCTAAATAGTTAAAAGTCTTAGCCATTTTGCTATTAGCCAAAAGAAGAACGCAGAAATAGGGATTCCCCCAAGACAAACCAGTACATTTCTAACTGATGAAAGCCTAGACAATGATGAAATCACAGAGGGCTGGGATAGCGCACGTTGAACCAATCTGATCGAAAAGTGACCATATTTGCTTGGACCACGCATAATTGCACTAGACACAGTGATGCACTGAGAGTTTCCTAAGCACCAAGTTTGAACCGTGTTACAAGAACCAAATGCCTAGAAGTCTTTAAACTCTCAGAGTTAAAATCTAGCTGGCTTGTTTTAAGGTCCTCAGAATTTCAGAAATTACATGATGAAGCTATTTTGTGTAAATCCTTACAAACATCGTACCTTGAGACATTTTAGTAGAGAAGGCAAAAGAGGTGCTTGAGAGAGCTTATGCTTCCACGACGGCTGCAGCCTCACGACGTGGCCCAGTAGCAAAAGGGCGGATAACCGAGAGGCGGCCTTGCCCACATATTCATTCATTTTGTCCAAGAGGTGCTGAACATGCACAAGAACAAGAGAAACGATCTCAATAAAGCTGGGGAAAGTCAAGGGACCCCAGGGAAACACTCATGTGAATGCATGAAGTCCACACGAGGAGAGGCAGCAGGGACCAACTCCCTCGAGTCGTCACTTGGACGTAAATAAGGGTCATGCAGGTAAAGAGATCAAACTCAAGGCTTTTCTAACGCCATGCAAACACACTGTTGTGCTGCATGAGTCCTAAGAGAGAGCAGCCAGTCTGCAACTCCTGAAAAAGAGTCCCCACAATACAGGTCTGTAAGCAGGAAGGAGACTCTTCTGTATCTTTCTGAAATACAAATAGCCCACTTAGAATAACCACTGTTCTAATAAGCCTCTAATAAGTGAAGGCTGCTGAAGCTTCAGGGGATCCTACTGGAAGCAGCTACTTATTGCTACCAGAGCCTTGCCTCCATGGTTTGGCCCCAGATATAACTCAGGTAGCAGTAGAAGTTAAAATTCAGCCCAGAGTGGAAAACAAACAAACAAAAAAACCCACCCAAGATGTACTTTAAAAGGCAGACAATGGCAAGGCCTTCAAATCCCAGTTCAGTAAATCACCAGCACACATAAACTCAAGACAAATCAAAATGTGCAATTGCAAGGCTTTGTTAGCTATTTACCATCAACAAAAATAAAAGCAAAAACAAAACACAAAGGAGCCTTCCAAATGGCCGGTGCTTGGAAAGAGCACTAGGCAATTAGCCCCATGAGGTACTAACATTTACAGCTTTTGCCATATGGATTAAAAGTCTAAAACTAGGATTAAAACCCTTTTCAGAGCATGGGTTTAAAGATGGGTACCTTATGGATCATCGTCACTATACAATTATAGCTTAGGATGACAGGATTTCTTCTGAGAGCAAGATCTTTGAAGGCCTCTGAAATATGCTGTATTTCGAAACCTTTTCAGGAAACAAAAGTCCTGACGACTATTTGTATGTGTAGTTACAATCTGGGGGCAGCGTCATCAGTGGCACACAGAAGTGGAAGCAGTAAGCTATAAACACACCAGGTATTGGGGCTACACAGATGCAGTCACAGCCCTCGGAGAAAGTGTATCAGATCTCTACCATTCAGCAGGTACCTTATCATGGGGCTCTTGCAAGGTAGTCAGGATGTGCAATACAGGCTGAGAGTTGGTTTCCAGGTAATAATCCACCAAGGTGTTCACAAGCATCGGACCACGGTCTAAAGAAAGAAAAGGACTGTTTATAATAGTTATTTCCTCTAACATTCTAAACCTACCTCAAATATTAATAGTTGCCAGTAACAAAATCCAGATAATGTTTTTTTATACACTACCCAAAGTTACATGAAGTGTTATATTTCTGTTTTCTAAAATGAATTTAGGTTTAACAATAGGATAATATCAAGTTTATATGCCTAAGTAGCCAGAGTCCAGTTCAGTTGCTCAGTTGTGTCTGACTCATTGCGACCCCATGGACTGCAGCATGCCAGGCTTCCCTGTCCATCACCAACACCCTGAGCTTGCTCAAACTCATGTCCATTGAGTTGGTGATGCCATCCAACTATCTCATCCTCTGTCATCCCCTTCTCCTCCTGCCTTCAATCTTTCCCAGCATCAAGGTCTTTTCCAATTCTTCACATTAAGTGGCCAAAGTACTGAACGTCAGCTTCAGCATCAGTCCTTCCAATGAATATTCAGGACTCATTTTCTTTAGGATTGACTGGTTTAATCATCTTGAAGTCCAAGGGACTCTGAAGCGTCTCCTCCAGCACCACAGCTCAAAAGCATCAATTCTTCAGTGTTCAGCTTTCTTTATGGTCCAACTCTCACACCCATACATGACTGGAAAAATCATAGCTTTAACTAGATGGACCTTGCTGGTAAAGTAATGTCTCTGCTTTTCAATATGCTGTGTAGGTTTGTCATAGCTTTTCTTCCAAAGAGCAAGGGTCTTTTAATTTCATGGCTGCAGTCACCATTTGCAGTGATTTTGGAGCCTAAGAAAATAAAGTCTGGCATTGTTTCCAATGTTTCCCCACCTATTTGCCATGAAGTGATGGGAATCAGTGAACCAAAATGGATCGGAATGGGCAAACTTAATTCAAATGACCATTATATCTACTACTGTAGGCAAGAATCCCTTAGAAGAAATGGAGTAACCATCATAGTCAACAAGAGTCCAAAATGCAGTATTTGGATGCAGTTTCAAAAATGACAGAATGATCTCTGTTCGTTTCCAAGGTAAACATCACAGTAATTCAAGTCTACGTCCCAACCACTAATGCCAAAGCTGAAGTTGAACAGTTCTATGAAAACCTACAAGACTTTTTAGAACTAACACCAAAAAGATGTCCTTTTCATGATAGGGGACTAGAACGCAAAAGCAGGAAGTCAAGAGAACCTGGAGTAACAGGCATGTTTGGCATTGGAGTACAAAATGAAGCAGGGCAAAGGCGAACAGAGTTTTGACGAGAGAACAAACTGGTCACAGCAAACACCCTCTTCCAATAACACAAGAGACAACTCTACACATGGACATCACCAGATGGCCAATACCAAAATCAGATTGATTATAATCTTTGCAGCCAAAGATGAAGAAGCTCTATACAGTCCGCAAAAACAAGAGCAGGAGCTGACTGTGGCTCAGATCATGAGCTCCTTACTGCAAAATTCAGACTTAAATGGAAGAAAGTGGGGAAAACCACTAGACCATTCAGGTATGACCTAAATCAAATTCCTTACGATTATACAGTGGAAATGACAAATAGATTCAAGGGATTAGATCTGACAGAATGCCTGAAGAATTATGGATGGGGGTTCGTAACACTGTATAGGAGGCAGTGATCAGAACAAACTCCAAGAAGAAATGCAAAAAGGCAAAATGGTTGTCTGAGGAGGCCTTACAAATAGCTATGGAAAGAAGAGAAGCGAAAGGCAAAGGAGAAAAGGATAGATATACCCATTTGAATGCAGAGTTCCAAAGAATAACAAGGAAGGATAAGAAAGCCTTCCTCAGTGATCAATGCAAAGAAATAGAGGAAAACAATAGAATTGGGAAAGACTAGAGATCTCTTCAAGAAAATTAGAGATACCAAGGGAGGGAACATTTCATGCAAAGATGGGCACAATAAAGGACAGAAACAGTGTGGACCTAACAGAAGCAGAAGATATTAAGAAGAGGTGGCAAGAATACACAGAACTATACAGAAAAGATCTTAATGACCCCGATAACCATGATGGTGTCATCACTCACTTAGAACCAGACATCCTGGAATGTGAAGTCAAGTGGGCCTTAGGAAGCATCAATACAAACGAAGCTAGTGGAGGTGATGGAACTCCAGCTGAGCTATTTCAAATCCTAAAAAATGATGCTGTGAAAGTGCTACACTCAATATGCCAGCAAATTTGGAAAACTCAGCAGTGGCCACAGGACTGGAAAAGGTCAGTTTTCCTTCCAATCCCAAAGAAAGGGAATGCCAAAGAATGTTGGAACTACCACACAATTGCACACATCTCACGTTAGTACGAAGAAGTCAATGGCACCCCGCTCCTGTACTCTGGCCTGGAGAATCCCATGGACGGAGGAGTCTGGTAGGCTGCAGTCCATGGGGTCACTAAGAGTCGGACACAACTGAGAGACTTCACTTTCACTTTCATTCACTGGAGAAGGAAATGGCAACCCACTCCAGTGTTCTTGCCTGGACAATCCCAGGGACAGGGTAGCCTGGTGGGCTGCCGTCTATGGGATCGCACAGAGTCAGCCATGACTGAAGCAACTTAGCAGCAGCAGCACACGTTAGTAATGCTCAAAATTCTCCAAGCCAGGCTTCAATAGTACATGAACCGAGAACTTAAGATGTTCAAGCTAGATTTAGAAAAGGCAGAGGATCAAATTGCCAATATCCACTGGATCATAAAAAAAGCAACAGCAACAGCAGTGACAAAAATAATCCATGCCTATAGTTAACAACTCAGATTATATGAAAGGGAATAACACACCTCTCCTCACCGCTGGCCTCACAAGCCACTGCAGAGACAAACACTCTTGGCTTTGGTTCATGTTCTTTCAAAACTTTCCATCCTGGCAGCAGCGCCCACACGGCCCCCGCCCCCGCACAGCCACGGTCTGTGCACACGCGTGTCTTCTCCACTCAACACGGAGCGGTGAGAGGCTCCCCCTTCTTTCCGCTGCCGCAACACCTTCCACGAAAGCACCGACGACCCGCTTCCTTCTCTGTGCCGAGCTCCTCGCTCTCCTCATGGGTCTACTTTAATTCAGTCAGCCACCTACCGTAGGACACTTTGGTTTTTCCAAGTGTCTGTTACATTTCATGCAAGTGAATGAAATATGGATTCTTATAAGTGGACCAAATGGCATGTGCTTTTAATTAATGACAGATATTCCAAAAGGGGTAAACTCCCACATATTCATTCTCCTGCTAACAACACCCATTTATATGACCAATATTTGATTTCTGCCAATCTGGTAAGCAAAAAACCGGTACTGTTTAAACTTATATTTCTATGAGTAAAAACAAGTTCTAGGTGGCTCAGTGGTAAAGAGTCTGCCTGCCAACACAAGAGACACAGGAGATGCAGGTTCAATCCGTGGGTCAGGAAGATCCTCTGGAGTAGGAAATGATAACCCACTCCAGTATTCCTGTCTTCTTCCACGGACAGAAGAGCCTGGTGGGCTACAGTCCATGGGGTTGCAGAGTCAGACACAACTGAGCATGCATGCAAGCATGTTTCATGTTAAAAATGGCATATGACTGACGGATGAAATGATGTATCTGGGATTTGTTTTAAAATACCTGTGCGGGGGAAAGTCAGGGAGGTTCACGGAAACAGTAAAGGCTAGGCAAGCAGGGTTTCTTATGGGATTCTTACTTCTATGTTTGTGAGTTTATGTGAAGGGATCCCCAGGTGGCTCTGTGGTAAAAATCTGCCTTCCAATGTAGGAGACACGAGTTCGATCCCTGGGTCAAGAAGATCCCCTGGAGTAGCAAATGGCAACCCACTCCAGTATTCTTGCCTGGGAAACTCCATGGACAGAGGAGTTCTGGCAGGCTACAGTCCATGGGGTTGCAAAGAGCTGGATACAACTAAGCGACTGAGCACGTGCATAGCCTGTGAATAAATAGCTCCATAACCAAAAGCTTAACATATATACAGAATGAATCCAGCCATGTATGCTTTCTCCCGGTGGTTTTAAAGACTCTTTAGAAGATGAAGCGGCTAACCAGGGTAGGGTCTGGCTTACCAGAACTGAGATTCTCTTTAAAGACGGCTGTTCCGTCGCCACGCACACTCAGCAGCGGGGAGTCCAGCATGGAGAGGAGCTCCCCAACATTGGCTTGCTGGGCCATTGTCTGACACGAATGTGCTCTGCTGCTTCAGGAGGCGCATTAAAGACTTTAAAGGTTCTTCATTGGTGCCACGACCAGGCTGAAAAATAAAAGAGGAATGCTGTGATAAAATGGTCCCATTTTCCCCCACAAAAACCTACTTGCCAGACAATCTGAGCATGTTTTCAAAGCAGTGTTTGTCCAGAACACTGTTGATAAAAATAAGCTGAGGTGTGTAAATAACAGTGTTCTTGACAAATTTATGAAGAGGAGTTCTAGGCAATGCAACAGAGAGAAACCTAATAATTAAAAAAAAAAATAAACAAACAGTTGGAATCATCCCAGCAACTTAGTAACAGGACTAAATTGAATTTTTATTAGTTTTATTAATTACTGCTGATTCTACCTTGGGTTTAGGCTTCAAATCACTGATACAAAGAGTAGATGAACCATTTTCAGAAGAACTGAAATAATGCTATCTTCTTGATAATCCCATCAGTGTCTAGAAGACAGTATAGCTGGTTAGGTCACAAGTGTATGAGTTCGAAACCTGATTTCAACCTGGGATGGTTCCTCGGTTTTCAGTTTATGCCCTTCGTTCCAGACATCGATCCCACACTCCAACGCTGCTGGTTACAGTGAAGTGGGTATGAATGAACAGGGGCATCAGGGCAAACCCTGCACCTTCAAATACTCAGTCCTTCATAGCAGTGGAGCAGTAACTTTATATAAAAAAGCAGCTCACTCTCCACGAGTCACTAGATACACTTAAAACCATTCATTTTTCCCCACTATGGTTTTTAAAGCTGTATTTGTAAAACAGCTACCATTTGTTGGGCACTGCAAATCCTTCACAAATATCATCAAATATACTCCATATATAACTACAGTATGATTGGTTCTTTTATCCCCCGTTTTATAGGGAGAGGAACAGAGATCAAGCTATTTGCTTAGTGTCACAAAGCTGCTGCTGCTGCTAAGTCGCTTCAGTCGTTTCTGACTCTGTGCGACCCCACAGACGGCAGCCCACCAGGCTCCCCGGGTCCCCGGGATTCTCCAGGCAAGAACACTGGAGTGGGTGGCCATTTCCTCCTCCAATGCGTGAAAGTAAAAAGTGAAAGTGAAGATGCTCAGTCATATCCGACTCTTAGTGACCCCATGGACTGCAGCCTACCAGGCTCCTCCGTCCATGGGATTTTCCAGGCAAGAGTACTGGAGTGGGATGCCATTGCCTTCTCCACAGAGCTAGCAGGAGGCAAAACCAGGGAGAACTGAAATTTGAACCCAAATGTACTTCACTCAAAGCCCTAAGTCCAAAAACATGACATTAAACTAACTCGTGGTTGTGATCATCACAGTGACTGTGAGGCAGGCAGATATTATCTTTATTTTACAAATCAGAGCATGGATATTCAAAAAGGATAAACAATTCTGCCAAGGACCCACAGTAAAGCAGAACTTAGATGGCTCAGCTCTCAGACCAACAACTGTATATGTCACTTGCAGCCACATTAAAATATACTCTTAATTTGTATTTGCTAGCTAGCATAACATTCTGGAACTGGCGGTCCAGTGACTAAGACTCTGCTCCTAGTGCAGGGGGCCCAGATTTAATCACTGGTCAGGGAACCAGACACCACATGCCACAACTAAAGATCCTGCATACTGCAACTAAGACCCAGCGTGGACAATTAAATATTAATACATAAATAAAAATACATACTGAAAAAAAGGAACAGTTCTCAGGCTTCAGTTATGTATTAAAATCACAAAATCACCTGAGATCTAACTTTCTGGGCCCACTTTGGAACTGAATTGTGGACTCAGGAATCTTCATTTTAATAAGCACTCCAGAATAATTCTTTTAAGGGTAAATAAGCCCCATTTGAGAAACACCACACAGAGGAAAAACTCTACTAGTGAAGAGTTAAGCTCCTCCTACTAGAATGCCAAATTTGAAGTAGCAATGACTGGTGAGTATTAACTTATTATTATCTATGCTCTTGTTTAATTACAACCTGGTGATATTCAGTGATTTTTCTTTTGGTGAATCAGAAATTAGTGAGAAAGATCAACTAAAACATATAAATGAATTTTTGATAGCAAATCTTGATACAGAAAGCACACTGTATGATACAGATATAATACAAATTTATATTTACATTAGTATAAATCCAACAGGTAAATCATAAAGGAAGTCATTTCGAAGGACTCAGAAACGTGAGACCATAATCAGTAAGGTTTCACTGTAAAAGTTGAAAGCTGAAAATAGAAACAAATTTCACCTTATTGTAAGTTGGATTATATTAAACTCACAAGCGAAGACAATACCAACCTGTCAGGGTTTATTGTTCACCGAAAGGATTAAATGAGGTAACCTATATCACACAGTTAAGCACAGCACCTGGCGCACTCACTCACTCACTAAGTGGTACTCACATATCACCATTACGAATACTGGTGAAAATCTTTGGGTCACCACTTTCAAAATGACTTTAACAGCACATTTATCTAGCTGCTCCCCACATTCATTTCTAGTTCGGGTAACTCACAAATGATTCTTAGAGGTGTTTTCCCCCTAAGTTTGGTTTTGTGCCAGTAAAGCGGATACTTGCCTGTCTCAGGCTAGGGAGGCTCCTGAGTCTGTCTTCCGTGCGCGCAGAAGACAGTCGTCTCGGAGCTGCTCCTGCAAATGCAGGCAGCCTGGAGCAGAGCAACCAGACAAAGATGGCGCCCATCCAGTCAACTTGGCGGTGCTCGGGGCTGACCGGCACGGACCCCCTCACTTGTTTTTCAGGCTGTAGTTTAGGTATAAAGTCTGGTTTCTGAAGGCTACTTTTTCCAAGTGCTTTACAGAAAGCAAAAATAATGTTTTAGTCTAAAATACACTCGTACATTTTTTTGGCAACCACCTCTTGTTGCCTGTCTCCTCAGTTCTAAAATTCTACCTTTCAATCATATTTTTCTTATCCCCAGGAAAAATATAAATCACGGGTTTTTTGTGGGATTTTTCATTTAAGTGCCTCAAGTTCAAGGATTTTTGACATTCTAAGAAGCCCTCTCAGGAGTTCAATCATAGGCCTTTGGAATTAGTTCCATGACCGGAATCTCTCTTTTTAAACTTATTCAAATATTTGGTTAAGTGCAGGGTGCTAAGTAGGGAAGAAAGACTTAGCGTGTGCCATGAAGAACTAGACATACAAGAGCAGGAAATGGACGAGGTTCAGTGAGTACACAAAGGAGGGAAGGGCCCAACTCCAGCTGGAGGTGGTGGGAGTGGGTGAGCTGCACGCGTTGAACGCCCTTTACAGCCTAGAGACAAGGGAAAAGTCACTGAGAGGTTAGCACCACAGGCTCGTCCGGCATCTGCTTTCACCATGGTAGTCTTGCTTCCATATTGGAAGTAACCAAGCACAGGAAACAGGAGATGGGAGAAGCCGAGAGTTCAGTATCTGAATTGATACGGTTCTGTATCCTACACACCAGAGCAACATTTTGTTTAGCTGAAGACTACCACTGGGGGCCACACGGCACGGTACAGTGATGTCAATGATGCTGTTTATATTAGGGAGTCATGACTTTCAACACCCACTCCCCACCCCAAAACCTGTCCCTCTGCCAGTCTCCTGGACCTCAGTAATAGGCACAATCATCAGTCTACAGCCAACATCTAGGTGACATCCTTGACTCTTCCGCCACTCTAAAGCTCACATCTAATCCTCCGGCAAGCCCACCGACTACCCCTTCTGTTTCACCCCAGTCCAAGCCCCCATCGTGTCCCCTTGAAAGACGAGGGACCAGCAGTCTCCATCACTCCTCTCCCCTACACCACCACCAAGACACTCTGAAACAGAGAAATCAGACTCCACTGCTCCCATGTAAAATCATCCAGCGGCTCCCCACAGAGCTCACAAGAGTCGGCTCCCCTGTGGCTGCCAGGCACACCTGACGGGGCGGCTGTGAAGCCCCACTCCCCCGGCCTGCTTCACCACACCCTGCCACCCAGCTCTAGTCTTGGGTTTCTAAAGCTCAGGGACACAGAGCCCTGCGCAGGCCTCTGCACTTGCTGTTGCCTCTGTCCTTGGGGTGCTTTTCTCCCAGATCCTCGTGTTGCTGTTGGTTTCAAGTCTCTGCTCAAAATGTCACCATCTTGGAGAGGCCTCCCAGACCACCTAATCTAAAGCAATAGGGGGGTTCCAAGTCACTACTTCTGAATAAACAAAACTTAACCTCTACACTGGTAACCAGATTTGATCAAACAGAACACTTAGCATGGTCTCAACAAGCATGGAAAACAGGGATTTACCAAAGTTCGGTTTTAATTTCTATTTTTGGCCCAAATCTGGCTGTGGCCTTGGTCTGTAGGACTGAAAGTGGAATGGTCCATCGGCCACTTTAGCAGCATTTCTGGGACTGTGTACGTGTGACCAGCAAGGATGTGTTAATGTTACCATCATGTAATCCACACAATGTCTGTAATGTGGACAGGCATGCATTTAGGATTACCGTTAATATCGGAACAAAGGGAAAACATTCTAGATGCAACATCTAGGCTTTGTGTTTTATAAGTTGAAATTCCATCAATACAATATTTATTCATTTATTATTATTAAAAATAAAAGCTTCAGTTAATGTGATTTTTATGTTTGAAAACAATTAAGGACTTTCAAACAGTTAAAATATATTAATGAGTTATCAAGAAGGTAGGTTCACTAGATAGCTTTACAAATAACAGTAATTATTCTGAGCCAAATGTTTATAAAACTTTTAACAACACTTGGCTACACAACAGAAATTAAAGTATATTTTAATTCTAACCTTTACATAATTGTTTTACATTTATTATAAAAAAATAATCATTTAATAACTTCATTTAATTTGTAATCCTAATTTGTAGTCTTTCAAGAAAAAGTCAGATTTGGGAACGCCACACGTCTTGTGAAGGTGAATTAAAAATAAAATGCCAGCTTGTTACCTAAATTTTAAAACGTGAAAAAAAATTCCAAACCACAGTCAATAATATCCACGATAAATCATCTTCAAGTCAAACATAAAGAATATGAAAAAAACAATGTTAAGACAAAAATGAAATACTCAAACACATTTTATACTCACTAATCAAAAATTTCAAAACAGATTTTACAAAACCATTATAGGAAGACAATTTCTTGTAGTTTTTGTCTTGTATTTTGTGTCTGTGGGGGCTAAAAATTTAAACAAAAAGCTTTTCAAGATGACTGACATAGGTTGTCAATAACTGTTAAGGTGGCTTTAAGATGAAGGATCCCTGAGGCTTGACCAAGCTATGAATCCCAGGTACAGGTCCCTTCTAAAACATAATTTACCAGAAACTCTCCTGAATTCCATTCTGCTTTGTCCACAAAGGTTAGTGATGGGACTAAAAGCGGCAGCTGAAGAGGAACATCTTCCTAGTATCACACACCTGCGAACATGGCGGCAGTCCAGCAGCTGACGGTGCTGACCAAGTACTTTTCCTACGTTAAAATTTCAAACTTTAACAATATGACTATTGAAACGTAAAACAAGTGCGATACTGAAAAATATTTAATACAGTCTGAGATTTCTGATGTGTGACATTCAGCTTGGGCCTCGAGGATATGAACAGGACCATCTGACACTGGGTCCAAATACATATTCAGTGGCCTTCCAACAACGAACAGGGTGACGTACCCATAAAACTCTTGAAAATGGGACTTCCCCCTGGTCCAGAAGATACCACATGCTGTGGGGCAACTGAACCCGTGAGCCACACTACTGAAGCCCCTGCCCTCTAGAGGCTACGCTCCCCGACGAGAGAAGCCGCCGCAAGGGGCATCCCCGCTCACCACAGCTAGAGAAAGCCTGTCCAGTAATGAAGACTCAGGACAGCCAAAAATAAATTAATCAATTAAAAATTAAAAAAAAAACTTTTTTTAATGAAAAGTCAAACTCAGAAAGTCTTCTGTACTCGTGAGGGAACAATGCTTCTTCCACCTTCTTGTGAGTCTACAATCTGTATTAAGACCCTGTTTGTGAACAGATAGCAAGCTTTAAGGCAAAAATTCTCACCTTACTTCCTAATTCTTATGAGGTAAGATGAGGCAAACAGTGACAATACAGCAAAGGGCAACCAGGGAGGCATCAGCTGAACCCCACCAGCCGTCTGTGTACAAAGACAGCAGACAAAACGCCTTCCCATCTTCCTTATGCCCTTCCTGCAGACAGAAAGCTGCTGCACTGTGCACTCCTGCCTCCAAACTCAAAACCCTCAGGGACCACTCAGGCCACACTCCTAGCCACAGAGATGCTAGATCCCTGTATTTAAGAAGGATATATTCTAGGACTCTAAGAATCCTCCAGCTCTTAGAAACCACGATAGCATACATCTCATCCCCAGAAAACTGATTAAGACAAGTAACAGATAAAGCCATGTTAAGATGTAAATGCTAACTCATTAGCTCAGGAGTCCTCAGCCTAGTTCATACACTAGAATAACCTGGAGAGGCTATGAAATCCTGAAGCCCAGGCCTCACTCCAGAGCAGGTTAAGGGGCAGGGTCCAGACAGGACATCTGGATTGTTTTTATAGACCCATGTAGGTTTTTAAGGCACAGCCAGGGTTGAGAACCTCTGTGCTAGTTAAATGGCTTGCTCAAAACACTCAGGATTCAATTTTATTTACTGGTTAAAACCAATTTTTGCTGTTAGACAGAACTGATTTGAGTTACAGGTAAAGCAAGTACCCCAGCTATACAACCTTAGGAAAATTACATAACATTTCAGAGCCCAATTCCTTATCTGCAAAATGAAGACATACCAAAAGTATGGCTGTGAGGAGGAAAATAAATAACCATAGAATGCACTTAACACCATGCCTGGCACTGAATAAGCCGATAATAAATTACCCATAATTTGACTAATTACTTCACGGCACAGAAGGTCCAGTTACTGGCAAATAGCTAAAATCATCAACATTACATCCTGAACGCAAAGAAACCTCTTTGCACCAGTGCAACCACAAACAAGATAAACGAGTCTCCCCTCCCTTCCCCGCAGCCGCTGAGTTTACGCCTTACCTGTTCCGGGGACAACTGGTGCTTCAGTTTTCTGTGCTGTTACCCTGGTGTCTTTCATGGTCACTGTAGAGAAAAAACACATTATCTGTAAATCACCATCTCACACTGCAGTGAGATCCCAGACGCCACCAGAGGGGTGTTGGGGTTCACTGGCTTCCCACTCCACCCCATCCCTGACAGGTGGCCATCTGGTTTCCGCTGGAATGAACACTCGGAATCACCGGGTGCACGGGCCTCTCCCCATCTACATTTCTGAACAGCTGGCTGTGGGAAAATTCTTTATATTGCACTGAACTTGTAAAGTCTACCTTTTGCTAACTGTCTTTATTAGAGCTATAAATGAGTGGGCAGTAAATGCACGGGCAGGACAGGCTCTAGAATTAGAGCTCGGAGTAGAAAGACCCAGGCTCCGCCACTGAGCAGCCATGTAACTCTGGCTGGCTGACCACACGTCTCTGACGTCTAACCTTAAATCCTGTCATCTGTAGGGAGAGAAGAGCCGCGGCGCCTGCCTCCTAAGGCTGCGTGGGGCAGAGTAACTACCCGAGGTACCCCAGGGGTAAGAACAGCGCCAGGCACGGAGCACGTCCTGGTCCCCCATAAGCCCCCCATCCCCGCGACCCTGCCCCACTAGGCTCACTTTCTCTCAGCTGACCTATGTGCTCCCCACTTCGGGACCAGGTACGAGCTGTCCCTGTGCCCCAGAGACCCGACCTCTGCCCACTCCCGAGCTCAGTCTTCACCCTCAAATTCTCTGCTTGAACNCCCTGCCCCACTAGGCTCACTTTCTCTCAGCTGACCTATGTGCTCCCCACTTCGGGACCAGGTACGAGCTGTCCCTGTGCCCCAGAGACCCGACCTCTGCCCACTCCCGAGCTCAGTCTTCACCCTCAAATTCTCTGCTTGAACAAGCGCTTCTTCAGAGAAGCCTTCACTTCCCTCCCTCATGCCCAGACCAGGTGAGGCCCAGCGTGTGCTCTCTGTAACCTGTGTTTCTTGGTGTCACTGACCGTGACCTAATTAAATAAGTGCAATGAGTTACTGAGCGTGTCCCCGTCACCAGCACAGGAGTTCCAGGCAAGGAAAGACAGGGGCTTCTTCAGCTCTCTATCTCCTGCAGCTGCCACAGAGTCTGGGACTTGTTGACAGAATGACTAGGAGTCAGAATATTTCTTAAATAAATGTACAAAGCTGAACTCGGCCTTCAAAAGAGCACCACCTTAACCTAATCCCTCTGCATGACAAACATATTTGAGAACAGCTAGCGTTTTTCTATTTTCTTCTCCTGCTTCTTTTTCTAAATTACATTAAATATCCGTGTTTAACATGAACATATACACATTCCGGTTTGCTTTTTAAAATGTGGATCCTTCAGACTCCATTGAGGTACAGCCTGACTAGACTGTGAGCTCCGTGGGGGCTGGGACCACCTGTCGGGCCTGCTGGTGGACACCCAGGGCCTATTCAGCATCCGGCACCCAGTGGTCCACCCAGTGGACCCACCCTGTGTGGGTCAACAAAGAGTTCACCAGCTTCTTCGGTAGCCATTCCAGGGTGGGACGTAGACATGGCAGCTGAACCTCATATACAACACAGGCCTAGTTACACTCAACATGGAAGAGCGTAGAAGCAAGCCCTTCTATACATGATCCTGGCCAAAGCTGAACTAGTGTGCTGGGCAGCTCTCTCACAGTTAAAACTTCACGCTCAGATGATGGGGTAATTATCTTTCCTTGTGGAACACACTCTAGGCATTTAACACCAGCGGTCCTCAGCAGCACACTCGAAGTGTGTGCGCAGAGCTGGGCAGAGGCTGGCCTTCCGAGAAGGCCAAGCAAACCATTCAGACGGGGTGCCTGCCCAGCCACAGTCACTCCACAGAAGGGCTGCAGGTAAAACCCTGGAGCCTCTCATCTCAAGAAGGTTAAAACCAGCTGTGAGTCCAGTGAGTCACGCAGACTCCCCTTGCAATTAATCGCAGTTGGATGTTTTACCTGAAAAGGAACATCTAAGGCAAGGGTAAAATTAGGATGTAATACCAGATGCGATCTCATAGCCCGCCCAGCCAGGATCACTGTCACAGATAAAGAAATTGGCATAGAAAGTCAGAACGGTTTTTGTCCAATGCTGGACATTAACACTTAATGTCTTTACCACCATGCTAAAAGATGGTAAAGGTAATAAGTGTTGGCGAGTCAAGGGCTACCTGCCATTATTTATATTTGGAAGTGTTTACTTGTTCACTTATCCTGCCCCATGGAGGTACTACTAGGGAAAATCATGTGACCTGTGAACTTCCTGCTTAGAAGTGAGGAATGGAGAAGACCCTCCTCAAAAATGTGTCCCCCTGAGGGGTTCGGATGGAAACACCTGTCAGGGCGTAACAGGGCCAATGCAATGCTCTTACCTTCAGAAGCCAAATTAAAAAGGAAACGTGCCCTCGGACCTAGATCCTTCCTCTTTGATGTCTGACCCCAAAGCGGTTTCTCACCTGAAAGCAACAGGGTGATTGCCCTTCTACAAGGGCAATTAAGAAGTCTCTCTGAATAAAAATAAAGGGTGGGTTCCAGGAAGAAGATGAGAGCTCTGTGCTTCAGTGTTTTGAGATTAAGCAGAAGGAGCACNCAAAAATGTGTCCCCCTGAGGGGTTCGGATGGAAACACCTGTCAGGGCGTAACAGGGCCAATGCAATGCTCTTACCTTCAGAAGCCAAATTAAAAAGGAAACGTGCCCTCGGACCTAGATCCTTCCTCTTTGATGTCTGACCCCAAAGCGGTTTCTCACCTGAAAGCAACAGGGTGATTGCCCTTCTACAAGGGCAATTAAGAAGTCTCTCTGAATAAAAATAAAGGGTGGGTTCCAGGAAGAAGATGAGAGCTCTGTGCTTCAGTGTTTTGAGATTAAGCAGAAGGAGCACAGGCCAACTTGTTTTCACTTTCCACCTTCATTTCATTCTTCAGGTGTTTCCAGAGAGATGGCCTATATACACGGGCCACACACGAACTCTAGCTAGCCCAGCCAGGTGGAGGTGTCACCAGCAGGGCCTGTACACACTATTTCACGCATCTCTGCCCCAGCGTATCTGCATTACAGGCTGAGAGCGCTAAGAGCTGTGTGCACCTTCACGAAACACTCGTGGCAGGCACCCAAATGCCTTCAGAAAGCATTTTATCTGAAAACATCAGCTGAATATTCGGACTTTTGGAAAATCAAGTGTTGTGTATGGCCTTCTCACCCCTGGGACTCTTCAAAACCACAAACCCTACATAAAATATGTAACTATGATCACATCGTCTAAGATAATCTTGTACAACTTGTCTATGATGTAAAAACAACTACAAGTATAATGAAGGTAGGCAGACGTCTTTTCACTGTAACTTGTTTTCTATACTGAGGTTTTTATCTAAGAAAGTTCAAAGACAATTCAAACACAGGTTGAGGCAGAGATGGACTATGTCACTATCAAGTACAGCACAAAGAGCAACATCACACCGATAACAGACAGTAGTAAAATGGCAATAATATACTTTACACAGTCAGGCCTGGCTCTGGCTCCACACCGCTCAGGTGATTTCTTACAGGAATATTCTACCAAGTGAATAAAGTTGTCTTCAGCACAAATGCATCTAAAAAAGGTAAGATATGAGCTCCAATTCCTCTTCCTACTTCTGCACAGAAGGAAATATCACTCAAGTGTGTGAAAGTGAAACAGCTGAGAGCAAAACCTCGCAACATGTATAGTCATGTGTGATTTAAATGGTCTCAGCAGTGTGGTCCCTCTCAAGGTTGTATAAACAGAGGAGGAGCTCCAGGTTCTCCACTCAGAATGTTAGCCATCAGGGACCCGAAAGGAAAATCTGCTGGAGTGTATAACCTATTTCATAGGTGGATCCTCTAGCATCTTGTCCGTAGGGAGAGACACCGATTTTGGTTAGGTGTACGTTTTCTATAATATAAGGCACTTCCCTGGTGGCTCAGTGGTAAAGAATCTGCCTGCAATACAGGAGAAGCAGGTTCAATTCCTGGGTCAGGAAGATCCCCTGGAGAAGGAAATGGCAACCTACTCCAGTATTCTTGCCTGGAGAATCCCATGGACAGAAGGAGCCTGGCAGGCTACAGTCCATGGGGTTCCAAACAGTCGGTCTTGAGTCAGCGACTAAAACAACAGCAACCACCACCTCNAAGATCCCCTGGAGAAGGAAATGGCAACCTACTCCAGTATTCTTGCCTGGAGAATCCCATGGACAGAAGGAGCCTGGCAGGCTACAGTCCATGGGGTTCCAAACAGTCGGTCTTGAGTCAGCGACTAAAACAACAGCAACCACCACCTCATCTATAAACTATGTTTCTTATGTTTTAACTTTCTATTAGCATGAACAAAATTATTTACCAAGAAAATAAACCAAGTGTCATGTTTCAAAATACAGAGCCTCTCTTAAAATAAATCTGAGCAAACTGAAAGTTTTCTTTAGGTTTCAAGTTCAAGGACTAAAATAGAAAACTCCTAGGAAATAAGGGCACAAGCTTTGATAGTCTAGGACTAACATCTGTGGGTCTCAAAGGTGGTCCTCACACCAGCAACACCCATCACTTAGGGATTTAAGCCTGGTCTGAGACCTCTGAATCTGGAAGTGGGGTCTTCCAGGTGATTCTGAACCACTAGTCTAGGAAGGAGGGGGAAGGCAAGAAATATTAAATATATATATATACTTTTGAGGGTCAAAAGGAAAAAAAAAAGATAGTGGATAAACCTTGGAAAAAAAGCCCAATGGAATTCTGCCAGGTGATAAAGGTACACAGGGACTGAACCCTAAGCCTGACAAGAATTTAGCAAGTTACACACCTGAGTTCTCCACTTATAACTTCTTTTAATGTGACACCTAAGGTTGATTTCCCAGTGAAGTGTAAAGAACCTTTCAATATGAAAGTTTTAACAAAATAATTTATAGTACAAGCAGTACACAGTCCATCTTTAAAAGACTGAGGCCTTTCCTATCTGTGGGTTGCTTTTGTTTCTGAAAGCCTCAGCCCATTTTTAAGAGCAGTAAACTATTTGGAATGATCAACCGGCCTTCAGGCTGGGTCTATAAAGTTCCTATTCAAATATTCTTATCTGTGTGAATTTTGTTGGCGCTGATGGGACAGAAAAGGGTATTTGGTCCACAGCTTCCCACAAACTCTCAGAGGGGAACTGAGGCCCCCAAAATCTTAAGAACCACTGACCTTTCAACTAGTTTATGAGCTCAGCAGTTTAGACCATTTATCAAGTGAAAGATTAAATATGTGGGTTCTGGAGTCAACCAACAGGATTCGAATCCTAGCTCAACTCACTAAGTTACTGAAGCCTCCAATTTCTCATCTCCCTATCCTGTCCCTGAAAGGTTTCGAGAAGAGCTAACAGGATCACAAATGTCAAAAACTTTGGCACACTGTTTGGCATTGTGCCAATAAATACAAACTTTATTATAACACTATCACTACTACACAAAATGTACTGCTAGGTACATAAGGCTTAGAAGTCAACATTTACTAACATACTGGAAACACTGATGAAGTCATTATGTAGTTTAAAATGGATACCCTCCATGTTTCTCGCTGTGCTTGTGTGCTCTGGACTCAGAGCAGCACAGTTCTAACCACTGCAGACAGTAAGGTCATGACATCTGTTCTTTCTCACCACGGCCCAGTGTGCCCTCCATCACCAACGGGAGAGTAAAATTATCCCTTGTCACTCAGATACTTCATGGGCTCTACTGCCATCATCTTTCCTTTAGAAGGTGACCTGTGAATTCTAGGCCAGTAACTACCATGTCTTGTTTTGTTTCAAAACTAGGTTTTTAAGGCACTTTACTCATTAGATGACAATCTGAATTCATTCAACCTTTAAAAGTGTTGTTACCTTTTGCTACTTCCCTGTATAGAAAAAAAAGTACTACACAAGAGAAGTAATAAGAATAAGCAAGGTCCTGGGATTATACATGTTTTATATACATGAAATTTTTTTAATTTTTATTCTCCCCTCTCCCAAAAATAGACACTAGACATTAAATTACTAATGTTTAGGAACCACAGGCTTAAAAAGCAAAGCAGATGTATGTATACCTATGGCTGATTCATGTTGAAGTTTGACAGAAAACAACAAAATTCTGTAAAGCAATTATCCTTCAATTAAANCATTAAATTACTAATGTTTAGGAACCACAGGCTTAAAAAGCAAAGCAGATGTATGTATACCTATGGCTGATTCATGTTGAAGTTTGACAGAAAACAACAAAATTCTGTAAAGCAATTATCCTTCAATTAAAAAAAATACTTTTTTTAAAAAGCAAAAAAAGGAATAATCTACAATTGTTGATGGTAATTTTAGACCAATTTAAATGGGCTGAAATCTTTTTCAGACCAATGGAAAAAAAGTTTTCTTCATATACAAACTATATGAAACACTGAGAGGAAAAAAATTAGTGTTTAAGTATATGTCAATTATAAATATTTATTTTTAAAGCAAAAAGCTAAAGGTAGAGGTTTAAATGCTATTGAGTACACTTTTCTTTCATGCTTGCAGCTACTTAATTGATAAACAAAACTAATACAAATAAAACTAATCTCTCAAAGAGAGATTTATAATATGAGGCACTTACAAGGAATATCTTTTTCTAAAATGTGATAGGAAAGGATAAAAACTCAACAGGTCAAGCTAAAAGTCGCTGGTTTGCTTAGTTATTATAAAGCCATTTAACACCTGATGCGATCAACATAGAACGTTTAACTTGACCCCCAAAGGACTTGAAATCTACGTGACTTTTAGAAAAGCTTGAAATGGTTGATGTATTGCTGTATGTGGCTCATCTGCAGTCAAGAATATCTAATTAATTTCAGGAAAAATTAATTTTAGTCCACCAAGGCCCTAGAACCCGGAAAAGAATGGTACTTGCACCTTAACAAACTTTAAAAGATGACACCTGTAAGATCAAGTCAGCTGCACCTCAGAGCCCCAAACTTACCCACCACTATATACACCAGAGCTTAGGAGCTATTTTAAGAAATGCCTCTGCAGTGAATTATAAATTAAAAGAAAAATAGCCAAACTGATAATAACTTCAGCCACTGGTCCTCAACCTCCGGTGCCATCAGAATCACCTATAACTTCTTCCAAAATATATATCCAGGGTGTCCTCAGCGACAAAGGCAAACTACCTGTGCTTGAAGGTTTGACAGATTCTAGTGTTAAAGAGAGTTCTCGTTTCCAGCAATTTCATTATTCTACAGACAGGAATATATTTGAGCTGTTCTAGTCAAGACTGTTTAGTTTCACTTCACAAATGAGAACAGAAGGCATCATGTTACACCCGCAGACTGGGATGTCTTCCCTCTTAAGAATCCAATCAGGCAGAGTACAACTGAGTCACAGGATTTGAGACACTCCAATTTAATGAAAAACAAGAAAGAATGTGGGTAGCTGCCTAGGAACCTGTCTAACTAGGAATTTAGGAACAAACCAAAGTCTATGACACGAGGAAATGCATGAAGCAGAGAAAGCTTACATCATTCGCCCTTTCATGCACCTGATGTTAAGAGTGTTTGGGGTAAGATATTAACTTTAGTTAAGAGGATATTTCCCATTTACATCTTCTATAAACACACCTTAAGTTTACACCCGGTGGTTAGAGGAAGATCCTGCAGCTCCCCAGGGCCATAGCAAAGGATGTTTCACTGTTTCTGAGGCGCCTCATTTGCTTGATGCACGACCGTTAAAGTTTGCATTTCCCCATACAACCTTAAATCAGTTTCCACATTTGCATATTCCAGGTTTACTCGGGAATGTTCAACTTAAGAACCACAGGTGGCTGCTCAGTAAATCAAGGGCTCCCAAAGGTTGGGTTTTATGATGCTTCTCGAAATTTACAGCCCCGTTTTGTCAACAAGTGCAAATTCAGATGGCTCCAAGTTGATCCCCAAGTTATAAATCCAAGGATCTCAGAAGAATATTATTCTATTTTAGTACTTTTACCAGCTTAGGCTGTGTCAAGTGAAGTGCTATTTCTATGCTTTCTATAAAAAATCCGGCAAGGATCTTAGCATGGCTTCTTTCTGCAGTAAACGCATTGGTTTTATGAAAACATCAAATACTTCCCAGCCTAATTTAGACTACTGTGTTTATAGTCACAACACTGCCATCCCAAACAAAAGCTAAAGTATGTGAGCAAGTGGGCCCCTCTTCAAAATTAAGCACGCACACACAGGCACTTATGTACAAACCCTGGCCAACTGATCAACGCTAATCACCTGATCAGAAAGAATGACAAGTCAGATCTGATCTATTAACAGATAAACGAGAATCATGTTAAGTACAAACACAGGAGCACAGTCTTGGAATCAGACTCCACTTCCAATCCTGGCTCACAGAATCCTAGAGGTGTGACCTTGGGGCACGGTACCCTAATCTCTCTGGGCCTCAGTTTCTTCATCTGAGAAATGGGAGGAATTCCGGGTGGCTGCCTCTCCCTTTGTCGCGAGGGCTAAAGGAGGTGACGACTGCGGAGCCCTTCCACAGTGCGTGCTCCGTCAACGAGCTGCTGTTGTCAGGAGGACCGCGCCCCCTCCAAAGCCCCCACCCCCACCCCTCCAAACCCAGAACG
>SJYV01015264.1:0-41613 GCA_006410875.1 Neotragus pygmaeus
TGTTTGTAAGAGAGTTGAGAGAAGTTTGCTTTCTACCTTACTTATGGTTACACAAATGTAAGGCCCACTGAGTACAAAAAAGAACAGGAGGAAAGAAAACTACAGGTCTTGTGAGGAGGAGCACTGGACTCCTGTGAGAAGAAACTGCTTTCAAAGATGGGAAAGCTAAGACAAAGCCAACACGGTGGTTGACAACGCCCTCCCAGTCACCTAGAAGGATTCTCTACGCACTCATCCTAGCAACAAAGTCCTGTCCAAAATTAGGCCCCCAGCACCCAGACGGCAGTAAAGGTTCCTACGGCTGGTGACCCTTGCTGCTCTGAAGCCAAGGGAAGGTTGCAAATCACGGCACTGGAGAAGGAAAATACATTCTGAAACTTTCTTGAATACCTCTTAATTCATTCAATACTGACCTCTGGAGATCCTGATTGGATAGAGCTGACTCTCATTATTCAGGGTGATTATGTTCTACCAAATCACTGCCAACATGAATAAGTGATTACTGAACCACTGCACTTAGGGGAACTACAAGGTTAGATTCCCGTCAGCCTCTGGTCACGTTTTTGTTAAACAATCAATAAAGAACCTTGTTTTGTGTGCATTTCTGTTTTAAAATATCTTGTTTAATACATACTGCTAATTCTTCAACATTGGATTCACAGCCAAAAGCCCTATAACTGAAGCCTGAATGAAGCTTACATAACACACATTGTTTTTCTATGAGGAAGAAATTTTCCTTCAGTCCTACCACAGCCTTCTCATTTAAAAATTGTGGGCAAAATAAACATAACGTGAAACAGACTATTTAACCGATTTTAACTGTACAGTTCAGTGGCATTAAGTACACTTACCTTGCTGTACAACTGTGATCAACATCCATCTCCAGAACTTTTTGATCTTCCCGAATTGAAAACTTTGCGTCTAATGAATAGTAGCTTTCCCCCATCATACCGCACTCTTCCTCCAGCCCCCCGACACCACAGTTATCCTGGGCCTATGCTTGGGGGCACTATAAGCAACAGGATCACCCCCTACCCCCACCAAATGCACACAAAAATATAAAAAGCATGATGGTATATCGATTGCAAAAAGGGCCGTTACTAAGTATGAGGGCTGAAACAAGAAAGAGAACTGACTTGGTTGACCTCAGCTGGGATCCTGTGTGTTGGAGGTCTCAAATTTTTCATTGTTCTGTGCATGTGCACAAATGCTTATAAAAGCGCTGTAAGTATTGATTATGAAGTTAAGATAAATCTCAGCAAGACATAAATGTGCAAACATGGGATCCATAAATAATGAGCACTGACCATATGGAAATGATAATCTTTGTTTCCTTTATTCCAGGCAGTAAGGAGAAAGCACTCACAGGGCTACCTTACAACATTTTACTAGAGAGCTAGCCTATGTCAGTCGGTAACTGGCAACTACAAACTGAAACAGTTCTAGTTCATGTGAAGGATAAATTTAACCATAATCTCAAACCCCTCTGCATGAAACAAAGACTAAGTACTCAGGTACCAGTTATCAATCACTTACTGCATGACAGGCACTGTACTCAACAATTTACACGTATTATTGAACTACATGCCCCCAGCACTCTATGAGGAAACTGAAGTTTAGGGAAGCATCTCACTCATTATTACACAGTGGCAAATTGAGATCTGAACTCAGGTCTATCCAACTCCAGGACCTGAGATCCCAATTGCTACACAATTCTAATCAAGTTAAAAGGGAAAACAGATTTGATTTGCTCAGAAATGTATAGGGGCATATGTTACGATTGTAACATTACAAAGATTTATATGTGGAAAAATAAATTTACCAAACAAATAAAACTTTATAAGCCTGATCTAATACTGCTCCACAACAAAGACTATCTGAAATCCTTCAGGGCATCTGGTTTGTGTCTGGTTTTCCTTAATCTTTAATGATGGGCAAATCTAATGCATTATGTAAGGCCATTTTTTCTCAAGAGATGTAGATACCTCTTAAGAATTTGATGAAAATGCATTAACTTTTCAGGCTACTGAGTTGCATTTTAGTGCACTGAGGCAGTAAATTAGTGTACAATGTGCAAAAGTAGTGACCTAAAAAATAAATATTTGATATGAACCACTGCACTCTCTTGGGGAAAAAAGTAATGGATTAACTCTCTTAGGAGTCTTTAGCTTCCGCAAAAATAGTAGGAAAAATAAATCTCCTGTGGCCTGGAAACAGCTTCTGTTTCTTTCTGGCTATATTTTTTTAGCTTTTTAATAGTTCATTTGATTAGACCTTGTGGCTCCCAAAGCTAAGGTTGAGAGTTTGATCCCTACAGAGGCCACTTAAATTTAGAGAACAAAAATCCCCATTCTCTTCTCCCAGACCTTACCCCAAATCCCTGCCAAGAGTCTGCCCTCTGGTCAAATGAGAAACTTCAAAGGAAGTACTAGGAAGTATAAAATTGTACCAGCATAGTAGTGAGAAGCAGAAAAATGGGCACCCTTTATGACAGTGTTCCTTTCCTCTTCTGTGTTCACAATGTTTGGATATAATTTACAGAGAGTAGATAACTATGTTTTTTCTTTTACCACTGGAAAGCTGAGGAAAACTTTGTTACCCATTATAAAATTCACTATCTTCTAAGTCATTCTAAGTTATTCTAAGATCAAATAGCTGACAATATCCTCTTTGTAATAAACGATGAAAAAACACATCCTCTAAGCAATATTAATCTGCAACTTTGATAGGAAGTAACTTAATAGTAGTCAATCGAAACTGAAATACAATTTTCATATGAATAAAAGATATCATTTAAAAGTAATTCCATGAGCAATTTAATATTAAAGTAGGATTTTCATTATGTGCTAAGAATTTATTCAGGGAAATAAGTTTCTCAAATTATAGCAGAAAATCTTTTACTAGTATCACAATCTTTTCACTTAAGTCTTCCTGAATAAATCTGTATTTTCTAATTATACAAGACTAAAAATAATTTAATATAACAAATAAAATTCTTTTTATTTCAAATGCTTACTTAAATAGTATAAAATCATTTTATTTTCTGAGAGAAAAACATATCAACTTTTTAAGTATGAAGTGTAAATTAAGATTTATTCATTTAAATTATAATTTTAAAGTTTCACATATAAAGATGAATAAGATCTAAGTGTATATGTTATTGTTAATAAAGTTTTTAATTTTTCGAATGTCACATACAGCTTTTATTATTCATAGATTTATTCCTTTTAAGAAGTAGTCAAATGAATCAGCTCACCCTTGACTGTAACAAAATACTGTTTGGTGACTTGTGACAGACAGGGTTTTAACCTCTGACAGTGAGATTCATTGTGGAGCAAGAGCCAATCACAGATCCCGACGACACTTGTCTCATCAAAGTTGGAATATAAAAAGCCACTTGGAATACAGTATAAAAGATTCACTGGTGTGGCAAGTTGTCTCTCAGACTGGGCAGGCATTAACGTTTGGCTTGGCGTGACTCAAAAGCAAAAGAAAAGTAAAAGGAAGAAGTAAGAACAAGGAAAAAGATTGTATTGATTTTAAAACCATGCAAAAACTGCAAATCTTTGTTTATATTTACCTATTTATGCTGATTGTTGCTGGTCCAGTGGATCTGAATGAGAACAGCGAGCAGAAGGAAAATGTGGAAAAAAAGGGGCTGTGTAATGCATGTTTGTGGAGACAAAACAATAAATCCTCAAGACTAGAAGCCATAAAAATCCAAATCCTCAGTAAACTTCGCCTGGAAACAGCTCCTAACATCAGCAAAGATGCTATAAGACAACTTTTGCCCAAGGCTCCTCCACTCCGGGAACTGATTGATCAGTACGATGTCCAGAGAGATGACAGCAGCGACGGCTCCTTGGAAGACGATGACTACCACGTTACGACGGAAACGGTCATTACCATGCCCACGGAGTGTGAGTAGTTCTGCTGGTGCAGAGCAACGACTCTGCTGACTGCTGTTCTAGTGTTCATGAGAAACCGATCTATTTTCAGGTTCTTTTAACAAGCTGCTGGCTTGTACGTAAGGAGGAGGGCAAAGAGCTTTTTTCAAGACTTCATGAGAAATATACTAATGAGACTGAAAGCTGCTACATTATCTGTAGCTGCTACATTATCTGTAGCTGCTACATTATCTGAAATGCTTGCATAACATTCATGTTATATAGTTTAGTATGACAACTATAACATGTTTATGTTTTCACAGCTTAATGCTACCAAGGTAAAGGATTGGGAGATAGTATCAGCCATGTGAAAATTTTACATGAAATTTCCTAATTGTATTTGGTTGCCTGAAATATGCATTTATAATAACGGGGTTTTTTTTCACTAATAAAAGAGAAAGGAAGAAATCTGTAGATGTTGAAGCCTATTTGGGCATTTGCTGAACACTTAGAATGACTTCTGTTATTCAAAACTATTTCTCATAGGGTTTTTATGTTCTTCACAGAGTATCTAGTTTTGAAAGCTATTACAGTGGAAAGGATAAAAAAATGTTCTTAATAGACTTAATATATTAGTAAGAGCAATAAGGAAGTAAACACAGCATAATGATAAATCATGAGCCAATGAGCAGAAAATGCTAAGAAATAAACATTTTAATTGAGGAGGTTATGGCTTACAAAGTTCCACTTATACCCTGACCATGGTACTATTGTTGAGAGTACCTGGTCTGCACATATCTAGGAGGCACATGCTTAATAACCTTCTAAAATATTATTTTATTCCTCATAGGAGGGAGAACTATTACCTGTATGTAGTATCTGTGTTGTTTCTGAAAGATAATATGTTTCCTATATTTCTGTTGCAGTCAGTTCAAACCTATACTCAGGAAAGGGAGACAGGCACCTCAACAGAGAAGGCATGAGCAGAAAGATTTTTGTGCCATGTGTCTGCGATTTGGCTTTATACTACCCACTTTAGACTGGACTCAGAACAGTTTCAAAATACTGGTTTTCTTATGAAGTAACTAGGTTATAAGGCAACAAATAAATTTTTTTTAAGACTGTGCTATCAGATAATCCTGGGATAGATTTGCCTTATTTATAAACAATCTTGAGGAAACAAAAAGGCAAGAAATTGCTAAGTGCTTCTGCTTACAATGACAGCCTGGCCCTAAAGACAATGTTTTCTGTTTGGAAACAGCTTGAATACAACATCTAAATTTTGGTGCTAATTACCTGCTAGTTTTTAAATTTTTTTTTCCTTTAAAAGGCTGTCCCAGCGCCCTAACACAACAGATGCACTATATTTTCTACTAATTCCCGAGGCTCAGTTAGTTGCTCACTGTGTCTTGTCCCCAGGTAATTCAGGCCTGGGGGAAGGGTTCCTTCCTCCAGACTGATTGGTACAGCTGCTCAGTAAGTGTAACTACTCAGATTCCCAAAGAATTCTAAGTGGATGTTCTTCCACAGTGTCTCTTGTTCTCTCTAATCATCATCATCTTAAAATTTCATCCACTTTTCATTCCTTAATAGAATTTTCCTTAGTCCACAGTCCTCTGGAAAGGAAGTAGGCTGCTCATAAACAGCTGAAAAAACATATACCTAAAAGATTTTGAAAAGCTGTAATAATTGTTTTACTTGACATTTTGCTGTTATGAATGAAATGCTACATATTTTTCCATTTTAAAAGACTAAATATGCACACATTATTCCAATTTAAAAAATGTTCATAGATTGACATGGAGGTGTTTGTTCATTTTTCATTAAAATGATCTTAGTAACTTTTTTTCTTATTCATTTATAGCTGATCTTCTAGCGGAAGTACAAGAAAAACCCAAATGTTGCTTCTTTAAATTTAGCTCTAAGATACAACACAATAAAGTAGTAAAGGCCCAACTGTGGATATATCTGAGATCTGTCAAGACTCCTACGACAGTGTTTGTGCAAATCCTGAGACTCATCAAACCCATGAAAGACGGTACAAGGTATACTGGAATCCGATCTCTGAAACTTGACATGAACCCAGGCACTGGTATTTGGCAGAGCATTGATGTGAAGACAGTGTTGCAAAACTGGCTCAAACAACCTGAATCCAACTTAGGCATTGAAATCAAAGCTTTAGATGAGAATGGTCATGATCTTGCTGTAACCTTCCCAGAACCAGGAGAAGAAGGACTGGTAAGTGATTACTGAAAATAACATGCTAAAAACCTTGTTATGTATTTATTCATAATGTGAATGAATAGTAGTGAAAAATAACTACCAGTTTCCTGTGCTTATAAGCCAGACAAAGGTACCTTACCCCGATGGTAGCCCTGTACCCAGTAAAAGTAGGTGTCCCGTTTCACATCCTATGAAAACTCTCTTGATACTCTTACTTTGCATGAGGATTTAAAAGAAAAAAAGTTCTACCATGGTCTTTAAGTTTTTAGGGAATTCTTTTGAATTGAAATTGAAATATAAAATGCTTTCCATTGATGTGCTACATGATTATATAAATGAAAACATGAAGTCTTCACAGTGGATTCTAGTACACACTCAACAACACATTTTTTCCCCCAGAAGAGTGACAGATTTGTTAAAATTCTTTTGCTTAGTAAAGCAGAAAAATAAACTCTAAAAGTTATAATTAAAATAAAATGCTTTTACTTATAGAAATTACTAGATATATGTTTAGGTTTACATACTATTAAATATACTATATTTAAGATCTCTCATGATAAATATGTTTCTTGTTTTATAGACTATTGATGCACTGATGTATATGTGGATTACCTTGTGAATTACCCCTGATAAAATAAAAAATTTCAGGCTAGTTAACTTGTACTACCCAGCTATTTTCTGAACTGTCTTACTGTTCTATAACAGGAGTTAACTTAGGTAATGTCAACTAATTTAATATAAAGTCAAACAGAAAAATAATGCCTTATATATTATAAAAATTAATTTAAAAAACATTTAAAAATCTAGTATAACTTTAGAGTTACTCACTCTTCTGGCTTATCTATGCTTGTATTTACTTCTATTTTCAAAAACTTTTTTAATGTGACCATACTTTTAATTTCCATTTATTGATATAATTTACAACAAAAGATTATACTTGCAAGCTTTATAGTTTTTAAATGGCCTTATTTGTAAAGAATATCATATCTAAATGATACCTAAATGTAAAGTAAATCATATCTAAATGAAAACATATTCTTTAAGAGATTGTAAAATTTTCCAAGTGATCAATTTTTCTTTAAATATACTACATAAAATGTTATTGACTCCCCAAATGATGTTATTTTGTATAATCTTAAATACCAAAATTACCAGGTCTATTTTGATTTTAATATAGGATAAAAAAGAATGTGTTCTTTTTCTAGGTAGCATTTTAATGATCAAAGTTGGTGATGTGAGAGAGGTTTTAATTATTATTAAAGAGATGACTGATAAGATGTATTACTCAGACTTTTCCATATAAAAGGAAAAATGTCTCAAATTCATGAAAAGATTGGTACAGGAGGAGGATTAGCAAATTGTTGTTTAAATATCTGAATGGAAACATATTTTAGTGAAGGAATAAAGGGAATATCATTGTATCTTCTGAATCTGTGCCTTTCTCTCTTGGAGTTGGTCTTTCCAACCCTATGTACTTACCACTATCTTCATCACTCTACCTTCCTTTTTCCCATTACATCTGTGCAGTGCTGGGTGGCAACTATTTTGTTTCGGTGTTAATATCCAAGTTTCCCTGAACAAGACCAAGTGAATGGAGAGTGAATAAGTATACCTATCCCTCCAGGAGTCATCAGACATATTTAGCCACCATATTTAATCAATAAGCAGGAAGACATAAGCTAGCCTTGTCCCTCTTCTTTCCTCCCTGCTCCTTTCTCTTCTTTTCCCCCCTCCCTTTACTGTCATCCATCAGTATATTCAGAGCATCTATTATGTGTCAGGTATTCAGATACTCAAACCGAGGAAAACAAGAATAAACAAGACAAAGATCTGACCACAGGGGAATTCCTATGGCTCCTGCAGACTTTTGAGCCATAAAGGAAGAATCAAGCCTAGCGTAAATGAGAATTCCTTAATGCTGTGCATTTTAAAAAGAAATGTGACATAAGCAAAATGATTAGTTTCTTTCTTTAATAATGACTCCTTGTGGTAGGAGAGTGTTTTGGGATCTATTACTAACTCTTCTTTCCTTTCCATACAGAATCCTTTTTTAGAAGTCAAGGTAACAGACACACCAAAAAGATCTAGGAGAGATTTTGGGCTTGATTGCGATGAGCACTCCACAGAATCTCGATGCTGTCGTTACCCTCTAACTGTGGATTTTGAAGCTTTTGGATGGGATTGGATTATTGCACCTAAAAGATATAAGGCCAATTACTGCTCTGGAGAATGTGAATTTTTATTTTTGCAAAAGTATCCTCATACCCATCTTGTGCACCAAGCAAACCCCAAAGGTTCAGCCGGCCCTTGCTGTACTCCTACAAAGATGTCTCCAATTAATATGCTGTATTTTAATGGCAAAGAACAAATAATATATGGGAAGATTCCAGGCATGGTAGTAGATCGCTGTGGGTGCTCATGAGATTTATATTTGGTTCATAGCTTATCTTAAAACACGGAAGGTCTTCCCCTCAACAATTTTGAAACTGTGAAATTATGTACCACGGGCTATAAGCCTAGAGTATGCTACAGTCACTTAAGCACAAGCTACAGTGTATGAACTAAAAGAGAGAATATATGCAATGGTTGGCATTTAACCATCAAAACAAATCATATAATAAAAAGTTATGATTTCCAGAGTTTTTCAACTAGGAGATCAAATTCCATTTATGTTCAAATATATTACAACATATGCAGGTGAATGAAAGCAATTCTCCTTGTCTTGTGGTGAATTAAAGGAGTATGCTTTAAAATCTATTTCTTTCCAGTTTCACTTAATATTTACAGAAAAATCTATATGTAGTATTGGTAAAATGAAGTATTGTTATATACCATTATTTGAAACATCCTTAAACACTTGAATTTATATTGTATGATAGCATACTTGGTAAGATGAGATTCCACAAAATAGGGATGGTACGCCATATGCAAGTTACCATTCCTATTCTGATTGATACAGTACATTAACAGTTTATGCCAATGGTGCTAATACAATAGGCTGAATGGCTGATGTTATCAGGTTTATCAAGCAAAAAACATTCAGTAAAGTAATAAGTTTCTCCTTTCTTCAGGTGCATTTTCACACTCCTCCCTATGGGCAATGGATTTTCCATAAAGAAAGAAAAATCATTTTTCTAGAGGTCTACATTCAATTCTGTAGCATACTTGGAGAAGCTGCGTTTAAAAGGCAGTCAAAAAGTATTCATTTTTGTCAAAATTTCAAAATTATAGCCTGCCTTTGCAATACTGCAGCTTTTAGGATGAAATAATGGAAATGACTGATTCTATCAATATTGTATAAAAAAGATTTTGAAACAGTTGCATTTATATAATATGTATACAATATTGTTTTGTAAATAAATGTCTCCTTTTTTATTTACTTTGGTATATTTTTACAGTAAAGACATTTCAAATTAAGTATTAAGGCACAAAGACATGTCACGTAGGACATAAAAGCAAATGCTTATATTTTGGAGCAAATTAGTTGATTAAATAGTGGTCTTAAAACTCCATATGCTAATGGTTAGATGGTTATATTACAATCATTTTATATTTTTTTACATTATTAGCATTCACTTATGGATTCATGATGGCTGTATAATGTGAATGTGAAATTTCAATGGTTTACTGTCATTGTATTCAAATCTCAACGTTCCATTATTTTAATACTTATAAATATTAAGCAAACCAAAATGATTTAACTCTATTATCTGAAATCAGAATAATAAACTGATGATATCTTACAAATTGTTAATTTTATTTTATAATTTGATAATGAATATATTTCTGCATATATTTACTACTATTTTGTAAATTAGGATTTTGTTAATCAAATAAATTGTACTTATGATTAAGTGAAATTATTTCTTACATCTAATGTGTAGAAACAATGTAAGTTATATTAAAGTGTTTTCACCTTTTTTGAAAGACAACAGTTTTATGTTATAATGATTAACTCTAGATTTCTGGCTTCCACTTTATTATAAAAGTTTAATGACTGAGCACAAGAGTTTGGTTTAGAAATGTTAGGTCTGCTCCTCTAGTTTCTCATGAGTGAAATTCCTGTTAAATTGATTCTGGTCAAGTTGCTTTAAACACACCACTAAGCAAGGACTAGTTACATCTGTTTCATTTCTCTTTATCTTGACCTGAAAACTATTTATATGTTTTCTTAGGTTCAATTTCCAAATGCATGGCAGTTGGCAAGGGTATATGGTCCTAGAGTTACAAGTTCTACTGAAGCCACAGGGACAGGGGAACTGCATCTTTTTCCTAGCACTTAATGGGACTGACACGTTTATCTGAGTTTGGGGCAATACATTTTCAAATTGAACTGAGAAATAATTATGAAGTGCCTAGAATCCTTAAGTGCAACACTATTTATACATGTTTTTGAAATGAGCTTTCTTCTCCACTCCTGACCAGTTTAATAACTTAGCTTTAAAGAAGTGACTATGTTTAATTAGCAGTGACTAATTCTCTTTGGTGTTCTGGTTCTTAAATAAATAATTTATAAGTATGATAAATACAATTTTAAACTATATTACAGCAATTTACACTCATGCAAACAAAATGTACTACTTCTTCTAATTGTGATAATATTTAACACTGACAAGGCTGGAGCTATACGTGAGTTGCTCCTGGGGGGGTGGGGTGCAGGAAGGAGAGCCAACTGTGGTGACGGGCTAAGGCCACTTTTTGGTTGCACATATCAGAACCTGCTTTTTCCCGGGCCATGAATATACATGGCCTAAGAGTCTGGGTCAGCAGGTGCATTCACTCACCTTGGGCTCTGCAGTACAAATAACGGGCCCTTGAGCCCTCCAGTGAGAAATGTGAGGAAGTGTCCCTCTCAGTTTCCAAGGGCCCAGCCACAGGACTCCTCAATCTTTATACTCAGCCTTACCCATGGACCGCCAGGATCACATCACCAATCTCTCAATTTGGTTGTCCTTTTCAAAACCCGTAAGACCATGAAAGAAAGCATTAGGACCAATTTCTTTTGTGACAAGACCTAGGCATTTCCACCCTCCCCCCACCCAACCCCGCCCCACCACTGTTTTGCCAAAGTCATAGGAATGGCAAATGTGCTTTGGGCACATCACTTTCATTTTCAGCACCCCAAGAATATGCACTTGTGACATGTGACGCTAATCTCTGAAATGAAAACATCATGTGAAGTTCACTGTAGTGTATCTGTTTTAGTATTCTGAATGTTTTGTAATACTTCTCATGCTTCCCACAAATTTATATTAGTTTAAAAGCAAATACAAATAAAAGCAAACAGAAAACCCTTACAAACTCTATGGTTCTTTTTGTATTTAAATTTATTTTTGCACTTCTGTATAAAACTTTAATTTCTTAAACTAAAAAGGCAATATTTTGACACTGACAGCAAATAAATTATAACTCAATTACCCTATTCCCCCTAACAAAAACAGATCTACTTCACTTTAAGCTACCATATACTCACTGAAGTATATCTATGACCCTGTTGGGTCTGTTGAAAACGAGGGACACCCTCACCAGGAAAAGGAAAACTCACAATTTTGCATATAATATCAGGGAGTTTAGGGTCTTCTTAGAGTTTAGAAGCCCTTAGGAGGGATATCAAGTTTTTCTTCTTAAGGTAAAAAATTGTTTATGAAGTATTAAAATATATTTATAAAGAATTAATTTAGAAGCCCTTAGGAGGGATATCAAGTTTTCCTTCTTAAGGTAAAAAATTGTTTATGAAGTATTAAAATATATTTATAAAGGCCTGGTTCCCAATTAATTAGTTTTAATTCTTAATTAATTTGAATGTTTGAAAAGGCAAATGAATATCAAATCATCCTAGATGTCTTAACATGACTAAGTGAAAGTCGCTCATTCGTGTCTGACTCTTTGCTACCCCATGGATAGTCCATGGAATTCTCCAGGCCAGAATACTGGAGTGGGTAGCCTTTCCCTTCTCCAGGGAATCATTCCAATCCAGGAATCAACCCCAGGTCTCCCGCGTTGCAGGAGGATTCTTTACCAGCTGAGCCAGCAGGGAAGCCCAAGGATACTGGAGTGGGTAGCCTATCCCTTCTCCAGCGGATCTTCCCAACCCAGGAATTGAACTGGGGTCTCCTGCATTGCAGATGGATTCTTTACCAACTGAGCTATCAGGGAAGGCTCGATATGACTAAAACCCCTTCTAATTACCAATTAATGATTGGATAATCTTTAAGAAACATAGAATGTTTTATAACTTGACTAAAACCCTTGCTAATTATAAAAATATTCTGTTTCTTAAAGATCATCCAGTCATCAATTGGCAAGTCTGTGGCAGATTTAACTAGACAGCTGAATAAAAAGCACTTCAAATTATGAATCCACATTATTTTTTTGTGTCAAGAACAAAGTCAATAAATCATCAGGGTTCTGATGTCTGAGTATCAGAATTAGGCAGATATGAGAGACATTACTTTGCCAACTAAGGTCCGTCTAGTCAAGGCTATAGTTTTTCCTGTGGTCATGTATGAATGTGAGAGTTGGACTGTGAAGAAGGCTGAGTGCTGAAGAATTGATGCTTTTGAACTGTGGTGTTGGAGAAGACTCTTGAGAGTCCCTTGGACTGCAAGGAGATCCAACTAATCCATTCTGAAAATCAGCCCTGGGATTTCTTTGGAAGGAATGATGCTAAAGCTGAAACTCCAGTACTTTGGCCACCTCACGCAAAGAATTGACTCACTGGAAAAGACTCTGATGCTGGGAGGGATTGGGGGCAGGAGGAGAAGGGGACGCCAAGGATGAGATGGCTGGATGGCATCACGGACTCGATGGACGTGAGTCTGAGTGAACTCCAGGAGTTGGTGATGGACAAGGAGGCCTAGCGTGCTGTGATTCATGGGGTCGCAAAGAGTTGAACACGACTGAGTGACTGAACTGAACTGAGAAGACAATGTTTGCTGAGCATCTTTGCAGATCTGTGCTCAGAATCTTCCTCACATGGTCAGTATAGGAGACATTACCGTCCTCCCTTCACAGAAGAGAGCTCTGAGGAAGTGAGACACACACCAGGAGACACCACAGTGGCTGGTCTGGATCTGAACTCAGAGAAACCTGACATAATGATTCATTGCTCTAGTTACAACAATTCTTCAAATCCTAGTGAAAAAGTGAAGCTATATTTTTTAATGTTTATAATTTGCAATATATCCTTATCTATATTCAGCATCGGTTTCTGCAAATGTTGTATAGCTGTATTTTAATAAGAAGCATTATGAGAAGGTAGAAGAAGAGCAAGTGACTAGCAAAGCCAAGAAACATAACATACAGAGAGAGAAGTGGATCAGTGTCAGAGACTATGAGAGCCGCAAGAGACCTTGGAGATCATCTAATTAAATATGACAGAAGTGAGGTCTAAAGAGAGGGCTGCCCAAAGTCATAAGTTGAACTGGTTCATAAACTGAAACAAGAGTTCTGCAGTGCTGGAGGAGAGTGGATTGTGGGTCAGAGTGAGAAGAAAGATTCCAAGAGGCAAAATGCAGGCAAGTCTGCTGGCTGAGGAACGTCCATACTGGGCACTAACTAAATATCCGTAAGATGAAAATGATTTACATGTATCTAAAGAAATCTCTTATCAACTGGAGATTTTCTTGGACAAATAGACTCCAAAGGGAAATCTATGGCAGTATGTCATTAAAACCACTACTTTACTCTGCATAGTAACACAAATGAACAATATCTTTTAAAGTACCCTCACATTAATGATGTAATTTCATCTTCATAATGCTTAAAGTATTATTGTTATGCCCATTTCATAGAGGGAACTGAGGTTAAAATAAATTAATCAAACAACCCAAGGAAATATAGCATTTATATTTGTATATTAATTATATAAGAAACAGAAATCTAAGTCAAATGTTAAATTTGTTTGATCATTCATTCCAATAGTACTTATTAAAAATGTAGCATGATAAGAAATTTCATTTAAGGAAATTTGCTGTATGACTCAGAACTCAAACCTGGGCTCTGTGACAACCTAGAGGGGTGGGAAAGTGTGGGAGGTGAGAGGGAGGCTCAAAAGGGAGGGGACATATGTACACCTATGGCTAATTCATGTTGATGTATGGCAGAAAGAAACCAATATTGTAAAGTAATTATCCTTCAATTAAAAATATAAATTTTTAAAAATCATGCAAACAGAATTCCATTTAAAATATCACATGATCACTTTAAAAAATAAGACACATGAATACTACACAGTAATATAGCTAAGAAATTAAGCCTTAGGCTAAAATATGATATGCAAGTCATGACTTGCCTGGCACATGACATATAGTGTTGAAATTTCATTTGCACGGCCATTCAGTTCCAGTTTACACATTGCAAAACATATCAAAGTAAACTATACTAATTCTGGCCATTGCTGAGTACAATGTCAAGCAATGCAAAGTGCTACTAAATTTAGTTCATTCATGCCCAGATGGAATTTTGCAGTCTTTAAAAAATTAATACATATTCATTAGAGAGCATTCATTTATAGCAAGATTATCTTTGCTACCATTTAAAACACTAGATAGATTATTTACAAATACTTTACTAGATTACCTGTCAAAAGATCTCAATGAATGTCACATCCTGTCAACAACACAGAATGTTCTTGAATGTAAGACTTTATATATGAAGCTGTCTAATTTATCTGACAGGTATAACATATACATGTAATAATGATAGACAACTCTCTAATAATCTGTTATAGTGGTTGAACAGTTCACTTCAGCTACTGTTTAACATTACATTAAATGTTCCTGATACAGAAATACATAGTTTTGTCAATGAAACAAACAAAAAAATATATGCTTAGTCTTTTCACTGATTCCAATTTGCATTACTTCAAGATAGAAAAGTTTTTAAAATAGTACAGTGCTATTATTTAGGCTCTATAATAAAGGTAATTTTTATTAAACACACATATATCGACTTTCTTGTAAACAGACTTTAATATTTTCTTTTATTAGTTCTGCATATCACTATAGATTAATCACTATTCACTGGAATTAACTTATCTAAAACATATTTCCAGATTCTGATCTTAAGGAGATCTGTGGAGCATTCTTCCAAGAAGGGTCAACAGATAAATTTGATTCCATTAATCTTAAAGGTAAGCTTCAGGCAAACCAAAAAAATGAAGAGATTAACCTACTAATTCTTATCTTTAATTTGTTTTCCTAACCATTCAAGACCATTCTACTAAGAAAATCTTTTTTCCTATAATGTTATGTTGTTTTACTTCCCCTAACATCTTATGAAGGACCCTATTCAGAACAAAATCTGATTATGCGGTTTTGGCCATGGATCCTCCACAGGACTTTCCCATATCCGCTCCCACGGACACTAACTCTAAGAAGCCAAACGTCTCTTGGCTCTATTCCCATGGAACTCAGAATTTTGGCATTACCTCTCCATTAGCCAAAAACAAAACATGTCAATACAGGAACGTTCGCCTACATCATGACATCAGATCTTCAAAATGCTGAGATAGGATTCTGAAAGTGAAAATCAAGCATAAAACACCAATTTACTGAGCAGACTGAAGTGACTGTGGGAGAAAACCCCAACTGTTAAATGGAAACAATAGGGCAGTCATTGAGGCAACAGCTTGGCTTGAGCTCCAGGAATATCTTCCTGAAAAGCTGCATACTTCTCAGCAACTCAAGAAATGGCCTGAGTCATGTAGCTGCCTGCACCCCGAGTAAAGGATCTACGGAGGCCATCTTGGGCTCTGAACCAGGCCAGGTGCTCTGGGATAGAGCGAAAGAGACCAAATAAGAGTATTGGTTCCTACTTGTAGACGTTCCCTGGCAGCAAGTAAAATTGGCCCAAAGTCTAGAATCTATCAGGACCTATAACTTATGAATTAGTGAATTATAGTTCCTTACAGTTCCAGAGTCATACAAAATTCCAAGGAAGTTGCATAGGACTGATGGGAAGCTAGCTGGGCTCCCATCTACCCACAGGTCAGGATGCATCTCTGTGACTGAAATACCTTGCACCAACTGGGACTTTCCTGGGGGAAGACCCCACACTGCAGTGCCAGCAGAGCTCTCTCCTTTGCTGATAGGGGAAAGCAGACTGTGACTAGTGAGCCCCACCTTGCTTTTACCAGATGTTTGAACAAGCAATCCTTGTACTGGCCAAAGAGAGCAATGTTATTTCAGGCAGAACTTGTGCCAAAGGCTGGAATATGGCTTTATATCTGTTGATACAACATGCATTGTGTTGACACACTATATCTTGTAACCGGGTACATTACCTGGTTAGTATTCTTGAGCCTCATATATCCTGTTCAGATTGGCAAGAAATAAACTACTCATGGAATCTTGGACAGGAAGCATGAACATTTATTTACAAGGGAGAAGTACATTATATAGATATTAGTATGTCCACTTTTAAAATGAGGAAGTTGAGGTTTAGAGATGTTTGTGACCAAGTGACTAAGACAGGTGCAAACATGATGAGAGAAATACAAATACAGAACTAATACAACACTGTAAATCAACTATACTTAAATAAAAAAATTACAAAGGGACCTACNATTACATTAAATGTTCCTGATACAGAAATACATAGTTTTGTCAATGAAACAAACAAAAAAATATATGCTTAGTCTTTTCACTGATTCCAATTTGCATTACTTCAAGATAGAAAAGTTTTTAAAATAGTACAGTGCTATTATTTAGGCTCTATAATAAAGGTAATTTTTATTAAACACACATATATCGACTTTCTTGTAAACAGACTTTAATATTTTCTTTTATTAGTTCTGCATATCACTATAGATTAATCACTATTCACTGGAATTAACTTATCTAAAACATATTTCCAGATTCTGATCTTAAGGAGATCTGTGGAGCATTCTTCCAAGAAGGGTCAACAGATAAATTTGATTCCATTAATCTTAAAGGTAAGCTTCAGGCAAACCAAAAAAATGAAGAGATTAACCTACTAATTCTTATCTTTAATTTGTTTTCCTAACCATTCAAGACCATTCTACTAAGAAAATCTTTTTTCCTATAATGTTATGTTGTTTTACTTCCCCTAACATCTTATGAAGGACCCTATTCAGAACAAAATCTGATTATGCGGTTTTGGCCATGGATCCTCCACAGGACTTTCCCATATCCGCTCCCACGGACACTAACTCTAAGAAGCCAAACGTCTCTTGGCTCTATTCCCATGGAACTCAGAATTTTGGCATTACCTCTCCATTAGCCAAAAACAAAACATGTCAATACAGGAACGTTCGCCTACATCATGACATCAGATCTTCAAAATGCTGAGATAGGATTCTGAAAGTGAAAATCAAGCATAAAACACCAATTTACTGAGCAGACTGAAGTGACTGTGGGAGAAAACCCCAACTGTTAAATGGAAACAATAGGGCAGTCATTGAGGCAACAGCTTGGCTTGAGCTCCAGGAATATCTTCCTGAAAAGCTGCATACTTCTCAGCAACTCAAGAAATGGCCTGAGTCATGTAGCTGCCTGCACCCCGAGTAAAGGATCTACGGAGGCCATCTTGGGCTCTGAACCAGGCCAGGTGCTCTGGGATAGAGCGAAAGAGACCAAATAAGAGTATTGGTTCCTACTTGTAGACGTTCCCTGGCAGCAAGTAAAATTGTCCCAAAGTCTAGAATCTATCAGGACCTATAACTTATGAATTAGTGAATTATAGTTCCTTACAGTTCCAGAGTCATACAAAATTCCAAGGAAGTTGCATAGGACTGATGGGAAGCTAGCTGGGCTCCCATCTACCCACAGGTCAGGATGCATCTCTGTGACTGAAATACCTTGCACCAACTGGGACTTTCCTGGGGGAAGACCCCACACTGCAGTGCCAGCAGAGCTCTCTCCTTTGCTGATAGGGGAAAGCAGACTGTGACTAGTGAGCCCCACCTTGCTTTTACCAGATGTTTGAACAAGCAATCCTTGTACTGGCCAAAGAGAGCAATGTTATTTCAGGCAGAACTTGTGCCAAAGGCTGGAATATGGCTTTATATCTGTTGATACAACATGCATTGTGTTGACACACTATATCTTGTAACCGGGTACATTACCTGGTTAGTATTCTTGAGCCTCATATATCCTGTTCAGATTGGCAAGAAATAAACTACTCATGGAATCTTGGACAGGAAGCATGAACATTTATTTACAAGGGAGAAGTACATTATATAGATATTAGTATGTCCACTTTTAAAATGAGGAAGTTGAGGTTTAGAGATGTTTGTGACCAAGTGACTAAGACAGGTGCAAACATGATGAGAGAAATACAAATACAGAACTAATACAACACTGTAAATCAACTATACTTAAATAAAAAAATTACAAAGGGACCTACTTAAAAAAAAGGGCCTACTCTCCTTATTATGCAAATAAATAAATAAGTATAAAAAGAGATGTACTAAATGGCATAGGGAACTCTACTCAATATCTTGCAATGATCTATAAAGGAAAAGAATCTGAAAAGGAATATGTGTGCTCAGTCACTCTCAACTCTTTGCGACCCCATGGACTGTAGCCTGCTAGGCTCCTCTGTCCATTCTTATCCAGGCAAGAATACTGAAGTGGGCTACATTTTCTTCTCCAGAAAAGGAATATATATAAAAGAATTCAGCCTATGAAGTGGGTCATCAAAAAAGATCACTGTCTAAAATTTCTCTCTTTCCATCAAATTCATTTCCATCATAACCTCATGAGATCTTTACAGGGGAGGATATAGGAATAGGTTCTGGCTATATATATATATATATATATATATATATATGCGTTGCTAATTTGCTTCAGTAGTGTCCGACTCTGTTCGACCCCATAGACGGCAGCCCACTAGGCTCCTTTGTCCCTGGGATTCTCCAGGGAAGAACACTGGAGTGGGTTGCCATTTCCTTCTCCAATGCGTGAAAGTGAAAAGTGAAAGTGAAGTCTCTCAGTCATGTCTGACTCTTAGCGACCCCATGGACTGGAGCCTACCAGGCTCCTCCATCCATGGGATTTTCCAGGCAAGAGCACTGGAGTGGGTTGCCATTGCCTTCTCCATATATATATATATATATATATATATATATACCACATATATATATACATGTATATATATATATATATACATATATATAAATATATATATATAAAAGAGCACGCACACACACACACACACACACATAAATTTAATCACTGTGCCATACACCTGAAACTAACACAATATTGTAATTCAACTATACTTCAGTTAAAAAGGTAAACAGCCAAAACCTCCCAAATGCAGAAGTAAAGTTATTAGTTCAGATGTGAAACTATTAGTTCAGATGTAAAGCTATTAGTTCAGAAGTGAAAAAATCGATTTTCTAATGGTGAAACTGACATCAGCTTTCATCTCAAGTTTCCTATGCTATATCACCATTTCTGCTCTATAGAGACACTGTGATATCAATGGGACCTGCTGTTTCTCACCTCTGCAGACCTCAAGCAGAAAATGATGAACAATATCCCTCTTCTTTCAAATATCCAAATTTAGAGGATGACTGTAACGTGTTTCTCTTCTCTACGTCTAGCTCAGCCTATGAAGTAAGGTATCAAAAAAGATCACTGTCTAAAACTTCTCTCTTTCCATCAAATTCATTTCCATCATAAGCTCATGAGATCTTTATGTGAGAAGATATAGGAATAGTTCTAGCTATCTGAATCTATTTACTAATATTTTATATTTCATACCTGAACCCTAGACCTTTGAACTTAAAATTTTTCTAAATACTTTTTTTTCTTGATTCTGATCTGAAAAGTACCTTCTATAAAAATTTCTTTTAATAAATTATATTGTTCATTCTAATAATAAAAATGCAAATTAAAATTACATACTATACTTTCACCTACAAATCCACTAAATTTTTATATTAAAATCTAGTGTTATTAATAAGATGATCAGCAATAAACACTCTAAACATTGCCCATAGAAAGGCCCTGACCAGCTGCCTTCCAATATTTAATAAAATCCTTAAAATTTCTACAGAATAATTTTAATTCTAAAATTTTATCTAGGGTTTCCCCAGTGGTTCAGTTGGTAAAATTTTATCCAAGGAAAACAAAGATAAAAATATTTACATGAAATCAGAGTTCTATTTACTATTTTTAAAATTGGAAATTATGTCTCCAATAAGAAGAAATGGTTACATTGGTTATGATAGATAACAATAGCATGTATGTATGATAAGTTGTTTCAGTCATGTCCAGCTCTTTGCAATCCCATGGCCTGTAGCCCCTCAGGTTCCTCTGTTTATGGGATTCTCCCAGCAAGAATACTGGAGTGGATCTTCCTAACTCAAGAATTGAACCTGCATCTCCTATGTCTCCCGAATTGGCAGACAGGTTCTTTATCTCTAGCGCCACCTGGAAAGCCCGTAACAATAGCATATTAAAATTTAAAGGCAACCTGAGGACACAGCAAATACCATGAGGATGAAAATAAGATGCAAAAAGAATCTAAGTCTTCACTGATATTATTGAAATACTGATCTTACTGTACCTAGAGCTGCCTTACATCTGGACTTATATAATTGATTTTTCTACTGTTAAAGCCATATTTGAATTGGGATTTCTGTTATTTACAGCTAAAAGGATTCCAAATAAATAAATATGTATATATAGCATGTGTGTACATACAGGGTACATATGATTATCTTTAATTTTAATAGATGTTGCCAATTTTGTGCTCTGTAGAGATTGAACCAATTTATATTTCCATTAATAATGTATGATGTTACTATTTTCCTGCACTCTCATCATTCTTATTTCTGGCATGAGAGGTAAAAAAAAGGTATTTGATCATGGTTTTAATTGCATTTTTTTTTAAATTTGGTTAATAATCTTTTTATATTTAAAGATTAATTGTACTTGGTTTTTTTAAATTAATTATTTGCTTTTATCCTTTGCTTATTTTTTCTATTAGGTTGTGAGTATTAAAACAAAACCTGCATACTTAAGAAATTAGCCACAACTGGGGAATTACCTGGTGGTCCAGTAGTTAAGACCATGGGGTACATTAAAAATAATGAGCTATAATTATTTATTCTCAGATTATCATTTGTCTTTTGACTTGTGGTTCCATGTTTTTTTTTTTTAAATATAGAATTTAAAATATTTGCATGATGCTACATCTTTTAATCTTTTTTTGATTTCCATTTATTTTCTTTTTGGTCATTCTATGCAACTAACAGGATGTTAGTTCCCTGACCAGGGATTGAACTTGGGCCATGGCAATGAAAGTGCCAAGTCTTAACCACTGGACTGTCAGGGAATTCCCTGGTTTCCAACTCTTGGTCATATTTAGAGACTTCTACAGTATATGTTTATATTTTTTAATGTTATAATTTTTTAACACATTTATGCCTTGTTAATTACTTTTGAAATCTTTAATCCAGCTCAACTTTATCTCATCACAGTGTGAAGTAGGAATCCAATTTATTTTTCTTCAGATGACTATCCATTTGTCACCATTTATAATACTATCTTTCCCCTAGTGATTTGGAATGTGGAATGGTGCTTAGTGAACATTTGTTTTGACCACATGGATCCTTATATCCAAAAAGTCATCTTTAGAGAATTTAGCAATAATACATGATCCTAATGCCAAATCAGTCACTTTCTCAAAATCAAACTACAAACACGTACAAATGAATATGGAAACAGTAGCATGATTGTTGATAACACGGTTTCTGTCCAATCAGAAATGACCAGATATATTTATGCATATTCATATTACTTCATTTATTCTGTCAAAAATTTAAGTCTACTATTGTCATATTTTAATTCCTGCTTCGCCTTAGGTATGGCATACCTAGTCCATGACAGCCAAGTCCATCCAGGACAATGTCCTTTACCTCTACTGAAGCCAAAATCCCTTTCTCCCACAACTCCAGAGGAAAAAAATGACACTTCCCTCCTCCCTCAGTCACGAAAAAATATTCGCAATCATTCAGCCTCCTGAAGGACCAATATTGTCTCTCCAGTGTCATCAGAAGAGGAGGGCAAGAAAATGATTGTCTCTGGTATTTTTTCTCTGAAATAACATATTAATTCTGTTCATATCTGTGTGATACCCTATCAAGTTTTACCCATCCACTGAATCCTAGATACCACTGCAGGAACTGTAGGGGGAGGAGAGGAGAAGAGTAAATCATGGTTCTTTCTCAAGGAATGCACAGGCGAGTGAAAGCAGAAAAGCACACAGTCAACTTTAATAAAATGTGACAAACGGTTTACACAGGGTGCTGTGGGAGAGAAGAGGAAAGTCATCTCACCATACTGGGAGTTCCCTGAAGACTTAAAAGGAGAAGTTGATGTTAGATGTCTTTAATGATGAATAAAAGTCTGATGGATGAGTAAGGAGGAAAAGACAAATGAGGAGAAAAAAGAAGGAAGGGCATTCCAGAACAACTCCCCTCCCACAACACATGCACACATGAATGCAGGCATGAAAGAACATGATGACTTCCAGGACCTGAGAGTATTTCAGAATGGCTGAAGGGGGAGGGCCTTGGACAGTGAGCGACAAGCCATGAGGCTCCAGGGGTAGACAGAAAAGACTGACCCAGGACATGCTCTGTGTCTTTCTATGGAGCTTGTACTTGATACTGTCAGTAATGAAAGCTAATGAAACGTTTTAAGTAGGGAGCAACATGGTTAGAGGTAAGTTAAAAAAAAAAAAACAGTTCTTTTTTTTGAACTTTCCAACAGGTTTTTATTTTTTGCTTTATAATCTATTACAGTGTTTGAAACCTAAAGAAACACATTTTTTCTTCAAATTTGGATGTGCGTATAAATATCACTTATCTGGACTCAGCACACTCTATGCCGTGATGTTTTGACCCATATCTGCTCCAAAATTATGAAGCTTTGTCTGTTTACCCACAGACTCTGAGCATATGGAAAACAATAGCAAGAGAAAAGAAAAAACATTTTAAACAACGTACTTAAAATTTTATTGTGCCAAGTACCTCCCTTTCGATATCTGATCAAGCCTCTTTATCCCTTCTCAGAATAGTGATTTAAATTATTTTTTGTTTAAATAAATGGTTTAAAATGCATAATTATAAAATATGTAAATGTGTCATATAATAAAATCTGATAGCACAGAAACTTGCCAAACTGAGTAACATCTAGTAGTAGAAGTAGATGTAGTAGAACATCCATCATAATTTACAAGTAGTGACAAGACCAAAAGGAGCTGATATCCAAAATACATAAAAAGATTATGTATTTCATTATCAAAAAAACAAACAACTTGATTTTTTAAAATGGGCAGAAGATCTGAATAGACATTTTGTGAAGAAAATACACAGATGATGAACAGGTACATGAAAAGATGCTCAACATCACTAATCATCAGAGAAATGCAAATCAAAACCACAATGAGATATCACCTCACACCTGTCAGAATGACTGTCATCAAAAGACCATGGGCAACAGAGGCCAATGAAGATGTGGGGAACAGGGAACCCTTCCACACTGTTGGTTGGGAGTGCACATCGGTTCAGTCACTATGCAAAACAGAATGGAGGTTCCTTATCAACATAAACATGGATCTATCAAATGATACAGCAATTCCACTCCTGAGAGTGGAATATCTGGAGAAAATAAAAACACTAATTTGAAGATATATGCACCCCCGAAATTCATAGCAGCATTATTCAGAGTTGCTAAGATATAGAAGAAACCTGTGTCCACTGATCGATAAATGGATGAAGATGATGCAATATATATAGATACAATGGAATATTGGTCAATTATTTAAAAAATAAGATGTTGCTATTTGCAACAGCATGAATGGATCTGGAGGGCACTGTGCTTAGTGAAATAAGTTAGACAGAGGACAAATACTGTATGTTATCACTTGCATGCAGAGGAACCAGAGATCAAATTGTCAACATTCACTGGATCATAGAGAAAGCAAGGGAATTTCAGAAAAAAAATCTACTTCTGCTTAATTGACTATTAAAGGCTAAAAGCCTTTGACTGTGTGATCACAACAAAGTATGGAAAATTCTTAAAGAGATTGGAATACCAGACCACCTCACATGTCTCCAGAAACCTGTAAGCAGGTCAGGAAGCAACAGTTCGAACTGGACATGGAATGACTGGTTCAAAACTGGGAAAAGAGTACGACAAGGCTGGATAGTGTCACCCTGGTTATTTAACTTACATGCAAAATACATCATGCGAAAATGCAGGCCTGGATGAATCATAAACTGGAATTAAGATTGCTGGCAGAAATATCAACAACCCCAGATATGCAGATGATACCACTCTAATGGCAGAAAGAGAAGAGGAACTAAACAGCCCCCTGATGAGGGTGAAAGAAAGTGAAAGTGAAAGTGAAGTCGCTCAGTCGTGTCCGACTCTTTGCCACCCGTGGACTGTAGCCCACCAAGCTCCTCTGTCCATGGGATTCTCCAGGCAAGAATACTGGAGTGGGTTGCCATTTCCTTCTCCAGGGTATCTGGAGGCAGAGGCTTTAACCTCTGCACCACCAGGGAAGCAAGAGGAGAGTGAAAAAGCTGGCTTAAAACTCAACATTCATCAAACCAATAGAACATTGTATAATTCCAATTAAAATAAATAAATTTATATTAAAAAAATCAACATTCAAAAAACTAAGATCATGGCATCCAGCTCCACCACTTTGTGGCAAATAGATGGCAAAAAAGCAGAAATAGTGACAGATTTTATTTCCTTGGGCTCCAAAATCACTGCGGATGGTGACTACAGTCATGAAATACAAAGATGATTACTCCTTGGAAGAAAAGCTATGACAAACCTAGTGCTGGTGTGCTCAGTCGTGGCCAACTCTCTGAGACCCCATGGACCATGGCCTACCATGTTCTTCTGTCCATGGAACTTTCCAGGCAGGAATATTGGAGTGGGTTGCCATTTCCTTCTCCAACGACAAACCTAGACAGTGTATTAAAAGGCAGGGACATCACTTTGCCAACAAAAGTCCGTATATGGCTTTTCCAGTAGTTGTGTATAGATTTGAGGGTTGTACCATAAAGAAGGCTGAGCACTGAAGAACTGATGCTTTCGAAGTGTGGTGCTGGAGAAGAATCTTGAGAGAGTCTCAAGGACTGAAAGCAGATCAAGCCATCATTTCTAAAGAAAATCAAGCCTGAGTATTCATTGGAAAGAGTGATGCTGAAGCTGAAGCTCTAAAACTTTGCCCACCTGATGCAAAGAGCTGACTCATTGGAAAAGACCCTGATGCTGGGAAAGATGGAAGGCAAAAGGAGAAGGAGGAGGCAGAGAATGAGATGGTTGGATGGCATCACCAACTCAATGGACATGAATTTGAGCAAACTCTGGGAGATAATGAAGGACAGAGGAGTGTGGCATGCTACAGTGCTTGGTATCTCAAAGACTTGGACACAACTTAAAGACTGAACAACAACAACGTGGAATCTAAAAAAAATAAACAAACGAATATAACAAAATAGAAATTGACTCATAGATATAGAGAATGAACTAGTGGATAGTGGGGTGGACAGGAAAGACAGAAGGAGGGGATTAAGAGGTACAAACTATTACATATAAAGGAAATGCTATAAGGATACATTACATAGACAAGGAATACAGCCAATATTTCATAATAAATAGAGTATAATCTACCAAAATACTGAATCGCTATGCTGTGCACCTAAAACTAATATATTATTAATCAACTATAGCTCAACAAAAATAAGTTAAACAAAAGTAGTCATGAGCATATATGAGATAATTGCAACAGCTACAACTTGATATGAAACATTTGTGATTTTTGTTGATGACATGGTAACAGATATTATGAATAGTTTTGTGCCTTCAAGCCTATATTCAAAATTGAAAGAAATGCCAATTTTAATTTTGTGAGCAAAAAATAAACATGATTTTTCCAATCCATTTCTCAGATTTTCTGAATTCTACACAATCGTATTAATTAAAGGTGGAAATAGGGACAATGAATTCAATTAGGGATCTGTTCTACTGGCCTAGAGGAGAAGTGATGATGATTTGAGTAGTAATAGCTAATACACTAATAAAATTGAGCAGCTACTATATTCCGGGTGCTGTTCAAAGTGCTTTATATGGTATCTCATCTGCAGAGTTAGGGCCATTATTAACCTATATTTTTACAAGCAAAGAGACTGAAGCACAGAGAGTTAAGGGAATTTATTCAGTTTGCACAGCTGGTGAGTAGCAGAACAAGGTTTTGAATTGGGATAGTCTGACTCCAGAACCTCACTCTTATCCGCTACTAGGACAGTAGAAACAGTGGTAAAAAACGTACTAGAAGCATGTGGGAAAATAGGGTGAATAGGACCTGGAGAAGCAGGAGAGAGGGGCAGCTACAGAGAAGTGCAGGTCGAGGGCGGATTCTGTAAAAATACTTGCCACCCACTGTTTTGTCCTTCTTGGCAATTCCTCTCTCCCTGCCCTCATTTAGTCATTAAGGGTAAATCATGAGGGTGAGAATTATTGTCCCCAGAAAAGTAAAGAAAATACTAACTAGGAAATTGAAATTTGATATTTTTTTCTGGACCAAGAATGAGAGAGAAAGGGAATGAGAAAGGAGAAATCACATCCAAATAATCGAGGTAAGTAAAGTAGAAAAATTCGGACAAATCTGAGTGAATCCAAGAATATTGGCACTGGTGCCCGGACTCCTATGTAGCATGGAAGGTCAGAAAGCTTCAGGAGAATTGCTCTGCTTGATATGGTCCTGAATCTGATATGATGTCACAGGAGCTGAGCTGCAATGACCAAGAAGGTACCTAAGCTAAGAGCATCCCCAGTGGATCTGAACTCCCCGGAATGTTTCTGAGAAAGTATCTAGGAGCCACCCAGGCACCAAAAGAGGACAGTTAGTTGAATGTGTTGCTGGATTGGCTGCCGGATATGGGTGAGGATGACAAAGACCTCTTAACTGAAGGCAGTAGCGTTGCCATCAGCAGCACCTGTCCGCACAACGCTCCGAAACCCAGGTGAGATCAGCAGCACATCAGCGGCCTTGCACAGACCATGCTCAGTCGGCAGGGAGCCTTGCAGACCCATCAAGAGGAGATGATAAGGCCCTGAGGCCAGGCAATACAGACCAAGTCAAGGAGAAGGCTGGGAGGGAGGACTAGAAAACTCTTCTGCAGAGACAGGAAGCTGGGTGAGCCTTTCTGCTCAGATTCACTTAGAAAAGCAGAACAGGAGGAAGGGGAGAACCTTCCTGCAGTGAGACATATTGAAAAAGTGGCTCCCCCTAAAAAACTCTAAATTTTTTTTTTGATATTTAATTTAGTTGTATTTTTTAAATTGTGGCAAAAGAAACCTGTACACAAAATTTACCATCTTAGCATTTTAAAATGTGAATTTTGCTAAGGTTAACTATATTCACATGTTACGCAACAGATCCCCCTCCTCACCACTCCCTCCTGCAGCCTTTGGTCAACACTGTTTTCTGCTTCTATGAGTTTGAGTACTTTATATAAGCAGAATATAAGTGGAATCATACAGTACTTACCTTGAAAAAAACCTAAAAATTTCCCTGGAAAACTGGAAACGTTTATTGGCAAACTCAAGCATTTTCTATCATTAGAAGGAGAGGAGGTTTAAAAATAAAATACTTGACAGATCCATTGTGGATGCTCTTAGCTTAGTGAGAGCTGTTAAAGAAAACTAGATCTCTTCAACCCCAGTTTGCGACCATTACAACTCCAGTCGTATCACAGGCCCTAAGAAAGAAAAGTGATTCATCAGACTCTGGAGCTAGGGTCTCGGACTCAAGAGCAGCGTGAATGTCAGCTCTGAGTCATGCCCCTTGTGAAGCTAACATAGCTCCACTAGGGTTTTCTTAGTCCTTTTAAACTGTTAACTCTGACAGTACTAGCTGTAGGTATTTCTTCTGCCCTGGCTTTGGAGTTCATTCTCCAGCATTTAAGACTTTAGTTGTCTCTACCCACTACCCCAAACCTCCCCCACAAAATCTCAATACTTTGAAAATTCAAAGTCCAAGCAAAGGTCCAAGTTCCGCATAGCATTTTTCCTTTCAAGTGTCTGGCTCTGGCCTCAGGCTGACTTGGATCTCTAGGATTTACAATCACTCTATGTTGCTGGTGTAGGCTGCGTCTAAAATCTTGGGCATCCTAGACAGGTTCTGAATGACTATAGCACTTGGTGCAAATAAATATTATTGTGGGACCGTGTCCATCTTCCAGTCTGGGTAGCTATGGCAAAGTATCAGATCAAGTCTTAGAAAGCCAAAAGAAATCAAGTCTGATTACTCTGCGGGTAGACTTCAAAAGGGATGTCTGTTCCCTGGGGGTTGAGTTATTTCAGGAGTCACTGGAACTTTCTCCCAGTTCAAGGAATCATCAACAATATCATTATCAAGAAGGTATTTGGCCTTCTCTGAAAATAAAATGAGACCTCAAACCTTCTTGGTTGATAGTTCTTCTGCTGTGTTGTGCTATGGATTCCAAAGATAGATATAATATATAAATGCTTGTTTTATAAATTGCCCAAATTTATGTAATAGCATAGAGTAACTCCTGTGCATTGATATTGCATATTAAATAATGCTTGCACCTTGTGATTCTGGCAGTTTTAATTTTATCTGTTATATTTAGAAGGTACGCTAGATACAGATCTAGCATAGGGCCTTATTGTTGGTAGTACTCAATTAATGATAGTTAAAAATAAAATGTTGACAATAATAATATATATCTGAATCTATTCTATACAGTACTAAGTGAAAGTGAAGTTACTCAGTCGTGTCCGACTCTTTGCGATCCCATGGACGGTAGTCTACCAGCCTTCTCTGTTCACGGGATTTTCCAGGCAAGAATACTGGAGTGGGTTGCCTTTTCCTTCTCCAGGGGATCTTCCTGACCCAGGGATCAAACCCAGGTCTCCTGCATTGCAGGCAGATGCTTTACCCTCTGAGCCACCAGGGAAGCCCCCAATATCATACTAAAGTAATAACTAATAAAGCACTTTTAATTTTCTAATAAAATTGAAAATAGGTCATAGTCAAAACTCTGATGACAAAAGAGCAATTCTGTCAAGAATCTGGAATGCTTTACAACCAAATTATTTCACCAAGGCAAAGGATAGTGCATTAATACTAGGATGCCACTATTTATACTTTATTTGTAAAATACCCAATGTAAATGATACTCAACATAAAAAGAACCTATTTTAACTCTACAAATAAAGCTTATTTCTTCAGTGGCAGCTTCATTTAACCAGAAAAATGAATCTTCTCGTCTGCAGTCTTGTAAGATACAGGCTGATTTAAGCCCCGACTTTCCTAAATCCAAACACATTACAAAGATCAAGTCAGCTGTACTGCACCATGGCCCATAGCCACACTGCGATTTGGGGAGCACATAGTTGGCCAGGCTGTACCATGCTCTGTCCAAGACAACTCTAGGCAGGCTCTTGCCAGCAGTAAGCAGCAATATCAAGCAGTCCTGATAGTTGCTTCAGTGAGTCTTACTGCTTGGAGTAATAAAAATAACCAAGCACTTTAGATCAAAGATTTATTAGTAACAGAAATTTAGAACTCAAAATAAAATTGTATAGTTTTCTTAACTTAAAATTTTGTACCAAAATATGCTGAATTTTTCCCTGCAATGGTGTGCCCACTTTGGAAAACAGTTTGGCTATTTCTTATAAAAGTTAACACAGTCATCGTATGACCTAGAAATTCCATGCTTAGGTATTTACCCAGGAGAAATAAATACATATATCTATGGAAAAGCCCAAATGCTAATGTTCAGAATTGTTTCGCTCATACTAGCCTAAAACAGGAAACAACTTCAACGTCTGATAACCTAGGTATGTCCATAAAACGGGGCTTCCCAAGGGTGCTAGTGGTAAAGAATTTGCCTACCAATGCAGGAGATGTGCCAGAGGTGTGGCTTCAATTCCCGGGTTGGGGAGATCCCCTGGAGAAGGAAATGGCAACCCACTCCAGTACTCTTGCCAGGAAAATTCCATGAACAGCGGAGCCTGGCGGGCTACAGTCCATGGGGTCTCAAAGAGTTACACATGACTGCCCATGCATGCAACGCAATATGTGATGCTGTGCTGAAGGAATGATATATACATATATATATAATCTATAATATATATAAACATATATCACATATATAAACATATATCATATATAATAAAGGAAATAATACAATTACTGATACATGTAGCCACATGGAGGAATCTCAAAAGCCTTCTGTTAAATGGAAGAAGTCAGACACAAAAGGCTCCATACTGTTTTAATCCACTTATAAGACATTCTGTGCTGTGTTGTGCTTAATTGCTCAGTCATGTCCAGCTCTTTGAGAATCCGTGGACTGTAGCCCGTCAGGCTCCTCTGTCCACTGGGATTCTCCAGGCAAGAATACTGGAGTGGGTTACCATGCCCTCCTCCAGGGTATATGACATTCTAGACAAAGGCAAAAGGAGAAGGGGGTGGCAGAGGATGAGATGGATAGATAGCATTACCAACTCAACATGAATTTGAGCAAACTCCAGAAGACAGAGAAGGACAGATGAGCCTGGTATGCTGCAGTCCATGGGGTCGCAAACAGTCCGATATGACTTAGTGACTGAACAACAATGACAATTTCTTTTTTTAATTTTTATTTTTTATTGCAGTTGATTTACAGTGTTTCAGGCATACAGCAAAGTGATTCAGTTATACATATATGTATTCTCTTTCATATTCTTCTCTGTTATCTGTTATTATAAGTTATTGAAAATAGTTCCCTGTGCTATAGAGTAGGTCCCTGCTTATCTATTTTGTATATAGTAGTATCTGTTAATCTCAAAATTCAAATTATCCCTCCTCCTTTTTTCTTTTGGTAACCATAAGTTTGTTTTCTATGTCTGTGAGTCTATTTCTGTTTTGTAAATAAATTTATTTTGTATCATTTTAAATAAGTACATTTGTATTATTTTTTAGATTTCACATATAAATGATATATGATTTTTGTCTTTCTTTGACTTACTGTACTTTACTTAATATAATAGCCTCTAGATCTATTTATGTTGCTGCAAATGGCATCACATCATTTTTATGGCTAATAGTCCATTGTATGTATATACCCCACACTTTCTTTATTCACTCACCTATTGGACATTTAGGTTGTTTCCAAGTCTGGGCTATTTTAAATACTGCTGCTATGAACACTGGGGTACATGTATCTTTTTGAGTTAGAGTTTTCTCTGGATATATGCCCAGGAGTGGGACTGCTGGATCATATGGTAGCTCTACTTTTAGATTTTTTCAAGAACCTCCATAACCTCGCAATGTTATCCATAGTGGCTTCACCAATTTACATTCCCACCACCAATGTAGGAGGTTTTCTTTTACTCCATACCCTCTCCAGCATTTATTAACTGCAGACTTTTTGATGATGGCTATTCTGGCCGGTGTGAGATGATACCTCATTGTGATTGTAATTTGCATTTCTCTAATAATTAGTGATGCTGAACATCTTTTCATGTGCCTGTTGGCTATCTATCTGTATGTCTTCTTTGGAGAAGTAACTATTTAGGTCTTCTGCCCTTTTTTTGATTGGGTTGGTTGTTTGTTTTGATAATGAGCTATATGAGCTGTTTGCATACTTTGGAAAGTCACGTCATTTGGAAATATTTTCTCCCATTCCATAGGCTGTTTTGTTAATCATTTCCTTTGCTGTGCAAAAGCCTTTAAGTTTAATTAGGTCTCATTTGTTTTTGCTCTTGTTTCCATTACTCAAAGAGATGAGTCCAAAAAAATATTGCTGTGATTTATAATGTCGAGTGTCCTGCCTGTGCTTTCCTCTAAGAGTTTTATAGTATCCAGTCTTACATTTAGGTTTTTAATCCGTGTTTAATGTGTTTCTGGAGAATGTTCTAATTTCATTCTTTTACATAAAGCTGTTCGGTTTTCCCAGCATCACTTATTAAAGAGACTGTCTTTTCTCCATTGTATATTTGTACTTCCCTTGTTCTCAATTAACTGTGCATGGGTTTTTATTTGGGTTCTCTATCCTTTTTCATTGATCTATATGTCTGATTTTGTGTCAGCACCACACTGTTCTTGATTAGTATAGATTTTTAGCATATCTGAAGTCAGGGCCTTATTCCTCCAGCTCTGTTCTTTCTTAACAATACTTTGGCTCTTTGGGGTCTTTTGTGTTTCCATACAAATTTTAAAAAATGTTTTGCTCCAGCTCTGTGGAAAATGTCTTTGGTAATTTGATAGGGATTTTACTGAATCTTGATTTCCCTTGGGGTATATGTTCATTTTAACAGTATTGATTTTTCCAATCCAAGAACACAGTATATCTTTCCATCTGTTTGTCTAGTCTAATTTCTCTCATCTACGCCTTACAGTTTTCAGAGTACAGGTCTTTTGCATCCCTAGGTAGGTTTAAACCTATCTAAACCTATTGATGTGTTTTTTAGGATTCATCTAAGTATGAGACAAAACATTTATTTATTTATTAGCCAAGCCACATGGCTAGCAGGATCTTAGTTCCTTGGCTGTGAACTGAATTGAATTCTGGCCTTGGTAGTGAAAGCACTGAGTCCTAATCACTGGACCACCAGGGAATTCCCACAAAATATTTATTTAAATGTAACAAAAATGAATAAAGCAAAATTATTCATGCAATCATTCTTCAATAAACAGCTCTCAAGTTTCTACATGTTAAACACATAGTAATATCTGCGTCAAGGAGCTCACAAATACAAATTAAACCAGCTACAACATAATTGCTGCATACGTGGAAAAAAATTAACAGTACCTGCTGTGCAGAGTGGATATGGTTAGTGAGAGATGGCGAGAGGACTGGAGAAGAATCTATAGATTCTCCAAACCTAGAAATTTGAGATGGAAGTTTACTTGGCCAGGAGAGTGGTGTGGATGTGAGGGAAGGGAAGAAGGAAGAAAGAAAAAGAGCAGATTCTAGTGAGATATGCAGGCAGACGCACAAAGCACATTTGGGGACTGCCTGGAGTAATTACAGAGAAGCAGCAAAGCAAAACTGAATAATTCATTTATAATCAGCTCAATCTGTTACTGTCAGGTCCATGAACTGTGCAATTTGCTAATGCATATTGCTAATAAATTCATGAATTTATTTCACAAATAGCTAAAGTGGTTTTGTCTGATGGTCATAAGATATGTCAACAACTCTTGTCAGCTAGTCTGTAAAGGTATGTTACTAACTCTGAGGCTAGACTCTGGATATGCTTTTATTGCCTGTATTGGAAAACCAATGTAAACTTCATACCGTCATTGTTTTTTGTCTGTAAATACATGTATTTAAGATATGTTCTTTTTAGCCTATCCTGAGCATTCTGGAAGAAGTTGTAGGAGAGAATAATTTGCTAGTTATTAATAAATTTAAGAGATTACATAACCAATAACCAAGGATCACTACTGAGTCACTTCTTAAGCAGATAATCGTAAGAGTAGAAACTTGCAATTAACAAAATTATCAGATTAGTGTTGAAATACTAATCAGCTTCTTTGTTCCACCTGACTAAAATCCTGTTGTTGGCGTGGTTGAGATTAAATTCATGTATATAGACTTGCATACCATCATGCTCCTTTACTGAGGAAAAAGAATTATTTTTACTGCATGATACCAGTGAGGATGGACATTTTTCTTTCTCCTCTTCACCCACTACCAACTAGGGAAGACTGAGTGGGCTGCTTTTGTTTCCAACTGTATAGTATATAAAGCCACAGTCTTTGAATGACAAATATTAACGATGCTGAAAGACAATTCTTTCAGTAATATTTAATTATTAGCGATGCAAGTTCTTAAACATTTAAGAGCATACCGATACCTCTAAATTAAATTCCAAGGAGGGAATAAATAAAAGGAATGAGTCTACTAATCCCTGTGGGTGATAAGAAGAAGGAACTTAATGCTTTATATTATTTGATGGTTCAAAAGATAGACAAAACATTTCACCAAGGAAAAAACCTTAGATGCAAAAATAAAGGAGTCCACTGTGAAAAAACGCATATGGTCAATTTGAGGAGTAAATTAATCTAGTCAAAGGAGCAGACCCAAAGACTTTTCTATTACACAAGCACACTTGAGCCTATTTAAAAACGCACATTAGTAGGGGTGAAGAGAGTTCAGGCCAGTAAGTCCTTGGCACCTCAATCAAGATTGCCAGCATAGTTATCAATTAATATTGCAGTGGTTTCAGTAATGCATACACGTGTCAGATAGGAACTATCCTGAGTCTGCCACTTCATTTTACACACGATCCTGAACACCTGTCAGGTCGTGATGATTTTCAGTCACTACTGACCCAGGATAAATTTTAACAGGTGACAGGCTTTGGATCAAATTACCAATTCCCTGAGGCATTCAGTCCTCCCAAACCTAAGTATTTTTGGCATGATTTATATGTTCTTTAGCTTCCTTTATAATGTAATTTAGAGTTATGTCAGTTCTAGTACTATTCTTAAAATGTGAGAAAATACTCAGTGTTCAGTTTTTTAAAACTCCTTCGCAGAAAACTATAAGCCATAGAACATAAAGGAAAAATAGTTTTTTAAATTATTGCTTTAATGCTTTATTGTGCAAAACAAAAGCAGGCAATTCTTGTTGGCCTCATAAATTAGATATGAAATTTTAATAGTCTGAATTTAAACATCTGAAGACCGATAGTTTGTAAGGATAAGGTAAAAACTAATTATCATGGATTCAAGACCCTTCACAATCAGGATTTTAGCTGTTTTCCCAGACTTTACTTCTCTTTAGCGACCTTCCCTAATGCACACCTTACACAACTGAAGGAATATCTGAGTACATAATTTCCAAGAATTGCTGATCATTTCTATACCTTCGAATCTTTGTTAATGTTACTTCTTCTGCGTGAAAAACCCGTCCCTGTTCTGCCTGGAAAATCCTCAAACTTCTTATCCCTCACTTCTTTGGTTTTTTAGCAGATGATGACAGCCTTCTACATCATGAGAACAAGGGCCCTCAGTGTCCTCCTTTTGTACATGTGAGACAACTGAGTTATCCTTGATGACGTTCTCCTTCACCGTTCCAAGTCTAGTCCATCACTAAATCTTGTTAGTGTTTTTAAAATCTCAGAATCAATTTACCTTTTTTCACTTCCTCTGCAGTCTAACTAGTGAAAGTCGCCCTCATATCTTGCCTAGACAACTACACGTAAGATTAGCTGACTTCTCTGCTTGTTCCCTGGTGGCTCAGACAGTAAAGCATCTGCCTGCAGTGCGGGAGACCTGGGTTTGACCCCTGGGTTGGGACGATCCCCTGAAGAAGGAAATGGCAACCCACTCCAGTACTCTTGCCTGGAAAATTCCATGGACTGAGGAGCTTGGTGGGCTACAGTCCATGGGGTCGCAAAGAGTTGGACACGACTGAGCGACTTCACTTTCTTTCTTTCTGCTTGTTCCCTTCTCAGTCCCTGAATACACTTCTAACACTGATATTGGAAATCCAGGTTCACAATCTATGCACTTTGTGATGAGTCAATGTTAAAGTTGAGCTAGTAATAGTAAATCTAAATTTTAGCACATCGATAGAAGGAGTTTGATGTAAAGTCTAAGTCTGCATGAGGAGCTGAAAGTAGTTATGGGGGACTGATTATTTTAAATGGGTGTGAGTTTGAATAGGCTCCCAAGACAGAATTGGCTACCTATCACTTTCACAAAAGTCCAGATGTTGCCTTCATGGAGGTGGTATCTGAACTCACGAGGATGGCATAGGAAACAACGTACTGAGAGAAGAGAACTAGGAGAAACTTGGAGAACTCCTATATTAAGGGGGTAGGGAGAGAAACCAGAAAGTTGGCAGTAAGAGAAAGAGTGGAGCCAAGAAAGTAGTGTGTGCATGCTTGTATTTATTTTTATTATAAACTTGGATTAATTCTGATAGATTCTAGAAGCCCAGGATAATAGAATTCTAGATTGAAAGTGAAAGAGGAGAGTGAAAAAGTTGGCTTAAAGCTCAACATTAAAAAAAACGAAGATCATGGCATCTGGTCCCATCACTTCATGGGAAATAGATGGGGAAACAGTGGAAACAGTGTCAGACTTTATTTGGGGGGACTCCAAAATCACTGCAGATGGTGACTACAGCCATGAAATTAGGAGACGCTTACTCTTTGGAAGAAAAGTTATGACCAACCTAGACAGCACATTCAAAAGCAGAGACATTACTTTGCCGACTAAGGTCCGTCTAGTCAAGGCTATGGATTTTCCTGTGGTCATGTATGGATGTGAGAGTTGGACTGTGAAGAAGGCTGAGCGCCAAAGAATTGATGCATTTGAACTGTGGTGTTGGAGAAGACTCTTGAGAGTCCCTTGGCCTGCAAGGAGATCCAACCAGTCCATTCTGAAGGAGATCAGCCCTGGGATTTCTTTGGAAGGAATGATGCTGAAGCTGAAACTCCAGTACTTTGGCCACCTCATGAGAAGAGTTGACTCATTGGAAAAGACTCTGATGCTGGGAAGGATTGGGGGCAGGAGGAGAAGGGGACGACTGAGGATGAGATGGCTGGATGGCATCACGGACTTGATGGACGTGAGTCTGAGTGAACTCCGAGAGATGGTAATGAACAGGGAGGCCTGGCGTGCTGCGATTCATGGGTTAGTGAAAAGTCAGACACGACTGAGCGACTGAACTGAACTGAGATTAAATATATATACTTAGGTAAATCTGGCATTTTTGCATATACTGGGAAGAGAAAGGGCTATAAAAATTACGGGCAAGGGTATTATTAAAGAAGCAAATACAGTAATTTTGGCTTGAGGTGATTTTATACCAAATAAAATGGTGAACTATATTTAAATATTCCTGTATTTGGTATATACATATGTAACATAGAAGATCTTGGAACTTTCAGGCACATTACCCTATGAACCTGTTTTTCTCCAGGACAAAAGTGAAGTGAAGTGAAGTCGCTCAGTCATGTCCGACTCTTTGCAACCCCATGGGCTAGTAGCCTACCAGGCTCCTCCCTCCATGGGATTCTCCAGGCAAGAGTACTGGAGTGGGTTGCCATTTCCTTCTCCAGGGGATCTTCCCGACCCAGGGATCGAACCCGGGCCTCCCGCATTCCAGACAGACGCTTTAACCTCTGAGCCCGACAAAAAGTCTCTTAATTGTTTTTTACAACTTTTTCTGATGCCTATAAAAACCAAATAATACAAAAACTAAAAAATAGCAGGTAAAAATCATCTAGAATTCCCCCCTACAGAGCCATACTTTTAACATTTGGGCGAACATTCTTCTAGAAATGTAATGTATATTCTTCCTCTCCCAACAACACACACTCTTTTACATATGTCCTAGGGGTCAGCAGTTAAGGTGATCATCTGTTTCTGTACATGAAGATTTACTGGAACACAGCCATAGTCACTTTCTGGACATGGTCATAGTATACACATTATCCATGGCTACTTCTGCACTACAAGAGGAGAGTTGAGTAGTATGACAAAAACTAGATGACCTACAGAACTTACTTACTACCTGGCTTTTTACAGGAAAACTCTGACAACCTTGATATACAGAATCATACCACATACATTGTATTATAACTTACCTTTTCACTCAACATACGATTAATATTTTAACAGATCAGTAAATATACATTATCATTTTAATGGCTGCATGGAATTCCATTATATAAAGGAGCCATAATAAATTTCTGTTGATGGCTATTTAGAGTTCTAATTCTTCTATATTATAATCTATGCTGCCACAAAAACCTTTACAGACATCTTACCACACATGACTATCTTAAGATAATTTTGTGGAGATAGAATTGTGGGGTCAAGAGCTCTCTATATTTTACATTTGATATACTTTTTCCAACATGCTTTCCAGAATGAATCAAAATAACTTTCATTCTTATCAGAAGAGAATGAAAGTGTACATTTTTTCTATTTCCTTGCCAATCCTGAGAATAAACAAGTGTTTTGAGTCTTTGGAAAAAAAAGATACATCAGTGGTTACCATTTGTCTTGTTTGATTCTTATAAGGGAAAATATATTTTATGATTATTGAACATTTATGCCTCTTTTTTTGTGAATTGTGGATTGCATTACTTTATATTTACATAAAAATGTACTTCATTTACCTTGCCAGTTTTTCTGTTGAAGCTTTGTAAGTGTACCATGTGCTACATAACTCAACAAATATCTTCTGACATTAAAGACATAAAAGCTATAGCTATATTCCATACAAAGAGGAAAGGAGGTAGGGTCCCTGTCTTCACAGTCTTATAAAAGAGAGGAGTTATCATTTTGTCTGACACATAATGCAAAGCCATTCCTAAAATTCAGTGAATTGTTTGATAAACATCTCCTAGGAAGAGCAACATCCTGAACAAGTGAAATCAATTCACTTGAAAATTAATCTTAATCATGTAGGCTTGTCTCTAAAGCCTACACGTTAAGAATCCTACTGATTAAGTTCTTAAAATTCTGAGAATGTCCAATGCTAGTTTTTTGCCATCAGAATAATTTTTTCATTTTTCTAATTCTTATATACCCCAAACAACACAGAAAAAAAATATATAAAGGAGAAAGTAAAACCACCTGAAATACTCTACACAAAAAAGCTTTTATGTTTCTCTCCACTTTTCACTAATTACTGTACATGTCAAGCATATGGCAGGTAATGAGGGTAATCAAAAAGCTAAGCAAAGAAAGGGAAACTCAGGGAAACAAGAAAATAAGGCAAATCTGAGCAGAGAGAAGCAGAATATAATAGAACAACCATCGTCTGCTCCTGAGGTTTCTTCTGGGGTTACAGAAAACAGGCAGTTAAGAATTGAATTTCATACACAAGATTACATATTGAAATTCGACAATACCTAGTGTGATCATTTGCTATATGTTTGCAAACAAACAACAAAAAAGCATCCTCACATTTAAATTTATGGATTTTGAACAAATCTTGTTACACGTAAAGAATTTAAAGAATTCTGAACATTCTTTCATTACCTCTTATAAAACCAAAGAGTGGGCTACCATCTCCTTACAGTTCTTACAAAATGTACAAGGGAAATTGATAATCAAACACCACTGATGACAGATATTTACATCAAATTCACATAACTATTCCTAATTATAAATATACATTCCAAGATTATCCACAAGTATGAACTCCTATTAATGCATATTGCAGTTACATATGCACACTGAAAAGAGATATGCCCTTTCACCTTTTATGTACTACTCAGAAATATTAGAGTATCACCAGCTGCCATAAAGGTCACACTGAATTTTGGGTGCTAATTGTGGCAGACTTATGAACATCACTTTATTTAAAAATAAAGTGTTGTTTAAATCTTCATTCTAATCTATTTCCTCCTGTTTAAATGCAAATGAAAACAAAATTTACCAAGAGGCTGTGTTTATATGTACTCCCCTCTCTATGAAAAAAGAGATTGGTATATGCAGCATGTGAAACCTGATAGAGAAATTAGTTAGCTGAAACCTCAAGCCAAGTTTGATCTCAAGTACGTAGTACCACGTGATCCCCACTGACTCTACGAAGAGTACAGCTTTGTGCATGCATGTCCCAGGCTTGGATTTGGAACATAATGTGGCATGTGGGGTGAGGGCAAGGGTTAGGGGGCAAGAAATATTACTCTGTTAACAAATGGTGTTGAGTATAAAGTTAATGCTAAGGTATATAATCTTTCCAAGGGCCAATTTAAATACTTATATTTCAGTGCATGCAGTAAAGTTGTTCCCAAATTCTAATCATGGAATTTTGGACCTGGGTTACACTTAAGTTCATAGTTGAAATACATATGTATAAAAGACTTAAGTAAATTAATATGTTTGGTTGAAAAATAAAACATCTTATTTTTAGAAACAAGTCATTACTTTAACATGAAAAAATTCATTAAGTTATAGCTACACTGTACTGACTCCCCCAAAATGCCATTTGCTTTCACATCTTGTTGCTATCACTCCTGCTTTTTCCTTTCAATTTAATTTCTCCATTCAGTTTCAAAAGCCTTTTTGATATCTAAAATATAAATCATTTCATCCAAGAAGCCATCTTCTTTCTGTCCTCCAAGCTGAATTTATTCTTTGCCCTGATTTCTTTTAGGACTTCACTTGTGATTTTTATTCACCAACTATTATATTATACCTCAAGGCATTGTTAGTTGCTACACTTCAGCCTTTCTTGCTGGCTTGGCTTACAAGTAGTAGATTGTAAACTACTCGAAAGCAAGAAACGGTTTTATTACTGAAGCATTCTGTGAAGTGCCTAGCACACTAAATGACCAAAATGTTCCTTCAATTTAATTCAATAAACCTTTACTAAGATCATGTTGTATACAAGACAGCAGGCCAGTGTCCTAGAAACTTTTCATTGACACTCATCTCCTACACATTCACACTTCTCTGTTATCTCTTGAATCACTGGGACTAGTTGCTTGAAAATGACATTTTTCAAAGTCCATCACCAAGTGAATTCTGGTTAGATTCTGCCATTTGGAGGCACTCACATACAAGCAGAAAGTAGAAATTCGATAGTAGCCATTAGTTTTGTTTCCAGTAGCTACAAAGCCAGATATAATAAGGCCATTAGAAATGTTGTTGTTCAGTTGCTCAGTCATGTGCAACTCTTTGCAGTCTCATGGATTGCAGCACACTAGGCTGCTCTGTCCTTCACTATCTCCCAGAGTTGGCTCAAACTCACTTCCATTGGATCAGTGATGCCATTCAACTATCTCCTTGCTGTCTCAAGAGTCTTCTCCAACACCACAATTCAAAACCATCAATTCTTTGGTGCCCAGGCTTCTTATGGTCCAATTCTCACATCCATACATGACCAGTGGGAAAACCATATCTTTGACTGTACGGAGTTTTGTCTGCCAAGTGGTGCCTTTGCTTTTTAATATGCTGTCCAGGTTTGTCGTGACTTTCCTTCCAAGGAGCAAGCTTTTCAATTCATGGGTGCAGTCACCTTCCACAGTGACTTTGGAGCCCAAGAAAATAAAATCTTTCATGGTTTCAGTTTTTTCCCATCTATTTGCCTGAAGAGATGGGACCGGATGCCATGATCTTTGTTTTTGGAATGTTGAGTTTTAAGCCAGCTTTTTCACTACCCTCTTTCACCTTCATCAAGAGGTTCTTTAGTTTCCCTTCATTTTCTGCCATTAGTTCAATTCAGTTGAGTCACTCAGTCTAGTCTAAATCTTTGTGACCCCTTGGATTGCAGCACGCCAGGCCTCCCTGTCCATCACCAACTTCCAGAGCTTACTCAAACTCATGTCCATTGAGTTGGTGATGCCATCCAGCCATGTCATCCTCTGTCATCCCCTTCTCCTCCTGCCCCCAATTACTCCCAAAATCAGAATCTTTTCCAATGAGTCAACTGTTTGCATGAGGTGGCCAAAGTACTGGAGTTTCAGCTTCAGCATCAGTTCTTCCAATGAACACCCAGGACTGA